>OZ034968.1:9044685-9364685 GCA_964030785.1 Siderastrea siderea | reverse complement strand
AAAGAGGTGTTAGACAAGGCTGCCCTCTTTCGCCTTACCTTTTTGTTTTAGCAGCAGAAATGTTAGCCAATATCAGTGGTATTCTCGTAAACAATAAAGAAATTAAGTTGAGTCAATATGCAGACGATACGACATTAATACTAGACGGGTCGAGGGAATCCTTAACAGCTTCCCTCAAAACATTGGACGATTTTTATGAAATTTCCGGTCTGAAGCTCAATGACCAAAAAAAAAACAGAAGCTCTTTGGATAGGAGCAAACTGCGGTAACGAAGAAATATCACTCCCTGGAAGAAACTTTAAGTGGCCAAAACATAAGGTTAAAGCCTTAAGAGTTTGGCTCTCAGCTGACCCGGAAGCAACACCGCAACCTTAAACTATAACGAAAAACTAGATAACATTTGGAACATTTTAAGCAGCTGGAAGTACCGCAGACTCACTCTGATTGGTAAAATAGCGGTTCTAAAAAGCCTGATCGCCTCTCAACTTGTTTACGTGCTGTCTCCCTTACGCACAAACGCGAAAGCCATCAAAGAAGTAAATAAACTATTCTTCTCTTTCCTCTGGAATGATAAAGGAGACAAAATCAAACGAGACATAATGATCAATGATTATTGAAATGGCGGCCTTAAAATGTTAGATATAGAATCTTTTAGCAAGTCTCTAAAGGCTACATGGATCAAAAAATATCTCGATAAAGAGAACCGGGGAAAATGGAAACTTTTTTCGATCTTGAGTTAGAGAAATCTGGAAGCGCAATAGTCCTCACAAACAATCTAAACACGAAAGACACCATGAAGACTCTTGAACAAACTATTTCCTATCCTTAACTGACCTACAAAATAAATACAGCCTAAATGCTTGTCCTTTAGGGTACTGCGGACTTTTGTCTGCACTTAAACGTCTCTGGAATACAGTTAAAAATAAATGTACTTTAAACAATGCTAAATATGAAAGCTTTTTAGCACGATTGTTGAAATCCAACTTAGCAAGTCCAATCGTATACACCAAACTCATATCGAAAAAAAGTATATCTCCTAACCAAAATCAACAGAAGTGGATAAACCGGACTGCAATCTAAACAGTCATGAATGTATTAACTGGCGTGAGACAAACCTACTAGCCTCCAAATATACTAAGAGTAAAAGACTCGTTGAATTTCAATTTAAGCTTTTACACAGACGATTGTCAACTAACGAATTTCTGAACAAAATTGGAATTAACGATAACCCAAAGTGCTCCTTTTGCGACCAAGAACCAGAGACACTTTTACACCTCTTCTGGTCTTGCCCTAAAATGGCCTCTTTTTGGAACAGCTTAAACGCACGGTTAACTCTATCCCAAATCCTTCCGGAAAATTACACAATGAATATCTCTGTTGCATTAGGACTGATGCTGGACTCTTCCAAAAGTCATCAACAACTAAATTTCTGTTATCTTATGGCTAGACATTTTATATGGATTTGTAAAAGAAAGGAAACTTCGCCTCAAGTAGCAGGTTTTCTACAATACCTTAAGTCGATGTTTGACATAGAGGTGAAAACGGCGCACTCTATTCCAAAAAAATGGGATCTCCTGAGCACCTTATTTTAGAAATCAATTATGTATGTAACATATGTATATTTTATTAACCTCCCCTGACGCGAATTCCTTGGTTGCCTTGGCACGGGAGCCTTTTAATAACTGCGACATTGCATTGAGATTTCCGTTTGTTGTGTGTGTGGCAATCAACTAGTGTGACAACTAATCAGGTGTAGTATGACAAGCAGTGTAATTAGTTAGTAGTAAGTAGTGTGTGTAGTTTCAGTGTAATAATTATGCAATGATAAAAAAGCATGTATACCCCAAATGTACGCTATCAGTAGTATTTAGGTGTAATTAGGTGAATTAGTACTAAGGTGTAATTAGTATTTACAGCTACAATCAAGCGTGCGTTTATATATTGTAACTTAACTCCTGTGTTAATTGTAGGTTATCGTTTTTGTTGTAATTACTTATATGTCTTACTTGTAATAAAAAAAAAAAAGAAAAAAAAAAGAAACTTTTCGGACCCGGGGCTATATTTTAAAATCAAAATCTACAGAACGGTGGTGTAACTTTTAGCCTGCAAACCAGGTCGACTTGTTCGTCAACTTTCAATTTTACTACTTGGCGATAACTTTCCGGGCCCCAAAACTATTTTAGGTGCACAATATTCTCCAATAGCTATACAATTTCTATTGATTTTGAAAGCTAAATCTTAATCTTTATAATTTCGTGAAGCATATCGCTAAGTTTGCACCAGTAATTACCATTAGCTGATAAATAAATGAGCTCGAAAAAATGCTTACCGGGCCCGAAAAGTTATCGGGAGTTTCGAGAAAACGGGCCCCAGATACCACATTTTAAGACCAGGCCTGGTTACAAATTACCAAAAACATGGCCTCCAGCAGTTCCAGTCGGAAAAACACAATTTTCAGTATTTTCATGTGAAATATAATGAAGCATAACAATGATGCTATTTGAGCAAAATAGTGATATTTGTTGAGCACAAAGAATTTGCATAATAATGTGAAACATTTACGTTTGTACTACGAACCATTTCACTTCCGCTTCCCTTCTCTGTGAGACATTATCTTCCGATTGCTCTTGCAAATTGCGAAGTAACCAAAATCAGAAATGGCCTTCATTTCTCGAATGGATATATGCTCAAAATGTTCCACCGCTGTAAAAGGTGAGAATGAACGCGGCATGAATGTTCTACACCCGCTTACAGGAAAACATTTTAATTTCAGTCGGGTCAATATTCCCATACCTGGCGGCTGGGGCATTTTTCCCTTTTTCCAACACCTTTTCTTGAATGATCTTTGATTTGACGTCTTCAAGGTACGCCTCTTTCAGTCTATCGCTCTCTAAGTATTTCTCCAGACCCGCAAGGATTGTCATTTCCAGTTTGGAAAAGGGTCGTTTCCAAATTGACCGAGGTCGTTTAATAATCAGAGCCAAAGGTTTTGTTGTCTCCGTTTCACCGTGGAAAACAGGATAATATTTGTCGCCACCAAAGTTCTCCCGGGCAAACATGCGAAGTAATTCGTCGATCATCTGAAAAGAAACCATGTAGAGAAATGCATGGGATATGGACTGGCTCTTTATCATCGCGAACTACAAAAATAAGCAAACTAATAGATCTGACGAAAGTGTAATAAAAATACAAGCTCTGAAATTCGACAAAATCCAGCGTAGCATACTTCATAGAAACGCAAAAAAGCTAAAAGTTCTTTACTCAACCTTGCTGAGTTGAATTCCCTTAGCAAAACACTTCTGAGATGTGGTGCGACTTCTTCAACCTCGTGCTTGTATAGTGAAGCGACGTACAACATGCGAATAAAACAACGTTAGACAAAAACCTTAGCTTTTCATGCGGGATAAGCAGTTTAATATATCCTATGAGCTATGACTCCAAAACAGGAAATTGAAACTGAAACAGCTCCAGCTGTTTATGACCCTCATATTTGGTATACGTTAATGTCAACTTTGAACATATATTTGAACAGGGTGTATAAGTTAAGAGTTTCTCTACAACCAGGAGAGCTACAACAAAAGTTCGAAAATGGTGTATACTGACACTTTGAATCCATCGGCTTCACAACATTGATCATGTCTTGTCAATTCCCTTTCAAGTCAACCTGGTATGACAGCTAAGTTTCGTAGACTTATTTGGTTATCATGGTATGCTTATTTATCTCAGTAATGGAATTGAAAGTACAAACTGTGTAAAGCACTCACCTCAATAATTGTACCTCCTCTCGCATCTATGAAACGTCTTAAGTGCTAAATCCAGTATATGACCTTGTCTTTTTTTCGGTTTCGATATTTTGTTTTAACTCATGTTCAAAGGTCACTTCTTAAAGAAAAAAATACTTGAAACATTCGAAACCAAGATATGGCCACCGAAAACGCAATATAAGAACTTAAATTTCAGTCATTATTTTTGATGTGCAACGAAATGAATACGCTTGTGGACATAAAAGATATAAGTACTCAAAATTTCAATACGACATATAATATATTAAAATGACAAAAGAACGCAAACAAAAACCGGAAACGGAGGCTGGGCTGTTAGAAAACAGAAAACAAAAGTACAAAGTATAAGAGATCGAAAGTATTTATAAGTAGCTTTTGTACACCCACAATCACAAATTGTAAATAACTAGCAGTGGCTTTTGTTCGCGTGTAAAAAAAAACCAAAAAAAACAATAACTATTAAGAATAACATTTAGCGACAGTAGTCTCGAATGACGTTTCGATGACTCACTCATCAAAACCAAAACCTCCGTTATTAAAAAAAAAATTCGCAAAACGAAACTTGTGAACGTAACGCCCAAGACCCTAAGTAACGTGCCGCGGAAAAGAAGGAAAAATCTGAAATAGCCGTAGCTTGTTTACGGACTTGACACTAAAAATTAGGTTTATCAAATGAGTTCATTGCCACCATAGGTAAATTGAAAGCTGACGTTTTGAGCGTTAGCCCTTTGTCAGAGAGAATCCCGGAAGAAGGGCTAGCGCGAAGGGCGAACGCTGGAAGCATCAGCTTTCAATTTCCCTGCAGGCTAGACCTAAAAACGCGGAAGAATTAAGTGGTAATATCAATGACAAAAGAATACAAACTTCGTTTGTTGTATTTTATTTTGAAACGATATTTATCAAGGCTTGTTATAAATAATATCACATCATGTACAAATTGCTTCTCAAAGCCAGCAAACACACGCTCTACTCTGATCACTTCAACTCCGCATTTCTGATGTCATCAAACACCACATCCATCTTGTCAAAAGCATCAACCACGAGCGCATAAACCTAAAAAAATGTAAATAATGAGTAAGAAACAAATACAAGGCCTCGCGAACAAATATAAATTGCCTTAAAGTGTAGTGGCCATGGACCAGTCATTATTTAGAGCGAGGGAGGGCTGGTGAGAATAGGGGTAGGGTCAATGATTTTTATGTAGGGAAAAAGGGGGGACCACATAAATTTATGCATGCATATTAGGGAGCTTTGTCATACAAAGATGGTCTCTTTAATAACAGAAACTGAGTGAATTTTCAACAACATCAATCAGTAAACGTTCTAATATCAAACTGTACAGGCAACATTTATTTAAATAATAAACAGCTTTGCATTCAATACATTTCACCTCTTGTAAAACACTTAACAACTACTACTTCCTCTTCTCCTCATCTTTGTCATGACTCTCGTCACTGGTGTCAACATTACTACCATCGTCGTTATCGTCACCGTCCTCATCAGCATCGTCTTCGTCCTCATCGTCGTCATCGTCATTATCATCTTCATCGTCATTTTCATCGTCATCAGTATCATGATCACCATCGCCGTCACCATTCTCACCATAATTTGTTTGTCCTTGCTCTGCATAACTTTCTTGACTACTACTGCTGTTTGGAAAGTTCTTGACATACTCCTGAATACAAGAAACTGCTTCACTTGATAGTAGGCCGATCTGATGGATCCTCTCAAGATATTTAATTTGACAAGTAGATAAACTTCCTAAAGCTTTGAAGTGTAGGTTACGACTATCAATGACTTGAGAAGGCGCGTCATCTGTACATTTCAGATGTTCTTAGTCTCCCTGTTTTAGTTTTCCTTCGATCTTGTTTTTGGGACCCCTTCTTTGTTTTTACACGACAGATGTGTTTGAACACAGCGGGGGGGGGGGGGGGGGGGGGGATAGAAGCGAGGCCTGGGACCGAGAAATGATGTTCTCACAACTTGCAAAGCGGTCCAGTCAAAACGTGGACAGCGGTGTTTGTCATAATAAATATTTCCGATCGACGATCAACTTATTCGAAATAGTTTGCAAAATTTATGTGTATTTTGTCGGGGTAAAGTAAGCGGTGAGTGGCTAATCTCTCATGGAACTTACTGTCAGTTTCGTACAAGAGAATATTCGATGGAAGCGACATCGATGAAGACGCTTCTGTTTTCGCAATGTTTTGTTTGTTGCAGTGGCGAGTGGATCAGCTGCGAGCTGTACAGTCACGTTTCGCTTGTTTGGAGACCAGGTTTGCGACAAACGTTTCAAAGGTGAATGCTAGAAGTAGATAATTCAACGTAAATAAACTTCTCACCGAGAGAAAGTGCTTGAACTATTCAGGATTTTATTTCTTGTACTCCGCGACATAATTTTGGTCTTTGTCTGTCGCTGAACTGATGCATGTGATAAATAAAAATACTGTCAATGTTTCTTTTTACATCTCATTCTGTAACGAATTGATAGCATGAGATGAGACAGTTATGGCTGTACTCGGTTTGCATGTTTTCCTCCAGCGTGGTCTAAATAAATTGCAACGGGAAATGTGCCATAAAGCATCGATGGAATATAAATTCAATCAAAACCGCTATAACCTAATGCATGGAAACAATACCTGCGCACAAAATACGACTTTTATTATCAATAATCCAGTTATGTGTTAACAAGATCATTTCACAGTTCAGTACTTTGAACCCGATCCCAGTTTTTAACCCAGCTTCAGAAAATTCTATCTGATTCTATACAGTCGATCAGCACAGACTCCATTGATCGAAGCGCTACTGTTCTACTTTGCGACTAAAAAACTCCGAGAGTAAACTTTTGTCTTTATAAGAAGCAAAATGCACGAAAACATGAAAAAAGTGTAAAATACGATCAATTCGTCAATTACCTAAACGAAGGGACAAAACCGAATCCGCCGCCTTTGGCCGCCATAATTTTTTCCCTTCAGCGTCCAAGTTCCGTTGGAACATGCAACATCTGCGCACGCGTAGGAGGTATATCCGCTGACTAGAACCTCATAGATTGCTTTGCAAGTTGTGAGAACATCGTTTGGATTTCATTTAAGAGAATGTATGGGAAGTTGCTTCCCCCCCCTGGTTTGAACATATCAAAACACTTTTCTAGTTTATAACGAAGACTTGCATGAATTTCTCCGACTTTTTCTTGTAACTTTCTAAGTCTACCAATAGTTTCTTCATCGAATGTCTTTGCACAATTAAACCTGGTAAAGTCTTACCAGATTTTGAAAAGTGAGAACTGAGAAAATTTTTTCTTCAAGCTTTCCTCCTCCTTTCCTTCTTCTTTTTAAGCAAAGTTAATTAATTTAATTTTTTTTTTGTTTTATTTCTAGTAGACTCCTTAATATCCTCTACCACTATAAAGTTGTTTTTCAGAATAATCCGGATCTTAGTGTGTGGGAGTGTAATATTTGTCGCTGACATACTTGCCCGCCCCAGCAGGATTGTTTGTGTTTAAAACTGTAGCAAATCTATTCTCCAATTAAGGGAGTGGGTAAGGGGGCTGGGGTGCGGGGGGGGGGGGGGGGGCGCAAGGCATGTGCTTCACAAAGGGAAGGGCTCAGGCCACTTACGGCGTGGTTTGGGCCTAATTTGCATAAAATTTACCCAAAAGTCATAACTCTGCAGAAAACTGTCAAACTTGGCAACTATGGCCATTTACGTACCAGTCCCAGACCTACCGTTGTGAGTCCCAGACCCAAACATTGGATTAAAATAAGCAGAAATGTTCAAAATAAAACCGACCGACTGACGACTAGCTGACGTTTTTTCTGTCTGACTGAATTACTGGCTGACTTCCTAAGTTAATGATTGACTGTCTCATTGACTGGCTGACTGTTTGACCGACTCACTCACGGCTCAGTCACTCACTCACTCACTCACTTACTCACTCGCTCGCTCACAACAAAAAACAGACAACCCACTCTTATACGAAGCATTTCCGTACGCAAAAAGCAACAGTCAATTGTTCAAGATATTAAATAGTGATGAACCATCACGAATGCATCTCTCAAGAACAGTTGAAACCAAGCAACGTTGGTCACTCCTTAGGATTTAACCACAGTCTCAAAAGTTAGAGCCACCTTGTATAGCGTAAGAAGCAGCACCACAGAAAATCAGTTAACCCTGTGTAGCTTTTTTTTAAGCTTTTCTGTTTTACTTGAAAATGTCATTATCAGACTAAACGTTTAAAACCGATCTTTACAGTTTTACTGTAGTACGACAAAATACCGTGAATAGCTTTCGTTCGATCGGTCTGCTATCAAGAATGAAGTGCAGTCTTACTTTCATTTCGTTTATACGGGAAATTAAAGTTGGTACATATGTAGACAACATCAATGTCGACCCAGTGACGGCAAATCTGTGGCTCAGTCACCCAAGCCCCTCTCTAGCTTTGACGATCAAGCTTGGAAAACCATCTGCATCCGGGATAGCTTTTCCTGATAACGAGGTTCGCGAGGTCTACGAGAATGATAGGAATGAGCTGACGTTCTCCAAGTCTGCGATTGTTTATAAGGATGGTTTGCTTGTAGGCTCTACAGACAGTAACATGCTGTACTGCGAGCTGAAATACTACTGAACAACTACAAGCATTGCCCGTTCACTGTGTACGTGCTGTCCCTTATTTTGTCGTGTGTTGGATGACTCCGCCTGGGCAGAGTTCAAAAGTACCGAGGGGGGTGGGGGTATCAGGGAGCTCTAAAAAAAACGGCAAAGATATATATCTCGCTTCATTCACCTCAGCTCTGGGTGCTTTCTACCCTACTCACCGCTCCCTCAGGACTATTACGCTATTTCCAGATTTCGCTTTGTCATCATAATGGTGCCTTAACAAACTAAGCTGATCAAACTCGGTTAATATCACGGGGAATACAGGGGACTGGGACAGTTAACAGCATACAAACATCCAGCCTCGTGGAAAATCTGAGCACATTTGATAGAGACATACGAAATCGTCAAGCACCTTTTTTGTGATTTAGGAATAAGTATGTTGATTAAATTAGGTTTGATTGTTTCACATTACCTTGTTAGCTTTCAACTGAAGGGTTGACTCAGTTCTTTAGTGCAGTTACAAATGTTTTTATTTTCTATTTTCTTCGAGATTTCGTTCCACTAGAAAAAACGTCTTTTAATCTCTAGCATTTTTCGGGAATATAGGTAATAATTCAGGGACATGAAGTTTAAATCTGAACAAGGAACAAAGACCTCACTTACCTAGCGTATTGATAACTGTTAACGGTATACTGATCGACAGACTGTTAATGGTCATGAAAGTGTTTGCACGATCGTTGAAGCTAAGAATTTTTTACTCTCGCTACACGTTTGCTGCAAATCGCCTTTACTGCACGTCAATTGAGTTTGCTTTTTTATTTTCGTTATTAAACGTTTCAATGGATTACTGGTATTTTTCTTGGCAAACATGAACCTGTATAAGGCATGAACTAACGTCAAATTTGCAGATATTTGAACAGGGTGTATTAGGTAACCGCGGTTGCTTTATAATAAACGTATTCACTGCTTCGCTGATTATGTCTAGTCACTTTTCTTTGCAAATCAACCTGGTTATAGCAAAGTTTCATAAGCTTATTCTTATTATGATACGCTAATTTATCGAACGAATTGGAAGCACAACTGACTTAGCAATTGTTCTTCCTCCCAAAACAAGTTTTTTACAACACACCTCAATAGATAAATCCGTTTCGGTTTCAATTTAACTGACAAATTACGCCTCGGGAATCCATAACATTTTGACGGTTAGATGACGAAAATTGTGGGAAATAACAGGCCATACCACGGAAAACTGGAGGAGATTTGTTTTTACCACCCACACAAAGAATATAAAATTATGCATTTAGCGTTGTGTTTCAATTTATAATTTCTTCATCGTTGCGTCGATCCGTCAAAATTTTATTGAATAGTAGGTTTCATCAGATCAGGAAGGACTTCTACTCCGAAATATCAAGACAAGACATAAAATAAAACATGGTAAAACGGGACAGAAGCATTGAATAAAAATTGTCACACATTTATTGCGAGTCAGTACGAAAATCAAGAAGCAATCTAAACAAGTACTGTACAAGCTACTTTCTTTTTCGGCTATATACCATGCAAAACTGACACTGGTCTACCTTCACTCGTTGTAGCTTTGTGTTCCAAAAGCTCCATTAAGGTTCAGATACAAATCGGATGCCACGTAAAAGGAGTTGAATTTTTTCCCCAGTTGTTTGAGTGTTGTTTTTACCATTCCGTCAGCAACCTCTAAACTGAGAACAACTGCGTGTTGTGCTTTGTGTTTAACAAACCAAGATGGTGAATTTTGACGTTCCTCACAACACTAATCTTGTTTTTGAGCTGCATAGAAATTACCTGTTCAAGTTCAAATTCCGTCGTTAGTTCGATCAAAGTGGCACATGATGGCGCCGTTGGGAGAACTGATCACAACTTGTTCGGTTCAACTCCCGCAGTTAATATAATGAAATCGTACAGCCTCAATCCGCTTTGAACGATGATTACAGCAATGTTTCATGATCAAGAAGAATCAAACACGTACTACATTTCAGAGCCAATAATTAGAAGATGTTTTCCCAAAAACTTGTGCCAAACTTGTGCTTCGGAGCAGTTTTATTGATTCACTCAGATTGGAAATAAACGCTGCAACACTTCGAAAGGCTTTGGTGTCTTTTTCGTTCAGTCATGTGACCGATTCTTGTTCCCCTGTTATCTCTTTCTCATTTTTTTCTTTCTTTCTTAATTTTTTAACAATTAAAGTGGTTGAGTTTTTATTAAAATTAACAATTTTACCACAGAAAAGAGTTTTTTTTTCGCTGTGCGAATCTACAATAAATCGATCACAAGCATTCGCGACAAGCATTCATGACGCGAGCCGTGGTATGGACCCTCATGATCATCTCCCACGGCTGTCGACCAATCAGAGAACGAGAAACTGAACAGATGTGGTAAAAATTTTGTTTTATTTCTTGTTCAAAGGTTATTTCTTAAAAGAAAAAAAATTCTTTTTACTGTTAAGTGCAAAAAAAAAAATAAAATAAAAAAAAAACCGTCGAAACTGAGGTCTGATCTGAACTGAGATCTTGAATTTTGATCCTGGAACAGTTTACTTTCTTTCTTCCCATCGTCTCCAACAAACGGTGCAAAACGGATTTTTTGTGGCGGGCAAATACCGCAATACTATCATGGCCAATCACGAGTTCTAGCCTTAATCGCACAGTTCTCTTTAGGTCAACTAAGTAGACCTATACTATTCTTGATCGTCAATAAATTGCCTTTCAGCTGATCTGAAGCTAAATTGGCACAAATTAAATAAACTAATGTTTAACTTTCACAAGATAATTACTACATTACTTTTCATAATTCCTCAATTTTAAAGACCTGAAGTTAGTTTCTTAGGCTCGTATTTCGACAACTAAAATACATCACAAAAACACTAAAAAGATGCAATTTATGTCATGAACAATACCGTGAATGCCTTGAGGCCCTTTCTTAATCTATAATTGCTGCATAATTCTACAGTGCCCACTAAAATCACATCTAACCAGTTATTTGGTTACCGCGACAAAAATCTTTCAATTCGGCGTTAATCTCAATAGTTTCTGAGTTATTCTGTGTAATTGTGTTGCGATTTTAATCACTGTTGGCTTTTCCAAACTTAGTATTATCTTCCTTTCCTGTGTATTACGTTATCTCGCGACATTACTCTGCTGTTTCAGCCGTACCGCGTTTGAACAGTTAATCTTCCTGATCAGTATCTGTTTCACATTTGTGCCATTTAATCCACCTTGTTACGTCATGTAAAGCTACTAATAAAGTTTTCAGGTTCAAGGAACCGAAATATCGGTCTCTATCGTGGTAAGAAATGAACTCTCCAATTAGAACTAAATTACATACAAATTTGAAGTTCACTTTAAAAAAATCAAGTGTTAAAGTTCCCAAAGAAATGACGGATTTTTCTACAAAGCTATTTCTTTCACAATAACATGAAGGCCAAAAAGCTGAGATACTAATAACTAAACGATACATAAACTGCTGCGTTCGGTGGCGACGGTCATCCTTGTTAGGTCTCAGTGGCAGCCGAGGTCAATTCCAGTTTAGTCCACTGTTCAGGAGGCAAATCTGTCGGGTAAGTAACCAACACAGTGTTTAACTGCTTGGAAGTTATTGGCTGACTTAAATACGCTCTGTGATTAGTTAAAAGGTTTTGCACCTGGTTTTGCCAACTAATTAGAAGTAAAACCAAATTCAACATCAATACTTGCTAGCAGGTTTTTTTTATTTTGGCTCGATGCCGGTACAGTTAAGTAATCAGTTGGTACGGTTATGGTTGCATATTCCGTCATGGTTACGCATTTGCTTCGAGTTGTGAATCGTCTATAATATTCTTTGTGTTCGAGTATAATAACAGTCATGATTAAATTGTTTTGAATTTAAGATTAAAGACTACAACACAGATTAACTCTACACTAGACTTGGACTTGGACAGACGTAGACTGTGGTCCTCTGGACCACAGTCCACGTCTGCGTTCTCTTATGTTGCTGGGACCACGACCGACCGACCTTAGTGAGAAGAACAATGAGCCAGACAGAAAGACATTCACTTTCGTACTTGCCATCAAGCACCTTTAGGACTATTCCATATCCCTGGAAGTCTTCTTTAGACAGAGATGTTAGATCCAGTATTGTCTGGTTCGCGAACGAAGGCACGAAAATACTTCTCAGAAATTTACAGTCCTCTCTGGTCAGGGGCTCTTGTATCATAAACTTTCACTGATTCTTGGTCAGCGTTTTTTCAAACTGTGGAGAGAAGGCCAAGACTTAAGCTTAATTAGGCATCAGTTAGTACGCTTAGTCTTTGATATGCTTTCTAACGTATCTTTATCAAATATGAGCTCAAAACTAATAGGGGAAATGGGGGTCTTGACTTTCCACTTTTCTGCCCTTTACTCTGAATTACCCCCCCCCCCCCCCCACCATCGCTCAGTTTCCACCCCTAAAATAACAGCCAGCACACTCATTTATTTGACAGTTTAAAATACAACCAGCCAAGGAATTAACTTTCATGGACTGTAAGAATTGTCAGATTTTCATTGTTTCTTCTGTAACCACTGCGTCAAAGCGGAAATCCCAGCGTTAAAGAGTATATGACTTGTTGACTCTCAAGTAGGGAAACCGACACAAACGTCAGGGGTAATGTTCCAGGCATTACTATACTGCCAAAAAGTTCACAAGTTGTTGTTCATGCTTTTTCTTGAAAATAAGCCAAGAAGAAGCAAGCAAACAAAAAAATAAAATAAACAAACAAACATCTCAAAACCTCCTACTAACAAGAACAAATTTTTATTGAGTTCATCACTGTTGTCACGCCAGGCGAAGGCCCCTACACCATAATGCGTTTTTAAAACGCGTACTTCTTCATGCGTTTTGGCCTATCATTCACGCTATTAAAACTGAAAATGATCGAAATTAAAACGCTGATGATATTTTCGATCATTTCAGTGTAGACCAAATGTGAAACTAAAATCCACTAGGGTGTGACAGTGTGTTATGTTTGATTCCTTGCGTGATTTGTAGGGATCTATGTCGTCAACCCATAGGATTGATGTGAGTACGTCGAAACTTGAGCGGTAACAAGGAAATTGGGTGATTATGAAAACGATATGAAAATGCTTGTGCAGACAAAAACATTTTGCTACCTCTTAGTCAAATGAAAAAAAAAGAGACGGTTTAAAAATGCATAGTGTGAATGGGAACCAAAATTCCCCTTATTGTTGTTCTCAGGATGGCATTTATATGTTTTGCATGTGCAGCCCACATCAGCCCTATGCAAAATTACCGGCATAAAAACTGTTGATTTGTGAGGATTGTGTAAAAGAAATGCAGCATAATCACAAAAACCTCAGTGCCGCAACTTATAAGCAAGAAATTCTGATTGTGCTGTTCGTTGGCAGGTGCTTTTTTATATAAAAATATGTACCGTATTTTCTCGATTAAACGCCCGACCCCGAATGAACGCCGGGTTCAAATAAATGCCGGGTCTACAGGGCTGAGTTTAAAATAAACGCCACCGGCGTTTACTCGGGGTCCCGGCGTTTATTCGAGATGGGTATATTAAATCAGGATTATGTGTCGTGACTGCATACTAGTTCTCTTTTTACCACTTTATTTAGATTTATACACTAATATTCAAACCTTTTACAAAAGTACAGAAAGTATAGAATTCGTTGCAACCCCAGCAACCAGCTTTGTACATGATTTTAGACATTTGAGAGATGAAACAAACGACGCATCAGAAATCGTGTCAATCTCTTTTAAACCATCAGGGCCGTATCCAGTATGAGGCAAACCGAGGCACTTGCCTCAGTCATTTTTTTCGTTTAACACCCTAAATACCTAGGACGAGAGTTTAATCATGGACATTGCCTCAGTCATAATTTTTTTCTGCCTATGGCCCTGGTCATGGTAACTTTTCTGCGGGCTTGTGCATCAAGCAAGGATCATCTCGAGGGTCTCTCCAGCGTTTCTTCAGCAGTTTCTTGCAATTGAATCGTTCCATAATTTTGCCTTTCTCAGAACTGATGGAGAAGGAACCTCGTCACCACCTTGTTCAAAATTGCTTGTACAGTACGTTTGCTCTCGAGCAGTTACCGATACACTTCCTCCGTATTTCATGCACTTCTGTCAGTGATGTTTTTTAAAATAACTTACCAGATTCACTTAGATGAGACAAAATTGATGACACTGTTTCACATTTTTTAAACGTTTTTGATGGATTTTGGTTCTTGGTTTAGTAAACTTCCAATACTGAAAAATGCATTTATTTAATAAACGCCGGGCCCCGAATAAACGCCGGGTTCGAATAAACGCCGGGACTACGAGGCCGAGTTTTAAATAAACGCCCCCGGCGTTTAATCGAGAAAATGCGGTATTTAAAAAAGGTTCGAATAAATGTCTAATAATGCCGAAAATTGAATCACACTTCCTTGAATCACGCTTTTGTTGAGAATGTCGGTTTGTAGCGTGACTCTGTAACGTTTCCCGTTAGTGTGTTACTTCATAAAAAGATGAAATGGGCGTAACCGGAGACAGATGAAACAAGATCACCTGTCTTCTGCGAACTTTGTTCGAGATACTTCATGAGTGGGACGCTGTGAATCTAAAATGAATCGTTTAAATCGTTCATTGCCTGTGATATCATAAAGTACGGCCTCCAAAGCGTTCGCAACACTGGTCGGACAATGTCGAAAAGCTTTCATTATTTGTCTCCTTGGCAAACGCCCCTTTTTATAGGGGATGAGGCGGGGGGGGGGGGGGGGGGGCGGTGCAGACTATTGTGCAGACTTACACAATGTCCCGCTGATTATCACCTGGTTTCGGCTTTCGCGCAAAAATACTCTGATAGGGCACGTAAAGTCATCTGCCCATCACGCTTAGCTCATAGTCACGCAGGAGCCCATGATCATTTCTTCTCGTGATTCTGTGTGAGAAGATTGCAAAACAATCTACCTACATCATGGGTCGTCTGGTCGAATTTGTGTTGTTTTTTGTGATCACCGTCATAGCATCGTTTGTCCTTAGAATGCTGTAAGACTGATGTTATAAGATCCTTCTAAATATGACTACCGTAAATGAATTTAAACAAGCTTATTTACATCTGACGTTGTATCCTTCTCATCAGGGTTTTACATGGTTATTTTACCCACATTGTTAACCATTCGCCTGGGCCTTGCAAAATAATAGAAGGTGAGTGATACATATTCATTTCATGTTCTCAGAAATTGTTTCGGCTGTTTGCTGTTGGTGGTGGTCGCACCAATTGATTTTGATAGTCAGATTGGCCAGTTCATTGCCAAGTTGAGAAATGTTAATCGGCGCTTCTCGAAAGGTCAGTCAAAATTAAGCTTAAGAAGAATGGCAAAGATTGAGAGTTTTATCTTGTTAAAAAAGCAAAGCTATATATCGATGGATGTTCGCTACCCTTATTGTGGTCAATGCCGTAAGCTGAAACGACTGTGAAAGAGCTGTTACTGCATACGTGCAACCATTTAGTACTCTGTTGTTTAAGCCTTGGTTTTTGGTGATTAAAAAACAATAATTCTCACTGTACATGATCTCTTTGCAATCCGTTTTGTCCCCAACTGGTTTTGTCATAGCTACAATATAGAGCAATGGATTGCATGACGATCGTAATCTGACCCTTAGAACGTCTTCGTTCGAGGCCTTGGGCGCACGGAATGTTGAAAACAAATCCTGATTTTCGACGGCATGTGGGAAATGTCGGATGTCACCATTGAGGTGGGCAAAGCGCTGAGGGTGAAAAGGTGTCATAAAAGGGTGGCTGGTAAATCAGGCTAGGGTGGAAACAAATTCACCATAGCAAGCGGACAAGAGGGTCTCAAGACACAGGAAAAGAGGACGTAAAAGTAATTATTATTAACCGGCCGTCGCCATATGGCGACCGCCGGTTTATAAAATGGACACGTTTGTAACCGACGAAGTCGGGTTAGGGAAGGTACGTTTTTTCTTTGGGGGGGAGGGCTGGGGCCTCAGAGGGGAGGGTCATCAGTGAAAGTGAGCACCAAAAGGGGAGGGCCATACCTCATGTGAGCTATTCAAGGGAGGGTCACACATCTTTTCCAGAATTTTTTTAATGAGAATTTTTGTGATGTTGCTTTCCATTTTTCTTACAGATTAAGTTTTTGTTTTCACCCACTTTGATTTAATTTGGTGTTTTGTTATAGGTACTAGGTTGCATTTGTACAAGTATATTATGCCATGGCACATAGTTTTTCTCGGAGGACTCGTGTCCTTTTGCGTCCGTATCGAGAAGTACTTGACTCAGGTATCGTTTCTTCAGCTTCTTGCTGTTGGCTATCCGCTGCCTGATCTCCTGAGTTGTTTAGTTCTGAAGAGTTAGTAGTAGATCCAACAATGGGCTTTACCCTGTCGGAAATGTAGGAAATATTTGTTTTTGAGAGGCAGATTTCGCATGCTAAACAAATAAACCTTTCTGTTAAAATAACCAACAGCAATGTCGGCTAGTCGGAGAAAGAAGTGCGTGTATTTTCCCTTAGATATTTTATGTTGAAAACTTTTATAATACTCAAATACTTCCTTATCAAACTTCAGCTATAAAACGTAAATATCGTAAATATACGAAAAGAATTTTCTTTGTTTCAGCGTACACACATTCAATATCGACATATATTCATATTCAAACACTTTGCGTTCACAAGCGAAACGTTCTGAGGTTTCTACAGCATGGAACATACCATGTAGTAGTGAGGGGAGGGTCGCACTTTTGTCAGTCACCTAAAGGTGGGGGGGGGGGGGGGTCAGGAGTGTTTTCATTAAAATGCAAGGGAGGGCCAACACTTTTTTGGGAAAAAAATCCCAAAAATTCCCCAGCCCTCCCCCCCCCAAGAAAAAACGTACCTTCCCTTAGAGCAGTCGTGGCAAGACCGTGGACTGGTTTGGTCGGTCAAAATACGTCGTGTAAGGCTCATAAGGTGTGTATTTCGCTTTGCCGATGGAATGGGATGGGATGACGTGAGAACGAGAGCGGACGAGTCGCCATTTTAAATTGGCAGGTCAAGAAAGGTGACGGAGGCTTGGTGGAAGATTTGCTTCGACTGTGTTGTGGTAGAATTTTGTGCTGACCTCGGAACATTTAGAGAAGTTGTACACAGACATCGATTAGTACACACACGCACGCACGATAGGACAAGGGTCCACATCAAAAGTACCGTAGGTATAGAAGCACATACTAGTGAAAGAAAGCAAGGAGGACTGATAATAACAGGAGGTGAAGTCCAGTGGCACTGTTGATGCTGGTGGGGCCAAAGTGTTGCTGAGGCATCGTAAGGATAGAATCGTTCTCAATAAATGTTATGAGAGGAACATTCTGGTGTATGTTGTTGTGGTTATGTTTAATACTTGGAAAGTATCTAGCTGCCAACGTTAAGAAAGGTTATTGGCAGGTGAGAAATGAATTACTACACGAGGCTGGATCTTCTTGAATAGTATAAGCGGCACGAAAAGATATACCAGTTAGTCTTTTTAATTTTTCGGCTTCATTTTTGATTTTGAACCGATTTGTTCGATTTCAGAGTTCGAGACACTGACTTGCTAACTCCGGAAGAGCAAACCGGATTTAACGATTACGTCATAAGACATGCTTTAACGTGTTTGAGATAAAGCGACGACTTCGCTTTTTTACTAATTTCTCCAGATTCTGACGTTGTGTTTGTCTTAATCGTAATCTGTTTTTATAGTGCCACATTCACAACAGTAAGCTTATATAAATACATCGCTCACAACTCTCGGTAACGGCATGTTCAGTTGTGGGCAAAATTTACCTCTAAATTTTAATTTTAATTCAACAAAATATTCAAAGCGATAAGACTCTACCGTGGCCGAGGGTGGCCATCGAAAGTAAAAAGTCAAAACCAAAAGTCGATCTTCAAAGTGACAAGTCAAAATCAAAAATCAAATGTGGATTTACGAAATAAAAAGTCAATTCGCAAATTGAAAAGTCGAAATCAAATGTCGATTTCTGAAGCGCGAAAATCGAGCTTCGAATTCTCACTTTGACCACCCCCCTACCCCCCTCCCCTATTAATTCGGAAGACTTGGTAGCCTCGTCAATCAGATTTCGCAACCATATGGCGTTCCGTTACGGCCAAAATCTTCAAGTGATAAAATAAGCAAAATGAAACGTGTACAAACATTATTAAAGGGTCAGAAAATAAATCGAACCTCATGCAAATAAATCCAACTTGCCCAAATATAAATCGAACCGCGCAAAAATAAATCGATCCGCCAAAAAGCAAATCAAACGCCTCAAAAATGAATCGAACCAAGCGCAAATGAATTCAACTTGCACAAATCGCAATCGAACCAGCGAAAACTGTATCGAACTGTGCAAACAGGAACGAAACCTCTCACATAAATGTCGAAACCGCACATATCAATCGAACTGCACAAAAATAAATCGAAAGAAGGTCAGCGGTGAAACATGCTACCGGAAGTGTTTCGAAAGCGACGGTCCAGCATCCGGGACTGTCAATACACTTTGCGCGGGAATCGGTTGGTCGCGGGAGTTTGGCAAAATGGCAGAAAAATTCAGTCGCCCTCAAACGTTGTCTTCCGATAACATCGCAGACAAAGTCAGAAGAGTGGTTGGTGCTTTTGGAAATCTTCCATCTAACCCTTCAAATGAAAGTGGGAGCGCTAGTAGCAGTGGATTTCTTATGTTGACACCCAACACGAACTTCATGATAGGTTTCGCATTCCACGTGCTTCAACAGCATCATCATCTGGGGCTGGAAGAGTTCTTCCCAGAGCTAGATCGAGTGGTCGGTTCGTTCCTTACACAAGGGGAAAGGCAAATAGCAAATAGCTTTCACCCATCAATCATATTTACGGCTGAAATATCAGAAACAGAGATTACATTCTTGGTCACGAAAGTGTACAAGGGCGAGAGATTTCACAAGGAATCTGTTCTTGACGTGAAAACACATTACAAACCAACGGAGACTTTTCAATTCACGAATTTCTATTCGTGTCACCCACCAGGCGTTACAAAAGGATTTATCAAAGGGGAGTCTTGAAGGCTCCTTAGAACACATTTTTTTTTAAAACATCAAACACTTTGAATCACGCCTTAAGTGTAGAGGACATCCAACAGGTGTAATAAAAAAACACTCAGAAGTAAACTTCTCCGAGAGAAAAACTAAACTAAAACAGAAAAACAAGGCTGCACGTAAGAAAATACTACCCTTTCTCACACAATACCTCCCAGCATTACCTGACCTAAGGAAAATTCTGGTGGGAAAATGGGACCTCACTGATACAGAACCAACCACAGCTTAAAAATCTTTAACGAGCCTCCCATCAACTCACATCGAAAAGGGAAATCCCTTCAAGACCTACTAGTAGTTTTAGAATTTCTTCTAAGAAAGCGGTAGTCGTGCAGGCCCGTCAACATTTTTTAACTTGCAAAATATCTCTAACAATTTCGTCCAGGGAGCCATTGTCTAGGTCAGTAAAGGACGGTGCTGCGCTAGCAAACCCAAGTTCGTGCCTCCGCTTCCGCAAAGTTCTTTCAGAGACGTGAAGATATCTTGCTATGGCAGCCCAGCGAAATCCAGCTGTTACATAAAGTGCCCCTAAAAGGTCTTCGAAATGTCGAGTCTTGGGCGACCAACACCTGATCTTACAATCCTGACACCCACCCTAGTGGTTGACTGTTTTTCGTCCTCCTCGTGAAAAGCAAAATACGACAAGTTCACACAATACTGCCTTTGTTGACTGACAATGTGCAAGAGAATGTCGAGGTAAGAAAGCAGTTGTCTTTCGGCCCGGTCTTTCGGAAGGATGGGACACGCGTACTCTCGACGACAAAACACTCAAAGTTCTCTCGAAACCATCGAGACGTCCGGGAAAGGAATTCCGAAAAATCGAAGGATAAGTTGGCGTCAAGAGAAAGGGCTAAGGTCTTGCAGTGATCGAAAGAATTCTCCTAATTCATAGTCGCTGAGCTGGTTTCTAACCGACAAATTCATAACAACAACAATAATGCTGGCGGTGAGAAATGCTACATTGGGTATGCTAGCAAGTACTTCCGGTGCAACTATACTTCCGGTTCCGCTGACCTTCTTTCGATTTATTTTTGTGCAGTTCGATTGAAATGTGCGGTTTTGACATTTATGTGAATGGTTTCGTTCCTGTTTGCACAGTTCGATCCATTTGTCGCTGGTTCGATTGCGATTTGTGCAAGTTGGATTCATTTGCGTTTGGTTCGATTTATTTTTGAGGCGTTTGATTTGCTTTTTGGCGGATCGAATTATTTTTGCGCAGTTCGATTTATATTTGGGCAAGTTGGATTTATTTGCACGAGTTTCGATTTATTTTTGCGCAGTTCGATTGACTTTTTACGGTTTTGACTTTATGTTGACGACTTTCGTTTTATTTTTGACCGTTTAATAATATTTGTACGCGTTTCATTTTGTTTATTCTGTGACTTGAAGATTTCGGCCGTAACGGAACGCCATACAACCAGGCCTAGCAAAGCCGTTTTTTTGCCATGTTATTATATAATTTTCCCATTACTTAAAAGTCTTTGAAACTCGAATAGTTTCAGGTTCAAAATGACAAAGCGAAAGAATAAGAGCGACTTCAACGCCACGAATGTCGCAGAACTTACAAAATATTTGCAGGAATGTCGGTTTTAGTAAGCGGATATTTGAAAACTTCGCTAGTGGAAATCGCCTCTGCAGTCGAAAGAATGGTTTTGCCAGTGGATCCAAACTTCGAAAAAGATCAAGTTAATGATGCAGAGAATTTTATTAATAATTCATGATAGGCTAATTCCTCATCCATTTTTCCCGAAGCCGTGAACAACTTCAACTCTTCGCCGCCGTTTGGGTTGTACGACATTTTTAACTATTTAATTTACCAATCCACTGCATACATTGCGGCCGCAATGTGCATACATCCCCCATCTCGACCACCTTTACACTTGCATCTTGCCTGAAGTACACTACCTCGGTTTGCACCTCTACCCTCAAGAATAAACCAGAGATGGTAGTACTCCTTTCCTTCATCCGTTTTGATTTTCATGAAAGGCCGCACTTTGGCTACATATACATGGACACCCTCTTGATTCAACTGAGCAGTTAGTAAAGATTCTACATAACCATCACTGAATAAGCGGTAACCTTCAAATGACTTGTAACCGGCGAGCCCATGCTAGTCGTAATCAGTGCAGCGGTGGTATTAAATCAAACAACCCAAACGGCGGCGACGAGTTGAAGTTGTTCACGGTCTTCAGAGAAAATGGATTGGGAATTAGCCTGTCATGAATTATTAAATTCTCTGCATCATTGGTTTGATCTTTTTCGAAGTTTGGATCCACCGGCAAAACCATTCTTTCGACTGCAGAGGCGATTGCCATTAGCGAAGTTTTCAAATATCCGCTTTCTGAAACTCGACGTTCCTGCATTATTCAGCCATATTCATGGCGTTGAAGTCGCTCTTATTCTTCTGCTTTGACATTTTGAATTATATAGTAACGGGAACTTGAAATAGCGACTCGTAATTTGTAGACGTGTGGTTGTTTAGGAACCGAATGTCCGAACTTTCGCGGTTTGTTAGACTTTTGTTTACATCAAAAGTCGCGTGACAATACACGTGAAAATCCAACGCCGAAAAGGTGAAATCTGATCAATTGTCTGATAACTCGTGGATTCTTGTGGCTTGCCTGTTTGTTATATTTCTCAGTTAAATTCGACCTCTGAACGTTTGTTAAGCGACTTAATGTGGTTTTTACGCCGCTTTTGGCATATTAGGTGCGTTAAATTTGTTTCGTTTAGGAACTTGATAGGTTTTTTTCAGCCTCTCATGTTTATATTTGTGACAATAAAGGATCTGCAATATTATCTTTCCCTGCTGATGTCTGTAACGTCGGGCCCGGCTTATATAAAATTCTTTTGCAGGATGTTGTGTTTCGTATCATGGAGTGTGATCTATAGTCCCTCTTCCTCATGAAATTGAAGTTGTAGCTTCTTTATAGCTATGCAACGTGTAATAGATGGCTGAACCCCGCTTCAGTCAAACGTGTGAAAGCAAAGTTATGAGAACAGCTAAAACACGAGCGTAGGAGTCGTGCAGGCCTGTCATCCCCATTTTACACAGTTGATCTACGAGTTTTCTGAACTAGAAATAGAACACAAAATAAACGGTTTCAGACGTTTGTACTGACCAATTTATTGCAACATTGAAAATAAAATTCTTACCGCGTGTCTTCTTTTTCTCGTCCATGATCTGACACGAAAACTTTGTCCCAGTCTTCCGCTCCGTTAAGAAAATGTTAGGGGAGGGGGGTAGGGGGGGTGGTCAAAGTCGAAAGTCGAAAGTGAGAAGTGAGAATTCGCAACCCGATTTTCGCACTTCAGAAATCGACATTCGATTTCGACTTTTCAAGGTGAAAATTGATTTTTTAAAGCGACTTCTTAGTTCAGGTAAATCGACTTTTGATTTTTGAGTTTGACTTTTCGCTTTGCAGATCGACTTTTGATTTTGTGTTTTTGACTTTTGATGGCCACTGTCGGCCGCCGTAATAAGACAGATGAGCTGAGTCATCAGATTTTAAACATTACGTCATTCGATAACGCAAAAGACAAAATACTGTCACAATTTTCGTCACGCCGGTTAGCACGTTGAGATTCTGACGATGTGTTTGTCTTTATTTAACGATAATCATGTTTTTATAGGGCCCAATTCACAACAGTATATAAATACATCGCTCACAACTCTCGGTAAAAGCATGTTCAGTTGTGGACAAATTTATATCCACATTTCATTTTTTTAGTTTAATTCAACAAAATTAGATATTCAAAGCGATAAGACAGATGAGCCGTGAACGCAAAGGGCAAAATACTGTCACAATTTTCGTTACGCCAGTTAGCACGGCAAGTTGAGCCGAGTAAAAACATTTATCGAGGGTGGAATGGGTCAAAACGACTGGTAAATGCCTATAATGCACTTTCTTGTAACCTGTACGATAGAGCATAGCAATGATTTATTTCGTATTTGCATTCACAATTTGGCTTAAGGAGCCCTTGACATGATTTATAAGGAAACTGTGCACAAAGTGTGGTTCCCAGGCGTGGGGAAAAGTTCAATTCTTTTGGGCTGTTACGGTGCCCAGGCTGATCAATCGTAAAGATGTGGTTACTTTTATATTGGAAAATTTATCGCCCAGTTTTTGAAATGCGTCTGTTTTGAGCACTGTGACGGCTTTTTTGTTCAGGGTTTTGAGGAAGACCGGCCAAAAAACAGCGAAAAAGGATCTTGAGTGAGGGATGTATGAGGTCATGGGCGTAGTCTGTGGGGCTATCTTTGCTTTGGGAGGAGAGGGGGAATAATTCAGTTGACCTCCTTTCCAGGGTATTGGTCACCTTTTCAGGTGGTCAAATTTTAGCGTTAGTTAGAGTTACGCACTTTTGCTGCAACTTGCTGTTACAGATGCTTGAATATTATTGAACCTGCAGTCACGCACGCCTCGCTTGCTTTCTTTACCAACACTTCGTCGGTTCTGCACGCAATGCGGGCCTATGTTTTTTCCTTCGTCAGTTGGCTTATACGGGTACTCAAGAGCGATACTATCTTATATAAGACGCATGCGCATATTAGTCTGCTGAATGTTACCTTCGTGTGTTCTTGTCTTTTAATTTACAGTATTTAAAGATATGAACGGCGAAGGGTTGTTAAGTATGGGGTTTCAGTATTTGTCTTGTATAACGCATGCGCAACTGAGTAAAGCAGCTAATAGGAGTGAATGCGAAATAGGCTGTGTTGTCTGATCTAGTTGGTGGTTATGGTGGAAATTTTTTTAATGCAGGAGTTTTGTTATGGGGCTTGACATTTTTAGGGATGTAAAAATGTGGGAGTGGAAGGGTTTGTGAATGTGAGGAGCATATCACGCTTCTGTGAATGTGATTTGCTTTGAAAGTTACGTTTTGTATAGCAGCGGTGTAATATTGTGCTGCGTGAGAGGCAGTTTCCCTTAACGTTTGCAGCTTATTAGCACGGAAAGGAACGGTGGCTTAGGAAGAGAAGAAATTGGCACTAGTATGATGATGCAATTAGTGGATTGCACCATCGATACATCACAGTTCTTAAGGAATGAGAGAGATGAGTGTTTACTTGACGCGAGAAGTTGATTTTAATTGCACAAAGACGAAGGAATCAGTCATTAATAAGGATATCAATTAATAAGGTAGCTGTTACGAGTTAGAAAATAACTGAATATTACCAAGCGATGCGTGTGGTTTGCGTGTGGTGTTGGTTGGTCTGAGGTAATTTTGTGCGTCGTCTGGCACGTAGCCGTTCCGAGTCAACTTGTTTACTTTGCATGGGGATTCCCAGGTTAGCAAACCGGATTTAAACATCACGTCATGAGATATGATTAACGTGCCCCAGACTCTGACGATCTGTTCGAGCTCGTGTTTATCAAGTGTTATATTTTGATTCTACTGCTATGTTTACTGTTTCTATTCACGGTCTACTGAGGCACAGCAGTAAATATTTCGTCATCCCTTTGTAGGCATCCTCAGTTGTGGGCAAATTTATACTGACATTCAACGTTTGAGTGAAATTGCGTTTTCCAGCAGAAATAAAAACGATAAGAAAGATAACCTGAGTCATCAGAAGCAAGGACCGTGGAATCGAATATGGTTGTAACGGGTACGTTAACGGTGTGGATGGGTACTATCATAACAAAAATGTTTGAAAGTACCCCTTTGCTCACACTGATTTCTGTTTCTTTCTTTTAGGGAATGGTTCAGAGGATCTTGATGTTCTTCCTGATGGACTGGCGTTTTTATCTTCTGTGAGTGTTTTTTTACATGGTCGTAAGATTTTTGTTGAAGTAAACCTCTAAGCCCAGCATCCTGCTAAGCAATGGTTTGCAATGGTTTGTAAACTAGTGAAGTATAGGTAAATAATGTGTCCTGGAGTCTAAAGGTTTTCATGTTCTGGGTGACGGTCACAGTTCTGCCATCCTCCTCAATGAAATGCCAGCCATCTCCTTGCCCCCCCCCCCCCCAAAGCTGTATTTTGCAAATGAACATGCTGCTTCTTAAGGAATGTAGATACAATGTGAAGGAATTGTACTTCCTTGCAAATACTATCTGCATGCTCCCAAAAAATACAAGCATAGTACGTATAAGGAATGCAATTCGAAAAAAAAAACCAGTGATCGTATGATCAAACTTTAAATTTATCTCGTTCGTACAATGTTTTTTGTATGGCAACCTTGTATTCGGAGGATATTACGCGGTAATCGTTCTTGCGATTGACTAGATATAAGCCTATGGGCTTATATTCGGAGGCACTTATTATCGGAGGCCTTTTTGCGAATGACATTTGGGGTGCTTATATTCGGGGGGGGCTTATTTGGGGGTGTGTGGTGTGTGTGTGTGTGTGGGGGGGGGGGGTGGCGGGGGGCTTAGTATCGGAATTTTTCAGTATCTGAGCACATCTAAGTACAATTTTTCTTGTGATTTTTAAATAGGGGCTTAACTTCTTCCATAACCCCAAGCTTGACAAACGAGAAAGAAAGATTTTATCATTTGACTTCAATAAGCCTGATCAAGATCCGGTTGAATTAACACTAAAGAGCTTCAATCGCACGGGATTTAACCCGCACGGGATCAGCGTGTATTGGGACCCATCCTCGGGCGCGGTGTCCCTGTTTGTGGTCAATCACCGGCCAGACGCTCAAGCCATTGAAATATTCGACTTCGAGCGAGAAACGCATTCACTGATTCATCGTCGTACCGTTGTAGACGATTTGATCTGGAGTCCGAATGATCTGCATGCAGTGGGTAAGTGAAAAGCTGTACTTTAGTGAGGTGCAGATGCATGGAGCTCTCTTTATCCAAGAATCCCCTGAAATTACGCTCCAGCGTCCGTGAATGATAACTGACTGACTGATTGACTGACTGACTAACTGAGTAACTGCCTGACTAGCTGACTGACCAACTGACTAACTAACTGACGAACTAAAAGATTAAATTACTGGATGGCTGACTGACTAACTGACTAACTGACTGACTGACTGACTGACTGACTAACTGACTGACTGACTGACTAACTGACTAAATGACTGACTGACTGACTAACTGGCTAAATGACTGAATGGCTGACTGTCTGACTGACTGACTAACTGACTGACTGACTGACTGACTGACAGGCAGACAGACACACAAATGGTTGGATGAACGGATTAACTGACTATCGGATATGTGGATGGAAAGCCTGCCGACTGACCGAGTGAATGACCGCTGGGGTGTTTGACTCATCCGGGCCCTTCCATTCGCATTGTGATCAAAGCCCAAGGGACTAGTATATGCTCGTCTATTTAAACGAAGTACACAGAAAGAATAAAACGAGAACCTTCCTGGAATCTCCACAAAAGACTGATTCACTGTAACGGGAGACACGACGATGAGCTTATGAGCTTTTCGTCTTACTTGCTTTATGAACTTTTCGTTTTAGTTGGTTTATTATACAACTCAACTGATCCGCGAAGAAAAGGCACATTTCTGATCAGTTTCCTGAATGGCTCCCTCATGAATTGTTCATATTGTTTTTGTTTTGTGTTTTTTTGTTACGTCTGATCTAAAATTCTTGCGGAACCTTTGCAAAAGTAGCTTCAAAAATTGTTTGTACTTAACTTTATCACGCTTGTCTGTCAATATAGATTGACTACGCTGTTTGTAAATCTACGAAAGAGCCTTTTTTGCATCGTTACGGATCTCACCGTCGCCTCGGTCTATGAACTCGACAAAAAAGCCATTAAATAAATAAATAAATAAATAAACAAAAAGAACTCAACCAACATCAATAAAATCATTTTTTGTTGTTGTTTTTCGCAGGTCCTGATAGCTTTTATGTCACAAACGACAATTTCTTCCACTTTAAGAACGAATTACTGAGCTTCCTTGGATTTTTTTATCTACACGACATCCTGCGTGGTAACATTGTGTTCTTTGACGGATTCAAAGGCATCCAAGCGATAGGAGGAATTAATGCAAATGGCATAAACATGGATAAAGACAAAAGGTTAGGAACGGGATATTGTGGTTCAAATTATAGTAATTTTAAAGTATAGTCCCAAATTGTTGTGCCCGTGTAGGTCAAGATCATTAAATCGAACAATTCGATAGGGGGTGCTTCAATGTCGTGACATCCAAGCTATACCTCAGTTGGACTTTCAAGCGTGTTTGAATAGATAGCGATAGCTCATACATTGGTTAATTTCTATTGTTTTCGAGGCGGGCCAAATATGTCGTTTCGATTGCGAAATAAGGTCAGCTAGTATTTTCGGAGAGCCAACAGTAGCTCGGAAATTCGGGTGAAGAGATTTCGTTCCCTAACATTTTCTAGATTTAGATTGAACTGAAGCGTGTGTAACTGAGCGTTTTTAAAAGCGTGAAAACTTGAAAGAGTTTGTAGTGCGCTCCTGTCGTTCAGCCTGCCGTTCTTCACTGAGGACTTTCTAAACTCTATCAAACTTTATGAAGACCCACATCAAATTCCATGTTCGCCTCAACTATCACATTTTGGAGAATCTTGGTGAGACCGATTTCAGTGTGAGTAGAGTTTGATGGAGTTGTTTGGTGAGGAGTATCCTTTAAGGCGGCTTCAAACGACAAATTATACTTGGCTGACCTCGTGCTGGCAAACTCCTCAAGTTGGTGTGGGTGAAAATATAATGCACAAAGTCATCAAATTCCAGGCGAGGTATGGTCAGTCTTTTCAATGGTGCCACTCTTGATTTCGCAGCAATAAATCGAACATCGAGTTCTCCATTAGACAGCTGCCATCGTACATATGCGCAGGTACCGAAGGCTTCCTCAGAAGCATCAGAAAAGACACAAATGCAGGTAGGCCAATTGCATCAGGCGGCGTCAAGCGTCTCTCGAAGCTTATGTCATTAAGGTTCAGTATCTCTCGAAACAGGCTTGCCCACTTCTCTTGAATTTCAGGGGGTAATTTCTCGTCCCAATCGATTGCCTTTTCCACAATTCCTGTAGGCCGATCTTGGCTCTGATAATAAATGCCGATGCAAAGCCTGTTGGGTCGTGGATTCGAGCAACCTGGCTCAGGATCTTTCTCGTGGAGAGCAGTTTGGGCTCTTGGCAGTGAAATAATTCAGATTGTACTTTAAACGTAAATACATCAGTGTGGGTGTTCGTGCAACTCCCAATACCTTTTCTTCACTAACGCTATTCAGAATCGTTGCTTCTTTTGTCTCTTCCTGGTCGGTGTTAGACTCCTTAGCTTTATTCGACAGTCAACTTTTGACTTTAAACCCTCCCGTTTCTAGTACGCTGTCGATGCATTTCGTTAGCTCTCGTGCCTCTTCCTCGGTGCTGACTGAATCGCAGATATCATCCATGTTGGTGTTGTCTTTGAGAACTTGTGCTGCCTCCGGGAACTTCTGTTTTGCTTCTTCCGCTTTCTTTCGTAGTGCCATTTGGGCCATCGCAGGGGCTGTTTTATCTCCAAAGGTAAGTACTGTTTTGACATAGACGTCTGGTTCCTGGTCCGTCTTTAAATTTCTCCATAGAAACCTATGTACCAGCTGGTCAACTTCTGGAATGCGGATTCCTTGCTACATCTTTGAGATGTCTCCAGTAGAGGCTACTACATTCTCTCTAAATCGTAGAACTACTTTGAACAAATCGTTTAGCAAGTCCGGTCCTCAGGGGTCCTTTCATCCAGTAATCGTTTAACCGGTGTCCTTGAAATACAGCTGAAGAGTTGAAGACGATACGCACCGGTGTGCTTTTGCTTTCTGGTCTTAACACATGATAAGAAATGCAGTGCACAGGACCATTGTATTCCTCTAATTTTTTTTTCGACAGCTTTCGTGAAAATCCCATCTCGTTCATCTCAACCCTTTTTTTGTCATAAGCTTGACTATGTTCAGCATTTTTCATAAGCTGACGCTCAGTTGCTTCTAGGTTCTTGATCGCTTGGGACTTGTTGTCAGGCAGAAGGGCAGGATCTCTTTTCCATGGATACGAGACCATCCACTGGTTCCCAACTTTCTGACATGAACGTTCCATTATCTTCGCTTCTTCTCTCTCGATTTGGCTAAGTTTATCTAATGCACATAGGCATGGTGTGACAGCTACCCCCATTGCTTCAGTCGTCCAGAAATCAGACAGATCTACGGGCATCGTGTGCATGACGTGGAATATTTGGTTAGCTTGGCGAGCGCCTTGCGGTGCTGCTCCAAAGATCACCCACCCTAGAGGAGGTTTTCTTGCTACCACGTGTCGACCTTGCCTCGTTTCACATTAGTGTGCATGCGGGCGTGATCAATACCAATGAGCAGATCGATTGGTCCCTTACCACAGTAAATATTTTCTTTCTTTAGACCCAAACCTTCGATGATATCTTTTGTATTGATGTCGACTATATCGTCGCTGATACAGGGAATACCTATAGCCTTTACGGGAAATGTTTTCTTGTTGTCCAGTGAGGTGACTTGAACATTGAACACCTGTTATTATCTCTTCGTCTTCGCCACCGACTTTCGTTATCGTTATAGAGACGCTTTTCCCCTCCAATCCCAGACTTGTAGCGGTTTCTAAGCGTATCAAACTTATCTGTGCTCCTGAATCTAGAAAGACGTTTCCGTGTTTGTACAAACCGTCTCGGCCACCATATGCTTGCGGAGATAAGAGGCTGGGCTGAAAAGGAAAAGGAATCCGTCCTGAGTGTCTTACGAGACACGACATTCCGCGTTACTCCCTAGAGAGCACTGGACATCTCTCCTTATAACACGCCATATTCACTAGTGTGGGCACACAGCAGTAGCAGCAACAGTAGCGAAGACAAGAAAAAGGTTCTGGTTCCTTCAAGCCCACGACCTTGCCAAAACAGTGAAGTTTCGATGCGTGTTTTGCCGTGAAATGCAAGCAATGACCGAATCTCAAGTCATGACTGACTTACCTGAATGCCGCCTGGCACCTTTTACACCGCCTTTTTATTACATGTCCTGTGATTACTTTGGTCCGTGCCATGTTAAAGTTGGTCGTAACAAGACCGCCAAGTACTATGGAGGGATATTCACGTGTTTAAACACAAGAGCCGTTCATTTGCAGCTTTCAATAGGCGACTTGACAGTCGAGTTTGTCCAAGTACTCCGAACATTCTTCGCCGTGAGAGGACAGCCCAACCTCATGATAAGTGACAACAGAACCCAATTTGTAGGAGCAGAGCGAAAGTTGAAAGAAATGATCAGAGGATAGGACACCGAAAAACTGCGTGAGTTTTCAGCAGAAAGGGGAATGCAGTGGAAATTTGCCACACCGGCATCTCCACATCATAACGGATGTGCGGAAGCATTAGTGAAGAGCTGCAAACTAACCCTAAAGAAAGTTATTGGCGCACAGGTATTAACACCTTTTGAGTTGCACACGTGTCTGTTGGAAGTGGCAAATCCCGTCAACCAGCGTCCAATTGGCCGTATTCTCTGTAAATGACCCTGATGATGGATCGCACCTCTGCCCCAACGACATACTGCTTGGACGAGCATCGTCTCATACACCAAAGGTCCTTTCAGAGAAACCAATTAAGAATCCCCGTCTTCGAGTGGAATTTGTTCAGAAGATTGTAGACTCGTTTTAGAAGCGGTGGACAAGGGATGTGTTCCCGTCGTTAATTCTGCGAAAGAAATGGAACGCAGAGCGCCGAAATGTGCGAGTGGGAGACTTCGTGATGGTCGAAAGTTATTTACTTGTTTATGACTGCTTTCGTAATTGGCGTACATATAAGAAACTTGTTGAACTTCGTGACAAACTTCTTGGCAAACTTACAATATTGCACGGGTTAAGTAAGTTCTTAGTTGAATTCCACTTTTATTTAAGTCAATTTCTCGTTTTTACTTTGCATATTTTGTAAGGCCGAGTGCCAACGTAGTTTCTTTGTATTTTAGATCGAATTGTTTGTTTGTGATTGCTGCCTATGATTGTGATCATTAAATACGGTTCTCCTTCCGTGTTGGCGTGGTCTTTGGTTCAACGGAACAGCCGTTAAGACTCTTTGTGGTTGTTTGCAGATTCGTTTTTGCCTCCACGTCATTCGGCCATAGTGTAGCAGTTTACAGACGTCGTCAGGATAACACATTGGAGAAGTCTCAGGTACAGATAACTCCTTATTGTTTTAAGATGGAATATGCAGTATGTCAGGAGCATGGGACAAATGAATAATCTGAGTACCCGACGTGAATGAAATCCATGCATGCCCTTCTCGGCACTGGTCAGACGCTTTAACCACTGAGCAAGGGACTACTCGTGACGAGCATTGGTCATATTTACTGAGTTCATTATGACACGAGTTTATTATAGTGGATCAGTAATTTGGAAAGCGTGTGTCTGATGATCAAGAAAGAAAGATGCTAAATTTTAAGCTCGGTGAAGAGATAAGAAGGATGGAATATTCATATGTCACAAGCGTGGGACAAAGAAAAACTCTGAGTCCCCGACGGGAATCGAACCCGTGACCTTCTGTGCAACGGTCGGACGCTCTAACCACTGATTGTTCATTGAAAGCTTGTCATAGAAGTGAAATGATTAACTCTTTTACAAGGAAGGATGAAGGGAGAGAGCGAATCTTCCATGCATGGGTCTCTTCCGATGAAAATTATTTCGTATCTATTTTTGGTTCTGTGTCATACTGCGAGGTCATTTTGACGATTACAAAATTCATATTGATAAATTCCAAAAACGCAAAAACCGCAACAGGAAAGTACTACTCAGAAGCTTTGATTTGAACGGAAATACTTAAGGACTTCATGCTAACACTCAAAACGTAGAAAAACCTTGTACAACGCAATAAAAAGCAGCGCGTGCTGCTCAGTAGCTTCATTTGAATAGACAATTTTAAACGTTTCATCATAGACTCAAAAACTAGAACCACCTTCTACATCATTATAAACTGCACTTAAGGGAAGCACTGCTTGGTAGCTTTCAATTGAATGACTACTTTGGGATTTCATTCGATCCACAGAATGAAGTAAAAGATAGAACCACCTTGTACAGCACAGTAAACAGCACCACAGTCATGTTCTATTCAGTATCACGATTCTCAGTTCCTTTCGATTCCTTTTGAGACGTCAATGGATATATATTATTGAGCTAGCTTGTTCGGTCCGTATTGGGAAGCTATTGGTCGAGAACGAAGAGCGAGACCAATACGGACCGGACAAACTAGTTCAATAGGGGATTTATTATTATGGCTCGTTACAAATTTGCGCCGGAACAGCAAAGCGTATTTCTGTTAGTAAGCGCGCTACAAAGACGAAAGCAGGCAACAAACGATTTTCAAAATGTCATTTTCGCAGAGGTTTTTTGCCAATTTTATGGGCAACAAAGCAAGAACAAGGTTTAGGCTTTTCACAAAACTGTCCTCTTTTCTAAAATTTGCCAAAACCCGATTTAGGGAGATCTTTTCGTGAGCGTTACATCCTAGCTGTCCGTATAGGAAAACTCGGACCGCTCAGGGAAAGAATCAGAAAGCTCCTTTTCAGCGTGGACCAGTTCAGCCAAATAATAACACTACGTATTGACGTATCAAAAGCGGACCAGTGATTGGTTGAAAATTTCGCACCGTTTTTGTTAGGCTCCTCCCGTTCAAAGCAAAAAAATCAAATTTTCTCTTCAAAAACCGGCCAGAACTGTAAGTTACATTGTAGTTTGAGAGATAAGGAAAGCGATATTCAGCTTAAGAATCCACATGATCGAAAAGCCAAGGTAAGACGAGGATAAAAGCGTTCTTTATTCGTTTTAACAGTTTGTTTTTGTCGCGGTGTTGCTATGTGCGTGCTAATCACGCAATCGCAATCATATGTTTTTGAAAAAGCTTTGAACAAAAAGCTCTTTGAGTTGGCTTGCGTTATGCTACCTGTTTTCCCAACGTCTGACACTTGAAAACTACGTAAAGATGCAATTTCGAATTTACCTTGTATCAAGCACTGATTTATGGGGCATTTTCATAATTCTTCTGCCAAACAAAGAATTGATTTATACGCGTACAAACATTCGTGTTCAACACTTGACGACTCGATAAGAATTTATCTTTCAACCAGAACTAGAAATTGCCAGTTTTGCTTTCTTTTCCCCGAAAAACGGTTGAATCGTGATATGAAACAAATTGCGATTTCGAGACGGCAATTCTGCATTATACTTTGAAGGCGTTGAAAGAAAATATATTCTCTGTATTGGGCTCCGTCGCTTCTCGACTCCGCCCAATCGGACTATATTTTCTTCCAACTAGCTGTCAAAATAATGCAGAATTGCCGTCTCAAAATCGCAATTTGTTTATAATAGCTTTCATTTGAATTGTGACACCTCATTATTTCATAATAATGAAATTTTATCTCAATAGTTAAAACCACCTTGTTCAACATAACAAACAGCACCACAGAAAAATCAGACTGACTCGTAGGTTTTTTAAACTTGTTTTCTTTTTCCTTTACAATTTCATCATCATTCTAAAAATTTAAAACGGCTTTAAAAGTTTTACAGAGATACGGCGAAGTATTCCTTAATAGCTTTCATTCGATTCGGTCCGCTTTTAAGCTAAAGTTTCATCTACGTAGAGACGAGGAAACGCATTAGATGACTTAAGTTAATTCTGGAATTGAACGGGTTAGGTAAAGAATTAAGCGTAATCTTATTTTCTTTTCCTTTGAACAGGAGATTAAAGTTGGAACCTATGTAGACAACATCAGTGTCGATCCAGTGACGGGAAATTTGTGGTTTGCGGGAATCCCTCGGGCCGTGGATGTTCTCGAGCATGCAAAAAATCTCAGTCACCCAAGCCCCTCACAAGTTTTGACGATCAAGCTTGGAAAACCATCTGCATCCGGGATAGCTTTTCCTGATAACGAGGTTCGCGAGGTGTACAAGAATGATGGGAATGAGCTGACCTTTTCCACGTCTGCTATTGTTTATAAGGATCGTTTGCTCATTGGCACTTTAGACAGTAACATGCTATACTGCGAGCTGAAATACTACTAAACAACTGCAAGTCATGCCCTATATTCCCCTGTGTTGGGTAAGTTTGTTTGGGAAGAGTTCAAAACTACCGAGGGGGTGGGGATGGAGATCGCTTTACTCATCTCTGCGTGCTTTTCACCGCACTCTCCGACCCCTCAGCAGTTTTGACAGTCTTCCTTTTTCACGATAGTGCCCCGAAACTAGTCAGCAATTTTGTTCCGCCAACACACAGGAAAAGCAGGGGGCCGGGAGCAGTTTGTAGCATACAAAGCAAGAGTGATTGAGTCAAATTAAGACAAGCCGTGTGGAAGTCCTTAGAATGATTCATTAGAGACATTAGAAATAGTCAAAAACTTTTTTGTGTTCTATATAAATAGTATGTTGTGTAATTACAATTTGAATAGTTTAAAATAGAAGTGACCAATAAAAGCCCATCTTTAGCATTATTTAGACTCCTGATCTCATCAGGTTTCGAGCGCAATTCTTTAGTGCGCCTACAAATGTTTGTATTTGCTAGAAAGATTTTGCTCCACTGGATAAAACGTCTTATGATCACCATAATTTTTCGCAAATGTAGCTACCTACCTACCTGGTAATGCATAGGCAATGGTAATATGTGAGCGTCATGAAGTTTTAATCTGGGCCCAGTTGTTCAAAGCAGGATTAGCGTCCATTTTAATTCACTCTTATCGCCAAGCGGTGAGGATTCCCGTCAAACTTTTCTGCCCCACGTTTTGACTTTGCTTTTCTTCAAAAGACTACTTTTCAATAAGAGAAACTGAGACCTTGGTAAACTTTTAATTCTGGGTTAGCATTGACCGGCTTTCGAATTACCGGGCCCCGAATAAAAAAGGCAAAAGAACGAGGTTGGAATTCACCTGCCTAGTGTATTCCTAACCGGCTTTTAGTCTACTGATCGATAGATTGTTAAGCTTCTGGAAGTGTTTTCATGATAGTAGAAGCTGAGAATTCTTTATGCTCGCTAAACATGTTACAAATCATAATTACTCTTTTACAATCACGTAACAACAGCTCAAGACAAGACAGCTTGTCATTACATCAATAGAAATTTTTAACATTTTTTTGGCAAACAACAGGCGACCCAAGCTCGAGTTGTGTGTCATATGATATTGCGAAATAGCGGTCATAGCGAAATTATAAGAGTTTGTATGGGGATATGTACGATATGCTTTAGAAAACACAAATACTACACAATTCTCAATAAAAATACCTTATCTTACTTGTGGCGAGTTCTTGCTCCCACGGTTCACCGAGGGAGCTAAAACTCGCAAAAATCGCCACAAATCGGGAAAGTAAGGGCACAGACAGCAATTAAGACACCATGGAAGTAAGTTAAGGTATCTTTATTGAGAATTGTGTAGTATTCGTGTTTTCTAAAGCATATCTCAAATATCCCCCTACAAACTCTTATAATTTTGCTATGACCGCTATTTTGCAATATCAAATGACACACAACTTGAGCTTGGGCTGACTGTGGGCAAACATATAAAGAAGATTTTGTTTTGACTCGCTGTTCTTAACCCCCACCCCCAAAACAAAAGGCAAGCAAAAAATGCTTGCATTTTGCGCGTTTGTTAGTGTTAACTTTGAGCCTGATGAGCACAGAAGTTTGATTTTTAAGCCTCTTTGCTCCGTTAAGCTCCATCCCCCAACACACACCCTCCTAAAAAAACGTTTTCCTGCTGGAAAAATGAATGTAATTCCTCAGTCTTGCTTTGTTCGTTAGTTCGTTTAGCATTTTCCCTTTCCTTAAATTGAGCTGGACGTGCACCATCATTCGTAGTCGGTTAACATCAGAGCTTGGGACAATATGGGGACAAAATAAAGAAACCATGTGCGCCTGACAGGGCTTTTTTCCATTGATTTATCCCGTGGCACTTTGCAATCTGCATATGGCCAAGCTCCCGTCGAGCTAGAGCTCGGTGTGCAAAAGGACACAGGTTCGACTCTTTTCGGGAACTTGGGTCTTTTCCTTTCTGTTGTCACATGTTTGTGACAAACTGATTAGAACATTAGAAAAGTTGAAAACAGAACAAGAAATTTTCGTCGTAGTAGCGCTTTAATATAAATTTTGGCTGTGTAAGTAGCACTTTTATGTTACATTGGTACCCAACTCCGCCAGCTGTCTTTGACACGAAGGGTGCCTTCCATTTTGCCAAAATTTCCATTTTGCCAAAATTTCAAACAGAAATCGAACGCTTCGGTCCAGGTGGAAATTCATCGGAAAAAGTGGTCCACGTTCAGGTGGTCCTCTTTGACTGGTCGGTCCAGTCCGACCAAAACTTGCTGTTCCATTTCGCCTTCTCGTTTCCAGTCCCACTTCACTAGGGAGAAATCGAAATTTCGGTCGAAACGTAAATGAAACGTTCCGGTCCGCTTGGAAATTTTGTTTCTTTCGAACAATGTCGTTCCATTTTCCTGTGGCTAGTTCCACTGGCCTCTGACCGGTCGGTCTGGCATAATGGAAAGCACCCGAAGAGTACGTGTAATTAAGTCCGTATTTCACTAGACCTACCCATTGCAGATATTTGCTGGCTCGTGTTTTACGCTGCTCTCGGCTGTTTTCGGCCATCAAAATCTCCCTGTTTATTGTATCCAGCTTCTTAATGTCTTCGTCCGTGACGTAGTCTAGTTAAAAAATAAATAAAAATCTGATGTTCATTAAAGTCCAAGAACGATTAAAATATGGAATTTTCGCGACATCATGCGGCCTATCGTGCTTCCAAATTTCTTTGATTTTCGACGATCGCCCGAGCAGTTTTGACAATATCCAGTAAGTGTATAGATGTTTTAGAGGTTTGCAGAACGATATTACTACCATTGGTAAATTGCTTCTCATCATCCAGGTTTTTTAACCCGCTGGATTGAAAATGCTAAGAAAAAATTTGGAGGGTGATTTACTTTGTTAAAATGCCTATGGAAAAGTGTTTACAAGTTAATGTAAGGCGCGTATATACTTTATAAAAGTGCGCGAAGAACACCAAAAGCGTTTCATAACATCTTAAAACACCACGGGCATTATTATGGGAGATCTGTTTTTTAAGTCTATTAACTGTTCACGTTTTATCTGAAAAGATAGCAAACAATTATTCCCCTCGCCTTGAGTTTTAACGTTTTCAATTCGCGCCTCACCTTTAAAGAACGAAGCATACATGCATTTATCATTCCTCTGTTCGCTTTTGCATGTTTATTTGCGCTCCCCGCTTCGCCTAGCGTATTTTCTCTTAAAGAGTGAAATTGTAATCGATCGGTGTGTTACGATTTTCATTCGCACCTCACGTCTAAAGAACAAAACATACATGCATTTAATAATAATCATAATAATAATAGTAATAATATAGTAATGATAATAATAATAATTATTATTATTATTATTATTATAATAATAATAACATATTTATCCAAGATAACTGCATCATCTGCTATCAATGCATGCATGCATGCGCAGGTCCTGCTGTTAAAAACTACTGAGAAGGATAAAAAGACTGACAATAATGCTATTTACAAGTCACGACTCGCGTGTTCACCGGATCGACTACTCTTTTTACCATTTGTACCAATGGCGACAAATCGACCACTGCTTTAACCATTTGTACCATTGACACCAATGGACAAACTGGTTCAGCTCTCTCTCAGTTGGTATCACTATTAATGGGATGCAGTTTACAAAAGATGATCGGATCGACTACAATTTTTACCATTTGTACCAATGGTACGGATTGTGAGGCTGCTTTACAAATGCCGATCCGTTCGTGAGTATTAGACATGAGTGGAAGAGCAGTCAACGGTTTGAGTCGCGAGAAGTTTTCCTTTTAGACTGCACCATAGGATTTGAACTGCTTGTGCCTTGCGAGTATAAGCAATTTCGTTGATTGCCACCTCCCTCGCGAGAAAGATTACAAAGTAACTGTTCTGCAGTGCAGTTTCTTTAATTTCATTGTATTTCACTACTGTGTCATCTTTTGACCGGTTTACAGCTGAGTGTTGGAGATAAGTCACAGGAAAAGTGAAAAGGAATAACAAGTAGGTTACTCCGTGGTTTTACAGTTACTGTGGTCGCAGTCATTTCCCTCCGTCCTGAAAGGCTCCAAAAAATACTTCTTCGCGGGTAAAATATTGCCCCGTCTTAACTGTAAAACCACAGAATAAGATGTATATCTCCGGCTGTTACCTGGCAGATCAGTTTCGTCCGTGTCCAGATCCATTAAAGCCTCGTCACCAATCGCACTCTCTTCATCATCCTCCACCCCGAGAGGCCAACGAGTCCCACTTTTGCAATCCTCCACACCCCAAGACCTATTACCTTTACCAATATACTCCCCTCGCGGAATCTCCGGTCGTTTGGTCTCTTTATTGTTGTTAACACAGCAGCACTTGAACAGAATTGAACCCCGCACGTTCCTGGTAGCCACTCCAGGAGGGATAACAGTCTCCTTGTAATTAACACCCACCTTTGTCTTCAAAAGCTTGGCAAGCCGAGCAGGAAGTTCAACATCCGCGTCCACGTCCACCTGCAGATCACATTAATGATAAATTATAATAAAAATAAAAAGGCTTTAAACATACTGCCATATACTGATTAGGCTAAGAGCAATCCCGTAGTCTGCTTAGGGATAGAAAGTGCGAATGCGCGCCAAAATCAGCTGTCGCGTGGAAACATGATTCGCGTGTGTGACCGCGTGGTAGACGACTTCGCACGCTTTCGCAGCTGGTTCTCGCCCAACTATCCCAGAGAAAAGGAAAGACTGTTCGTTGTCTATAATTACAGAATTGCAACGGGTATAAACCTGTTTGCAGTAAAATATACATAAATATGGCATGTGTTAAAATAAAAATTAAAGGGACGTTAACTGTATAACTGTATAAAGACAGTTATTATTATTATTGTTATTAGTATTATTATTATTATTATTATTATTATTATTATTAAAAAATTTGTGAAAAATTATGAATTACAAACATAATACATAAAAAGTCACCGTAAAGAATATGGTGACTCCTATTAGCATCTAAAAGATAACGAAAAAACATTATTTAAACCCACAGGAGGAGTACCTTTTGACTGCATGGACTGTTCCAGTAGTCTTTTGCAGTTAATTATTGAAAAGTAGTTCGAAGACCAGTTGCTCGCGCTTTTGATAAATCAAACAGGATACATTAACGTAAGTGTCTGCTATGCAAGCTAGGGCGTTTCGCTGGTAAGCAAGAAAAAAATAAGAGTTCCACTGAATGAAGAAACTACCTTATGCTTCCTGTCGCCTTGCACTTCAAATCTCTCGCTGTATATCACTGATGTATGAGAAGCAGGTTTTTGTCTTTAAGACGGTTCATCTTGTTAGGGTCCAAAGCTGTATTGGCTAGTATGTCGCAGAGATCTGGATCCGAAATGTATTCCTGGCTCAGTTTACCAAGCTGCAAATCTCCCAGATCATCGTCCAGCTGTAGAGTAAACCCCGCAACTTCCCCAGCGTCTAGACCAATTTCCCGATGGCTGGAGTATAAGAAAACAGGGTCTCAGACGTAGACTCCTAGGTCCCGTTTCTCGAAACTCCCGATAACTTTCCGGGCCCGGTAAATATTTTTTCGAGCTCATTTATTTGCCAGCTAATGGTAATTTTTGGCGCAAACTTAGCGGTATGCTTTACGAAATTATAAAGATTAAAATTTATCTTTCAAATTCAATAAAAATTGTATAGCTATTGGAGAATAATGTGCACCTAAAATAGTTTTCGGGCCCGGAAAGTTATCGGAAGTTTCGAGAAAACAGCCCCTGGCCTGCCGGCTGTTCGATCAGTCCGGTTAACGTAATCCATGTTGGAAACAAATAAACTTTGAATGGACCACCGTAACAAAATAAAAGTACTGGATCCTGTAATAAAGAACCAAAATACGACAAAAAAGCAAAACTGGGGTTTTGTAACGCCCTGGAGAAGAAAGGCGGTGGATTTCCAATTAGTGGATTTTATAATATCTCAGTTTCCCTACCATGGAATCAGCCTTGCTTTTTTATTGTGGTCAATCCATGTTACACAGTTTTACGATTGTCTAATGTCGTAGGCTTCTGCTAATGTATAATGTATACATTGAAAGGAAAAAAGAGGGGAAAAAAGAAGAAAAAACGAAAAAAGGGGTAAAACAGAGTATCGCCCAAATTATATGAAAGTGAATAAGTTTTTTTTTTTTAATAATAGGATGTTTTATTCCATTACACAACAAAGGCTTTACAAATATATACAGTAATATCTTTTTAAGTTCAAATACACAAATAGACAAAAATACAAAAAGCAGAAACTAGACGGAAGTTAAATTATAAAGAAAAAAGAAATTAGGAAGAGAGAAGAGGGGGCAAGACGTGCGTCATGCTTTTCATTATAGACACCGTATATATTGCCTTATGTTCTTGTTTAGAGCGAGAGAGCTTGGGGTCACGTTCGTCCAGAAAAACAAGTAAAAAAAAAAAAAAGCCTACAGGAAGGGGGACAAAAGGGTCCATTTTTTCAATTCCAATTTATTTGGGTGGCCTGCTGTTTCTATTTCAAAGTTTCTTTTGAGAATTTGCTTAAAATTGATCCAACTTATAGTTTTCCCCTTCACCTTGCAACACCATACAAACAACCTTGCTTGCAAGAGACAATAGTTAATTTGTAGCTTCAAGTTCGATGTATCTGGCCTGAGGCCCAGAGCCGTCGTTATCTCTAGAATGTAAGACTCCTGAACAACTTTACATTCTTTCAGCCAACGCCTTAGACCAAAAACATTGGGTTTCATCACAATCCCAAAAGAGATGAGTAAGTGTTTCAAGTTCAACACCGCAAAAAGAGCATTTGCCGCTTTCCCTTAAACCAATTTTTTGCAAAAGGAATTTGTGGGAATTCTCCGATGTAAAAGCTTAAATTGAAACTCAATCAACCTTGAACTATTAGTACACTGGCGGGTTAACAGATAAGCTGCTTTCCAATTTATCTCGGTACAATTACAATCCGACATCCATTTTTCTTGACTCTTGGCAGGTAAAGATCCCTTTTTTTCTACAAGGACCTTGTATACGAGTTGACTTGCTTTTTTTGCCTTTTCTAGCTTAGAGGTCATTGGTTCGTGCTTCATCGTTTCCGTTGGGTTATTTCCCAAAGACTTTTTGACTATTTTAAGCATAGAAATAACTCCACAATAGGTGAGAGGGCACGGTGTGAATTTAAATTTTGCCTTAAATTCTTGGTACGAGAGAAGGGAGTTATCGTCTTTTAGCAAATCCCTGACTTGATTAATGCCACAACTAGACCAGTCAGAATAGAAAAAAGTCTTTTTGGCGATTCTAAACACCGAATTAAACCAAAGAGTTTGAGAATGGAAATGCTCAACCGATTTTAACTGGGGTTCAAAGTTAACTTCGGTCCAGATATTCAGAACTTCCTTTAAGAATGGGTCCTTAAAATGAACGCGGTTTAGAAGGTCATTTTTGCTCAGGTTGTAAGTAACAAACATCTTCCCCCCAAAACATTCCAATTCCAAATCCAGGAAAAGTTTCCATTTGCCTTTGTTCTCGTCGTCCAAATATTTTTTAATCCAAGAGCACTTTAGGGCTTTATTGAAAGACTCAATGTCCAACATTCTAAGAGTCGTTTATCATAACTTTTCGCTTTATTTTATCGCTTTTTCCGTCCCACAGAAAATCATAGAAAAGGCTATTTACTTCCCTAATAATAGACTCTTTGGATTGAAGGGATGTCAAAACATAAACTAGCTGTGATGCCACAAGGCTTTTTAAAACAACAATTTTCCCGATTAGGCTTAACCTTCGGAGACTCCACGAGGTAAGGCACTTTCTTGCCGTTTCCAATTTTTCGAGAAGATTCAATGATAGGGATATATGTGGGTCGTTTGAAAACCAGACCCCTAAAGCTTTTACTTTTTGCTCCGGCCATTTGAGGTTCTTTTCTGGAAAGAGAATGACTTTACTGTTAGACATTGAGCCTATCCAGAAAGCTTCTGTCTTTCTGTAATTGAGCCCGAGGCCGGACGCGTTTCCAAATGTTTCTAACATCGACAAAGCCTCCTGGAAGGACTTCTCGGAGCCATCTAGTGTTAAAGTGGTGTCATCGGCATATTGGCATAACTTAATTTCGGTGTTTTTAACAATAATCCCTTTAATATTTGGATTAGCTCGGATAGCATTTGCTAGGATTTCAGCTGAAATAATGAATAAGTAGGGGGAAAGGGGGCAGCCTTGTCTTACACCCCAGGACAACTTGAGGAAATTTCCCGCCCATCCATTGTTCAGAACGCAGCTTTCGTGAATAAGTTTAAGAACCGAGATAGGTGGTCAAAAAAAGTTGAACGTGCGCAGTTCTCACCAAAACGGTTGGGAAATGTTTACGTTTGCATTGCCATTTCACTTCCACTTTCCTTTTAAAATACAAAGCAACCAAAAATCGGAAATGGCCTTCATTTCCCGAATGCATGCCCAAATGTTCGACCGCTGTAGAGTGGGAATAAACGCATCATGAATGTTTTACACCCGCTTACAGGAAGACACTTAATTTCAGTGGGATAATATTTCAATATTTCCAAACCTGGTGGCTGGGGCATTTTTCCCTTTTTCCAACACCTCTTCTAGAACTATCTTTGATTTGACTTCTTCAAGGTAGGCCTCTTTGAGTTTATCGCTCTCTACGTATTTCTCCAGACCCGCAAGGATTGTCATTTCCAGTTTGGCAAAGGGTCGTTTCCAAATTGACCGAGGTCGTTTAATAATGAGATCCAAAGGTTTTGTTGTCTCCGTTTCACCGTGGAAGACAGGGTAATATTTGTTAGTACCAAAGTTCTCCCGGGCAAACATGCGAAGTAACTCGTCGATCATCTGAAAAGAAACCATGGAGAGAAGTGTAATAAAAAGAAAGCTCTAATACTCGATAAAATCTGGCGTAGCATTTAATTTAGTTTAAAAATCATATTGTACCACTTTGCAGAGTTTAATGTTCTTAGTCAAACACTTCGGAGATGTGGTGCCGTGACTTCTTTAATCTCGTGCTCGTATAGCGAAGCAAAGTACAACGTGTGAGTAAAACACAATGTGACGTACAATGTTAGACCAAAACCTTTTCACCCGTGATTTACAAACCCGTTATATCCTATGAGTCTACGATCCAAAATAGGAAATTGAAACTGAAACTTTCCAGGTTTGATCTCATATTTGGACTACATTAATGTCAACTTTGCACATATTAGAACAGGATGTATAAGGTAAGAATGTTAATCTACAACAAAAGACTGTAAATGGTGAATACTAAAATTTTGAATTCGTCGCTTCGCTGATCATGTCTTAATTCACTTCCCTTGCAAATCAACCTGGTATGATAGCTTAGTTTCGTAGGCTTATTCGATCACCATGGTATGCTTATCTTTTTAATAAGTATATATTGTATAAAACACTGACCTCGGCAATCAATTGTACTTGCTCTTGAAAAGAGTTATTTATCTCACAACAATGAAACGCCTGAAGTGCTAAATCCAGTATATAACCTTGTATTTTTTTCGCTTTCGGTGTTTTCTTTTAAATCACGTTCAAAGGTCACTTCTTAAAGAAAAAGTGTTATTGTTAAATGCATGAAACATTCGAAACCAAGATAAGGTCATCAAAAAACGCAATTTTGATGTGCAACGAAATGAATACGCTATGGCTTTGCATAAAGGACAGAAGTGCTCAAAATTTCAATGAGAGATATAATATGTTGAAAAAGCCAAAAGAACAAAACAAAATCTAGAAACCGGAAGGCTAGGATGTTAGAAAACAGGAAACGAAAGTATCGTTTTAGTATTAAAAAACAAAAATGAGAGATCGCAGGTATTTATCAGCAGTTTTTGTACGCACTCAATTACAAATCGAAAATAACTATCAGCAGTATCAGTGGCTTTTGTAAATGCGTAAAAACATAGGCATGCAATGCGCGCAGAGCCAATGACGCTTTTTTCTTCACAATATGGTGAAACTTATCCTGACAACTTATGGGTCTTTACACCTCCAGTAAGTCCCACCCTAACCCCTCAGCTCCCCCCCCCCCCCCCCCCCCACCAAAAAGATCTTGTGGTTATCCACTATAAAACCTGGTAATGATCGAGCAGCGCGGACTACGCGGAGTAAAGAAACCGAAGAAAGCTCTTTGTTTCACGGTTCTTCAAAAAACACAGACAAAAACAAGTAAACTTAAACTCAAACTCACCGTCGAAAAATATTGCATACATAATTTAGGCAAAGATAAGTGGAAAGTTAACAATTTTACTTAGAAATAAAATGCAAGTTGCAGTTGAACCTTTTAATTTCGTACTTCTACCGGCGAATATCCAATACTTTTGAGTGCTAATAAACGGCCAACTTTCTAAAGGGTGCCGTTTTGACGCTCTGCGTGATTTGCGTGACACTCGACTCGCTTTACCTTGTTTAATTTGTAAGGTTTCAGACGTTTCAGTCAACCACTTACGTTCTTAGTACACTGTATTTTCAAAACAGGAGTCTGCCATCAAATGTGCGTTTCTTATATCCACACAATTTTCGTTCGAAATCGGTTCGAACTAGCGTCTATAAACGCGACTGAAATAGTTTTGCAACTATATTTATTTCCCCTGTAGATTGAAGTTGCTTGCTTTGTAATCAAGTCGGCTATAATAATTTTCGTCTTTTTGCTTCCCAAATCGACCAAAGTATGTTTACATTTTTAAATTTCCCCCGGTACAAAGTTATTTTTAGCCCACGTGTTTATTTTGGATCTCAACCTACAGCCGAATAAATTTCGTTTGCTTTGCCTTGGAACAGTACGAAAATGTTCAAATTCAGCTCGCTTTTACAAACCTGCTCGCTTTCCAGTAGATCCAACAGGTCTCTGTTAGAATGCTTTGTCACATATCCGTTGTTGTTAATCTTTCGGTACTGTTTCGGTCGGTTCGAGATGTTTTAAGTGTTGCGTTACATTCCTAAGGCTCAAATTACAGCTGTCAACTATGCAAATTTGCTCAACATACGCTTTGCACTTTGAGCCATGAATACCCCGAAATAACGTTTAGTATCTTGTAAAGGTTTTACTACATCCAACCTCTAATTCCTTGATCACCACTGTGACTTGGATTTTAATACTAGTTTCGTTCAAGTTTTAAGAATAGCAAGCAACAAGCCGTGCAATTTCCGATTTAGTTTGAAATGGTTTCATGTTTTATAACACGCACGCAAAAATGACACTGCAAATTTTAGATTCGCTGTTACCGAGAGATAACCCCGAAAACTTTTGTTTTTTTACTCTAGTCTTTTCACTATCGTTATAAACTTGGGCTTTAAATATTGTTTCTTCAACTAGTTTCTTTCACTGCAACCTCGTTCCCAGGGTCCTCTCTCTTCCTCCCTCGAGAAAGTACCCCGGTTTCGGCTGGTCACGTGGCACCCAAAATCTGGGTGCTAACAAGAATGTGCTATGCTACAGGGGAGGGGTAGCAAAGTGTAAGATTGTCACTAGGGTGGAAAGTACCGGAGGTGATGTAAGCTTTTTCAGAAATATGTGTGGTGATAAGAACTCCTTCTATAGACAAGTATTTCTTCATTACATACGATCGTTCGACATCGAAGTGGTCCATGTTATTTTCGACTCAGAAAAACACGTTTACAAGTCTCTGAATTTCAAAACACTATCGCTAACCATCGCCAAAGTCAACGGAAGCCGGCACGAGTCACAACATAACAAATTTACAACAAGGAGAGCCGTCGGCTTTATGCTTTACGGAGCTCGAAATGAAATGGATTAGGAAGGACTAATTTATTTTTGGCATCTCCAAGGAGCAGCAGAATTTTCGGCAACCGTACACAAGACAGACAAACGGCGCGATGGTAAAATCAGGTTAAATACGCCGCGCCAACCGACTGAAACCACCGTTTTTGTAAGAACTTGAAGGTAATTTGTTTTATTCCTGTCGAGTAAGCGAAATTGCTCTCACACCGCCGGTTGACCGAAAAAAACCTAGTAACTTTTTTCTCCACAAAACAGTGACATGACAAAATGAAAAATGTGCTAAACAAGACAAGAAGGTTGTACTCTGGTCTGCAGGATTATACCATTACATTGAAGCTTGCAGATAAAAATACACAAGTGCAGCGTGGGCTTTTATTATCAGAATTTTACTTGCATTATTAGGCCAATAAATGAAATACATAGCAAACAAATGAGTGTGTGACATTTTGTTCGGGCAATACGAGCAGCTTCTTATCAAACGCCTTCGGCAAATTCAAAACAGATCAAGCCTACCGTAAAATATTTTGTTGATGGGAAATCTGCATTATTTGTGCTTCTGAAACGCCGCAGATAGTAGTCTGTAGATTTTTTCAGCATCTCTGTCTTTGAAAAAAAAGTGAGCTGATGACTTCCATTCCTCTGTCTTCGTGCCTGTTTGAAAAGATTTGCATTCGCTTTTCCCTTCGCTTCTTGAAGAAAAGCGAGTCCACCCTGGTGGGGAGCTGTTTGCTTAAGGGAGACACGTGACCAGCCGAAACCAGGGTACTTTCTCGAGGGAGGAAGAGAGAGGACCCTGGGAACGAGGTTGCTTTCACTGTTAATTAGGGATCGAAGTAACGTTAATTTCCACGTTCTGTTCATACAACATCTCAAATTGGCAAGTCTGTCTTGTGTTTGCTGCTGTGGAAGTTTGTACTTCAGCTAAGTAAACACAGGACTATAACGCGAATAAAATCCTGCCCGACCTCACTTACACAAAACAGGCATTCGAAGTAGATCCACACTTGCGAATGCAAAACACTTCAAAGCCCGGGGGTCTTACTCCCATAATATTAGCTGTATGGGTATGTGCCGCTGTTGAGGCAAGGGCCCGGTTTCAGTGTCCCGGTGGCACAACACCTCCCAACATCTCCCAGAATACCCCCCGCCCCGGCCTCACAAACAAAGACAGACATGGCGGACATCGCGGACGTCGCGGACATCGTCGATTTTTTAGGTTACAGCAGTAGCCATGTGACGTCACTAACGTGACGTCATTGGCTAAAAATCACAAATCGAAACTTGTCAAGGTAACGCCCAAGATACTGAATAACGTGACACAGGAAAGGGAAAAGAGAATGCGTACCAACCTCGTCCCCAGGGTCTTCTCGCTTTTCAAAATGGCGGCCGCTCGGGAGAAGACCCTGGCACACAGCAGATCACGTGTCTCCAACGAGGATGGAGATGTATTCAAAATAGCGGCTACGGCGAAAAGGGTGAGAAGAACTGGGTACGAGATGCTAAGGTGAAGATAAACAAAATGGCGGAAAAAGCTGAAGTTCAGTTCAAGAAAAAATAGGAAAAACAGACACGTTTTGCATGTAAGAATCTTAGGAATACGGCAAAGTGTTAGAGGTCTTGTTTTTGCTGTTCATTGTGTCTTTTTTGCTACTTTAAAGTTAAGAATAATGGGTTTGAGCGTACTCGATTGCCGAACTCCGTACCGCTAGTTGATTCAATGTTGCTCAAATGAACATATTATATTTTTGATTCATGAGGCTTTAGGCAATAAATTGTCTTATCGTTACATTGTTACAAATCCGTCCTTCTTAAATATTGTTATAAATCCGTCCTTCTTAAAAATATATGCTTTAGCTTTAGACTTTTAAAATATATCAGGCTCAGCTTAAGCTTAAAATATAATTTTTATGGAGTGAGCTTAGGCCTTAAATAAAACTAGCACTACAAAATATTTATTCTACATGGCTTACATCTCTGTGAGTTCAGTGGAAATGACTCATTAATTTTTGATCTGGCATATTGCAGGTGCTGCTTTGCAGGGAGTTCATCGGTTGACCGAGTCAAGTCCGAGTCCGAGTGAAATCCGAGTCCGAGTCAAATTTGACCGAGCCATCGGTCAGCGGTTTGTAAATGAAGAAAATACTGGGAGCGACACTGGGAACCATACAACCATCTTGCTGATCGCCATTTTGGATACATGTTTGTCTGTCAGATCTGTCTGAGGATTAGGAGGCCTTACAAGTGGGAATACGGCGGTAATGCAAAGATATGTTGCTAAAATTGTTTTTAGACAGCTGAAGTGTGAAAAGCCATCGATCGTCCAAGAATGTGAGGCCTCAATACCAGCTGATTTACACCTGGTTTGCAGGGATTCCTACCGGCCGGGCGATTTTTGCACGAAAGCAGATTCTTTTTAATGCCTTTCTCACCAATTCCTGGCAGGCATGATTTAGCTTTTTTGCAGTATCCAACAGGTTATAAATTAGAATGACGTTTTGATTTCGTAGTGTCCCACATGATGGGTTTCTAGTTCGCGCAATCACAAGTTTTAAATCGCTGTCACACGAGCTGTTATTTTTAAAATACCAAGTTTGAAAATCACATCAATTGCCTTCTGTCCTCCTCGTACTGCCAAGGAAATTAGACTTTTTTAATCTTCTTGTAACTGATCTTTTCACCTGGGCTAAATGGTCTATGTATGTTGTGTTTGATTTGTCTGTCAAACATACTACAACTCAAGGTATAATTTTGATATATATTTTTTATCTCAGGTGTGTGTGTGTGTGACAAATTTTGACCCCTGATCCCTCTAAAATGGTACAGCCTGATTCTCGAGAAACAAGAAAGCCCACTGGGCATTTTAACCGGCCAGTCTGACCCTCCCCACCCCTAGTTTTCAGAAATGTTAGCGCCCTCCTCTATTTATATGAACCGGCGTGACGAAAAGTGTGATTGTGTGACACAATATTTTGACTATAGCGTTACTGGATGACGTTATGTTTAAACTCTGATGACTCAGCTTATCTTTCTTATCGCTTTTATTTGTGCTGAAAAACGCAAATTCACTCGAACGTTGAATGTCGATATAAATTCGTCCACAACTGAGAATGCTCACACAGGGACGACGAAGTATTTACTGTTGTGCCTAGACCTTAAATGCAAACAGTGAACATAGCAGTAGAATCAAAATATAACGCTTGATAAACACGAGCTCGAGCAGATCGTCAGAGTATGGGGTACGTCAAGGCAAATCTCATGACGTGATGTTCAAAATCCGGTTTGCTAACCCGGGAATCCCGTTGCAAAAGTAAACAAGCGAGCAGGGACGAAAGTCGCCCACGTCTTTGAAAGCTAACGCGCCTGTCGAGCCGCAATCGATTTCGCGCTCACTCGCTTGTTTTTCTTTTCCTTCACTATCTCTGAAAGAGAGACTGCTCGTAGCCTTTAGCGAACACCACACGCAAACCACACAAATCCGTCGATAATATTCAAATATTTTCGTTCTTTCAATGCAAAAAGACTCCTACCTTATTAATTGATCTCCTTATTAATGACGATTCCTTGGTATCAATTTCTCTCCTCAAATAAACACTCATCTCTCTCCGTTCACAAGAACTATCATGTACTGATGGTGCAATCCACTAATATTGCATCATCATACTAGTACCAATTCCTTCTCTTCCTAGCCCACGCCGGCAAAACGCAACTGTCCTTTTTGTCCGCTGCGAAATACAAGTTAGCCAATCAGAAACCTTACAATCCACTTCGCAAACCACCCCCCCCCCCCCCCATAAAACGCCAAAGGAAACCGCCTCTCACGCAGCACAATATTACACCGCTCCTATACAAAACGCAACTTTCAAAGCAAATCACATTCACAGAAGCGTGATATGCTCCTGACATTCACAAATCCTTCTGACTCCCACATTTTTACATCCCTCAAAATGTCAATCCCAATAAAAAAAGTCCTGCGCTAAAAAACTTTTCACCATAACCACTAACTAGATCAGACAACACAGCCAATTTCGCATTCAATCCTATTAGCTGCTTTACTCGATTGTGCATGCGTTATTCAAGACAAAGACAAAAACCCCAAACTTAACAACCCTTCGCCGTTCATATCTTAAATATCTTAAATACTGTAAATTAAAAGGCAAGAACACACGAAGGTAACATTCAGCAGACTAATATGCGCATGCGTCTTATATAAGACAGTACCGCTCTTGAGTACCCGTACCACAAGCTTTACAGCACTTTGTTCGTATGTTAAGCCAACTGACCATCACCACAAGACCGTGCCCATTTTATAAACAGCGACGGCCGGTTAACTATGCAATCTCAGTTTGCGTTGGTAGTTATACCCTGGGGATTATGCAAATGAGACTGGATTTGTCTCAAGGCAGCCCCGAGCTATAAATCCTTCGGCTGCGCTTGGAGCCAACTGGTTTGCCTCCCGCCAGTTGGGATTCTTAAAACATGTTATGTTTCATTTGCAATATTTGTTTCAGTTGTTGGAGTGGCACGCCTGTGGAATAGCTGATCTGTCATAAGGCAGTATCGAGAACAGCTAAGCGCGCTGACCAATATAATCATAAATTTACGATTACAATTTACAATTTACAGTAAAAGAATATAACCGTGTTCCACCGCATCACTCTCCCAGGCCGCGAAAGTGAAGAGGTTGGCGACCCACCCTCCCACTGGACGAGTAAGTCGGACTTGATCCTGTCCGCTTCTACTTTTGCCTGGTGTTAGCCTTGTCCCAGGCCAGAGCGATTCCCCATACCTTATTACCATATCATGAAGAACAATACCCAAGGTAGAATATTATAGTGCTAATTCTGATCCCATGGCCTCTCCCTTGGAACCAATGAATTTGAGTAAAAACAAAAGATTCAGTTTGCCTTGCCAGAGTAGAGCACGAGCTTAGCCGGGCAAAACAAAGCTTTTTGTTCTACTGGGGTTCCAAATAGAAGAAGAGTCTATTACACCTCTATTATCCTTGATCCCACCTACTTGTCATAACCCTGAAAATGGAGAAACTTTCCATATCTCAATGTGGAGATTGATTGTAGAACGGTCAATGATTGCTGTAACATTTTATTTTTAGTTGGTCAGTGTAGGTCGTGGTACAATGCATGTTATTTTACAAGCTTATTAGATAATTAATGAAAATGATGAAAAACAAGTTTTATTTTCTTCATAGTATTATTTTTACAAATGTACAGCCATTTATTCTCTTTCTTTTCCCTTTCTCCTTTTCTCCTTTCTCTTTCTTTGTGCACTGTATATGGCCTCTTTGTACCCTTGTCTGCTAAGAAATTAAAATTAAAATTTATATATTTCAGCAATAAAACGAAACAAAATGAATTCTTAACATCATCTATCTAATATCAAAATAAATAATTTCAGCAACTATTAAAGTTATTGATAAATGAAATTTAAATCATACATCCTGCATGGACTGTGGCTGCCAATGGTGGAAGGAAAACAAAAAATGGAAGCAGAATCCGGTATGCGAACATGTTCTTTGGCCCAGATAGAAAGACTAAATTATTCTTTCTATAATTAAATGGGCTTTTGACCCATAAAGATACCATTTTACTGTGTACCGCTGTCAACAAACTACACAATTTTCAGATTACAACTTAAATATTCTGCAAATATTTTCTTAATTTATTTCATTCAAGATACACAAATTTGTTAGTTATTCATTTATTTATCGTCTTCGGAGATACTAGCACATGTATTGTGAGATACCCCAAAATTGAAAGAATAGAGTTTATACAATATGCGTGCAATGGCTCGCTGCTTACCGGTGGGGCATCTTTTGCACATTTTGTTGTAACCGTGAAAATTGACTCCAATAAATCTTCATCACTACCGTCACTAGAAACAAAAATTATTTGAGTTAAACATCATGCACTCCAAGAGAGTGACACAACGTTGGATGAGCTCATAAACCAGTGCCCTCATATTAATACATACATCTTGGACAGAACTGTTAAGATTCTTCTAATGAATGAAAATTCGTTACGGAACAATTCTACCGCGTACCCCCTCTGCCCGACACAAGAAGTCTGATGATATCGTCAGACCTTCTCTTCAAACTTGTTTCGGGGGAAGGAGAGGGAAAAAGGAAAATCATGTGCTCGTTCTGCATTTGTCTCGACTACTTTTAAAATAAAAAAACGTAGAGCCAATGTCATTAACAACGTGTCAATCCTGTTGACAGTCAAATCCCCGGGGAGCCCTGAGATCAAATCTATCACGTCTATCACTGAATTTGAGCTGTTAAATCAGGAGTCTGATAAAAGACAAGGATCAAGGACAAACATTATTTTGCTGGTTACAACAGGAAAAAGAATACAAAAACTATCCTGTCTTTCCGTGACTTTACCTGGAGATTTGATCACGTCTCTGTCCTTGAAATCTGTCCAGAAATAAAAATAAAAGACCGTCAGTTCTGCTGTCAATTGATGTTGACAACACAAAATAAATGCAAAGAAAAGTTCTTCAGCCTTTTTTAAACTTATTTTATACCACGTTCATAAATTAAAGAACAAGATTTCAATAAAAGCACTTAGCTTACCACTCGCCATCGACTCGCCAACTTTGTTCGACGTTGGGAAGCTATACCGCTGACCAGTGACTCGGTCTGCTGACTCAGACTCGGATTTGACTCGGGCTCGGTTGTGACGCGGTAAATGGATTTACTCGCTTTGGAGGCAGTGATAATCATTTTGACTTTGTTGAATTTATCTGTGCCCATTCTTTGCGCTACAGTTTTGCTTGTACAGTTGTAGATCTCCAGGGCTTTGTCACTTTCAATATTGTTTTCTACACTTTAGCTTCAGTGAGTCACATTAAACACTAGAACTGAGGCGATTGTGAGACTGTAAACAATGGAAAAATAAAGCAGTTTAACAGTTCTGAGGATAATATTCCCAGGTTTGAAAAAATTTTCTGCTTAACACCTTCAATCAATTGAGTAACCTGCAGTTGGGTGAAGTTTGAAAGTGCTTCAAAAATAGAAATGGGAAAGAGAGGATTGAACTCACCTGAGGGAGTAATACACAAGTGATGGAATAATACACAACTGACGGAGCAATAAACAACTGACGGAATTATCATCCAACTGACTGAGTGTAACACAACTGACCGAGTCTGAGACAACTGACCGGGTTAATACACAACTGATCGAGTAATGCACAACTGACAGAGAAGTACACAACTGACCGAGTAATGCACAACTGATGGGGAATCGAAGTACACAACTGACCGAGTAATACATAACTGACAGCGTTATCATGCAACCCACTGAATGACACAGAACTGGCAGAAAAATGCACAACTGACCAAGTGATGCACAACTTCCAACTGCAACTTGCAACATGCAACTGACAGAAAGGTTACACAAGTGACCAAGTAACGCACAACTGACGGGGTAATACATAACTGATAGAATTATCGTACAACTGACTGAGGGATACACACAGGACCTTTGCATCAAATTCCCTACTCCTCGGGCAAGGAAAATACATGTAGCCAAATGTTTGAGGTATGCCCGGAGAGGAGGGGGGATGTTGAAGATTCCAATTGATCAGCACATAACCTTAAGTTACAAATCCCACTTTTTAGGATGACTCGTTATTTCTTTGAACCTCTGTTGTAACTTTTAGTGGATTTTTGTGGTGTTCTAATTGGATCTGCAAACCCTTTTTATTTGGCTTAGATTGACATGAGAATAGTTTTAAAGTACAGACATGAGATGGGAAATCATTTTAAGAGACCATCAAAAACTGATATCCACATAAGAGCACCCCAGGTTGATAGCAGTCAGTTATGATATTCCTTTCCTTGTTCTTAACTTTAAGCCCCAATATCAACAAACATGTTCTTCTCACTATTCTCTGTAAATGTCTTATGGTACTACTTGAGAGAATTCACATAAACATCCAGACATTTTATTTTTGGTGATCATTTCCTTTATTCTCAGGGCCTGTATGTTTGAACAAGTAGTGGTATTGTAAGGAGAAATTAGATGTTTGTTTGTCACTACTGGGGCTTAAAGGCCTAACTACAAATTCCAATTTCAAAACTTCATGAAATCTTTTCTCTCCTTTTTTTCCTGAAATCCTCTCTTTCCCATTGATTTAGAATTTTCAAACACTTTCAAACTACACCCAGATAACTCAATTGATTGAAGTTGTTAAGCAGAAAATTTTTCAAACCTGGGAATATTATCCCTAGCACTGGTCTAACATGCAAAGAGGGCTTTTTCTATCCACTGTTAAAATGCTTTATTTCTCCATTATTTACAGTCTCACAATCTCCTCAGTTCTAGTATTTAATGAGACTTACTGAAACTAAAGTGTAGAAAACAATATTGAAAGCGACAAAGCCTAGAGATCTGCAACTGTACAAGCAAAACTGTAGCACAAGGAATGGGCACAAATAAATTCAAGAAAGCCAAAATGATTACCACTGCCTCCAAAGCAGCACCTGGAATATGCCAGATCAAAACTTAGTTTAATCAGTCCATAGAACACTGCTCTTTTCCCATTCCCTTGCACTTGAACAACATTGAATCCAATAGCGGTACGGAGTTCCGCAGTAGAGTACGCTCAAACCCATTACTCCTAACTTTAAAATAACAAAAAGAGAACAATGAACAGCAAAAACAAGACCTCTGACACTTTGCCGTATTCCTAAGACTCTTACATGCAAAACGTGTCTGTTTTTCCTATTTTTTCTTGAACTGAACTTCGGCTTTTTCCGCCATTTTGTTTATCTTCACCTTAGCATCTCGTGCCCAGTTCTTCTCACCCTTTTTGCCGTAGCCGCCATTTTGAAGACATCTCCATCCTCGTTGGAGACACGTGATCTGCTGTGTGCCAGGGTCTTCTCCCGAGCCGCCGCCATTTTGAAAAGCGAGAAGACCCTGGGGAAGAGGTTGTCTCCATCCTCGTTGGAGATCACGTGATCCGCTGTGTGCCATGCAGGGTCTTCTCCCGAGCCGCCGCCACATTGAAAAGCGAGAAGACCCTGGGGACGAGGTTGAGGTGAAATTGTTTACCGACGTATACACTCAAATGAACATACAATTTTGTTTCGTGAGCCTTTAGGCAATAACTTGTCTTATCGTTACATTGTTACAAATCTGTCCTTCTGAATGATCGTTACAAATCCGTCCTTCTTAAAATTATAGACTTTTAGAACATAAGCTCACCAGGCTTGTGATTAAGCTTAAAATATAAACCTTATGGAGTGAGCTCAGGCCTTAAATAAAACTAGTGATAGCAAATATTTATTCTATATGGCTTACATCTCTGTGAGTTCAGTGAAATGACTCATTTGTCTATTTATTTATTTATTTATTTTTTATTTACTTATTTATTAAAGCTTTAATATTTACAGTGCAACCTCGATATAATAACGAAGTGCAAGGGAATTGGAAAAGAGCAGATTTGTATGGACTGGTTAAGGGCCCATTAAAGTATCTCGTTGCTATGATACGCGGTTGCCATGCACGTGCAATTTTACTTCCGGTCGTCCGCAAATTTTTCGCGCGCTTTCTGGCCTCCCGGCGCCGGCCCGTCGCCGGTTCAAGTCGCCTATAATTTTTTTATTTCTTTGCGACAAGCACAAAAGAAACTTTTTTGTTTACTTTTTAAATTGATTTTAATTTTCTGCTTTACGTTTACAACATGTGAGTTGTGCCTTTATTTCTTAAACTGGGTGTTTCAGTTGAAAATGAGCTCGAAGCTATCCACGTACGCACGTAAACAGAAAGCGCAGCGATGGCTGCAAGTCGATGGGGAAATGCAGATCGCGAAAAGCCGACATTCAAAGATTTTCAGTGTCAGGTCGGGGATAGAAATGTCAGTGATGCGGAGGCAAAGCGAAATAAGTACTGTGCCATCATCCCGAACCCATAAAGAAATCCCTGTGTCCGCGGCCGTGACTTCGACTGCTCCCAAACTACCTGACGTCGCTTGCTAGAAAACTGTAATCGATGTGCGAACCTGTGAACTGTCCTTCCGAACCTGAGCAACTCCAGTGTTTAGACAGCTCTTCAAGAAACGAAGCTATCGAGGCCACTGACTTGCAGCCACTGTCGCAAGACAGCGTGGAGCAGCATATAGCAAGAAAGGAAGCTTGTAAATTGTCCTTGAAAGCAGCTCTATCGCGCGATTTTCATGCCCACATTGACAAGAATGCTATTATTAAAGCACACGATAGAATACCTGACAAATAATGGTGAGCTCGGTACATCTGATGGGCAACGTCTGCTAACAACATCCCTTGAGAAGTTAGCAAAAAGTAATTTAAGCGATCTAAAAGACTGTGACCGTAGAAAGGACTGAGAAATACGAATTTTGTTCTGTAAAACAAAATATAGTTCTGAAGAGTTTGAGAGTGCAGTCGATGTGGAAAGAAATTCAGCTTGAAGAGTGATACCTCTGTCGTGAAAGCCACAACTCGTCCAAGGTCTGCAATACGTAACGTAATCGTTGCTCTTTCATTCCTTGTCAGTGGGCAGTATTTCAAAGATTCTCATAAAATTCTCTGGACTCTAAGTCTGGACCAAGTCAATTCGACTCGGTGGATCCACATTGTTGAATGGCTTGCGCCGTTCGTAAAACAGATCGCCGACTGGAGCGTGAAAGAAGCGAGAACTGAAGCAATCCAACGGAAAAACCAAACATCATTACACATCCAGTTCGACGGCTTTTATCTGACTCGCGGCCATTATTCCAACAACAGCTCAGCTCAGCTACCGTCCACGATGCCAAGAATGGGAAAATTATCGCCTTAGCGACCTAGCCATTTAACGCTTAGGCACCTGGCCATTGAAAAAAGTAGCGTCACTTCCGGTGCCGCGAAAAATGTACTTTTCTCGTCGAGAAGTAAACGTACCTGCTGCATTTTAAAAGAATTCGAAAAAACATCTCTTTTTCTCGAAATTTAAGCATCCTTTTTGCGAAAAAGTAGAAAACAAAAAAATTATACCCAAAAGAGTGGTCAAAGAAGCACATTTTTCATTCTTATTTGTTTATTTTTCTTCGTAAACCAAAACGCATGCTTAAATTTCCTCAAGATGGCTTATGAAATGGTACGGTACAAGAAATTATGGACAAAAAGGTAAGCCTTGAAGTAAAAACGCATTTTTCTGTTTCTGATCACGTGACATGGGGCGTGGTCCGATGACGTCATAAACTGAACCATACTTGCCCTCAATGAATGTTGTCCAAATTTGGTCCAATGAAAGCATACATGTGTTGAGTTACAGCAAACTCATTTTTCCCTAGCAACGGCCTAAAAAGATACTGTAATGGGCCCTTAAACTAATGTTTGATCTGGCATATTCCAGGTGTTGCTTTGCAGGAGGCAGTGATAATCGTTTTGGCTTTAATTTGTTGAATTTATTTGTGCCCATTCCTTGTGTTACATTTTTGCTTATACAAGTACAGTTGCAGATCTCCAGGGCTTTGTCACTTTCAATATTGTTTTCTACACTTTAGCTTCAGTAAGTCTCATTAAATACTAGAACTGAGGAGACTGTGAGACTGTAAATAATGGAGAAATAAAACATTTTAACAGTGGATAGATAAAGTCCTCCTTGCTTGTTAGACCAGTTCTGGGGATAATATTTCTGTACAGGTTTGAAAACTTTTCTGCCTAACAACTTCAATCAAGTGAGTTATCTGGGTGAAGTTTGAAAGTATTTCAAAAATTGAAACCAATGGGAAAGATCAGGATTTCAGAAAAACAAAGGAGAAAAAATATTTCATGAAGTTTTGGAATTGGATTTTGCAGTTAACAATAAGGAAAGGAATAACACATATTGACCTGCTGTCAACCTGGGGTGCTCTTATGTGGACATCACTTTTTGTTGGTGTTTTAAAATGATCTTCCATCTCCTGGCTCTACTTTAAAACTATTCTCGTGTCAATCTAACCCAATTAGAAAGGGTTGCAGATCCAATTAGAACACCATTAAAATCCACTAATAGTTACAACAGAGGTTCAAAGAAATAATGAGTCATCCTAACAAGTGGGATTTGTAACTTAAGGTTATGTGCTGATCAATTCGAATCTTGAACACCCCCCCCCCCCCCATCCCCCCTCCAGGCATACCTCAGACAATTGGCTACATGTATTTTCCTTGCTTGAGGAGTAGGGAATTTGATGCAAGGTTCCTGTGGGTGGGGAATTTGACCTTTGCCCGGGTAGGATGGGGAATTTAAACAGAAAGTGCGAAACTTAAGTCCGGCCGGGGCCATAATTCACGTAGTTGTTTAATGTGAACCAATTTTAAGGCAAAGACCTCTGAAAGTGAATGGCTGGTGAAAACTAGACTTTTTTTAATGAATGAAAGGCAAAATCGGCCGCCTTGACTTTAAAATCTACACATACGCATAAATCATGTTGACCGGAAATTGAAGCTATAAAACCTATAAATCGTTAACATTAAACAAAGCTTTTGCTCTTTCGTAGGAGAATGCCTGGGGAAAGACCCGTGGGACTTGTAACGCTGCTGACCGACTTTAGGGCTCCATTTAGCAAAAATCATCATTTTTTGTCCAGGCTCCGAGTAGAAATAGGCTATGGGCTCCGGGCTCCATGGCAAAAGTTTCTGGGCTCCAGGGGTCCAAGGACCCCCGTTTGAGACCCTCATATGAGCTACAGAACAGGTTCCAAAATGGGTTGCTGTGAAGGATATATTAATATTATTATTATTATTATTATTATTATTATTATTATTATTATTGTTATTATTGTGATTAAATGTTATTTTTTAAACTTTCTTGAAATAAGTATGTCGCAGAACTTTCTTCCCCGGAGAGGGGTGAGGGGTGAGGGGTGAGGGGTGAGGGGTGAGGGGTACTCCCTTATATGGCCTTAACGGGGACGTGCAGCCCAATAGGGTATCGTTTTCAAACGGTTTTGTCTTGAACAGGGTATTGATTGCATCAATTTTTGTCTTAAATACAGGGTATAGTTACATGACCTTAGGTATTCGTTAATTTACAGAAACCTCACAAAAAGTCAAATTTTTACCAGTTTGCCAATTTTCAGCATCTTGAATATAAGAAAGAGGGTATGATATTGGGTCAAATGTCTTAGACAGGGTACAAAAAATCTGAAAATAAAAAAATCTGTCTTAAACATGGTAGCAAAATCAGAGATTTTTGTCTGAAATAGGAGCAAGGTTTAAACACCCGGGAAGCACCTTCCTACCCGAGTAACTGCTGAGTGCTCCCGGGGCTTTTGTCGCTTATATTTTATCAACCATCATCACCACGCTATGAAAGAGGTATTATTATAGCAAATAAAGAATTTCATTGCAATTTGGGAGTCCCTTGAAATAATGCACTTTTTTGCTTAAGGCTTCATCTGAAAGCCATTGTCAATTTGTTGCTGAGAAAAAATAGCATACCAATGTATCCCCAGGGGGTGGGACCATGGTAGCTTTTTGTTGAAAAAATAATGTTCTTTGGTGGAGGGATTTGTAAACGTCGTTGTGCAATTGCCCAGGGGTTCCCCAGGGTCAATCCCCCGGGATGGCCGCTGATAAGTGCATTTTATCGAGGTTGCTCTGTAAATAAGCTTAAATAAATAGGTAAATATAGAAATAAATAAATGAGTCATTTTCACTGAATTCACAGAGATGTAAGCCATGTAGAATAAATAATTGCTATCATTAGTTTTATTTAAGGCCTAAGCTCACTCCATAAGGTTTATATTTTAAGCTTAATCACAAGCCTGATATGTTCTAAAAGTCTATAATTTTAAGAGGGGCGGATTTGTAATAATATTTAAGCAGGGCGGATTTGTAACAATGTAACGATAAGACAAGTTATTGCCTAAAGCCTCACGAAACAAAAATGTATGTTCATTCGAATGTATACGTCGGTGAACAATTTCACTTGAGCACCACTGAATCAACTAGCGGTACGGAGTTCCGCAGTCAAGTACGCTCAAACCCATTACTCCTAACTTTACAATAACAAAAAAGAAACACTGAACGGCAAAAACAAGACCTCTAACACTTTGCCGTATTCCTAAAACTCTTACATGTAAAACTTGTCTTAGTCGAGCAGCCAGGACCGAAAAAAAATAGGTTTTGTTCAACCCAAGAGTCAGAAAAGGTTTGACCACGGATTCTGACAGGGTAAGACCTGCTGATTAACGCTAGGTAGTTTTGAGTTTTTCTCGAGTCATTCCAGAGCTCAGCATAGAAACGAGGCTGATATCACGTTCGCCGATTTTCTCATCTTTTTAACCGGCCGTCGCCATATGGCGACCGCCAGTTTATAAAATGGACACGATTTTTTTGTTGATGATCAGTTGGCTTAACATACGAACAAAGTGCTGTAAAGTTTGTGGTACGGGCACTCAACAGCGGAACTGTCTTATATAAGACGCATGTGCATATTAGTCTGCTGAATGTTACCTTCGTGTGTTCTTGTCTTTTAATTTACAGTATTTAAGTTATGAACGGCGAAGGGTTGTTAAGTATGGGGTCTCAGTATTTGTCTTGTATAAAGCATGCGCAACTGAGTAAAGCAGCTAATAGGATTGAATGCGAAATTGGCTGTGTTGTCTGATCTAGTTAGTGGTTATGGTGAAATTTCTTTAGCGCAAGAGTTTGTTATGGGGGTTGACATTTTGAGGGATGTAAAAATGTGGGAGTGGAAGGATTTGCGAATGTGAGAAGCATTTCACGCCTCTGTGAATGTGATTTGCTTTGAAAGTTGCGTTTTGTATAGCAGCGGTATAATATTGTATTGCGTGAGAGGCAGTTTTCCTTGGCGTTTTATGGGGCAACGGTTTCCGCAGTGGATTGTAAGTTTTCTCATTGGGTAACCTGTATTTCGCAGAGGAGATAAACGGCAGCTGAGTTTGCAGCTCATTAGCGTGGTAAGGAACGGTGGCTCAGGAAGAGAAGAGATTGGCCCTAGTATGATGATGCAATTATTGGATTGCACCATCGATACATCATAGTTCTTGAGAAGAGAGAGAGATGAGTGTTTATTTGAGGGGAGAAGTTGATTTGAATTGCATAAAGACGAAGGAATCGGTCATTAATAAGGAGATCAATTAATAAGGTAGCTGAATAACTGAATATCATCGAGCAATGCGTGTGGTTTGCGTGTGGTGTTCGCTGTTGCCTTGGTTGGGTTTGAGGTAATTCGTTTACGATACGAATTCCGAGTCAACTTGTTTACTTTTGCAAGGGGATTCCCGGGTTAGCAAACCGGATTTAAACATCACGTCATGATATATGCCTTAACGTGCCCCATACTCTGACGATCTGCTCCAGCTCGTGTTTATCAAGCGTTATATTTTGATTCCACTGCTATGTTCACTGTTTGTATTTACGGTCTAGGCACAACAGTAAATACTTCGTCGTCTCTGTGTAAGCATTCTCAGTTGTGGACGAATTTATACCGACATTCAACGTTGGAGTGAATTTGTGTTTTTAAGCAGAAATAAAAGCAATAAGAAAGATAAGGTGAGTCATCAGAGTTTAAAACATTACGTCATCCAGTAACGCTATAGTCAAAATATTGTGTCACACAGTCACACTTTTCTTCACGCCGGTTCGTATAATCGTGAATGTGAGTTGTTTTAAAGTTGAAGTGAGCAAAAAGTACGCTTTACAATCTTGTAAATGCTTTTATAGGCTTAAGACTGTCATCATGAATTAGAGGCCAAAAATGTAGGTGAGAATACTTCTTGAGTTTTTTCTGTGAATTGTAACCGCAAAAATTACTCTGATCAATATTGTTTAGTGTTTTGTTCGATTTGGAGTATGTTTTTGTCAAAACTTCGTTATATTCAAAAAGAATTTTGCTGTTTAATGATCTTTTTCTTTTCCTTATCAAACAGCGGTTTGCCTCCAAAAATTCATGAAATTATGTTATATGTAAATAAAGTGTCATTTTAGTGAATATTTACCCCACCTCTAACATTGATAGTTGCCTAAGATATCGTAGATATAATAAAATCAGACAAAAAAAGTCGTTTCTTCCATTTATTGCACGAGAATGAGGCTGAAGCTCACTTCCATGTAGCACCAGACCGAGGCTATAACATCCAACATGGCGGCCTCCACGTTCAAAGCTCTGTCACACCTGTAAGTACTTTTCATTTGTTTTATTTCTTTTTCATTCACGAAAACAAAGGTCCTTAACCAAAGTTCGCTTGCAAGTAATCAAACTACATATTGTTCGCTTGCAAGTAATCAAACTACATATTGCTTAAAACGTTTTATTAATGTTTTCAGTTGGAATGGCTAGCAAAAGAAAAACGCCTGAAGACGGCTTTGCTTTGCCATTGCCTACCGAGAAAAAGAAAAGGGCAACTGCATTTGTTAAGTACATCATTGGTCAAAGGGACTTACCAGGCCACCTTTTGAGGAGTGGGAAGAGTTCATCAGTAACTAAGCTAGCACAGGCTACAAGATACAGTGGAAATGATGTTTTGTTAACAATTTGTGAAGATGGGTCAGAAATTGTTGATTGCTTATTGTGGCGTGACACCTGCTATGCTTCCTATACAAGTCAACAAAACATCAAACATTCAGCTAATGCTACTGAACCGCCCAAAGACCAGCAAACGTCGAAAAGAGTTCAACGATCAGACAAAGATCAGATAGACTGGTCTAAGTGTTTCATTTGTAAGAAACGAAACTCTAAGAAGAAAACAGAATTGATCAATGTTTCCTCTTTTGAGGCCTGCCAAAGTATAAAGAAGGCTGCTACAAATAACGGCGATGAAGATATGATGCGCCTCCTTATTGGTATTAAGGATGATCTTATCGCTGCTGAAGCGAAATACCACTATATTTCCAAAAAATCTCTGCATGTCCGATTGGAAACCCAAACCAGTGACACAGACTACGACAACGCCTTCCAACGACTCGCTGAAGACTTAAAGCATGGACTAGATGAGGGACGAGCATTTGATATGGCATCGCTGCTGGCCAGATATAAGGAATTTCTTTTAGAGAAGGGAGTCACCGGAGCCGAAAGCTACAGCACGCAACGTCTAAAGGATAGCTTGAGGAATTTCTTTGGAGAGGAAATTGTTTTCCACCAGCAGTTAGGAAGAGCAAAGCCAGAATTAATCTACTCATCCAACGTTAAGCTCCAAAATGTAATTAATGCATGGGCTCTCTCGCAGACGATTGGTAAGACTGAGGTAAGACGCTACCCTTACATTCGTTACCCAGTCATAATACTATGTAGTGTTATACATTGTTTTTGCAATCAGATCTACCGTTAATACTCAATTTGCACATTTCACAATAGGCCATTCCAGCTATAAGCGCGCGCTCTTCGTACTATTTAGAAATTTCCCAGGCGCCTACCACAACTACCAGAATTATTACAAAATCTATCAAGCGTGCGTTACATGCTGGAAGTTGTGGTAGCACGTGCCTATAGCTGGAATGGCCTATTAGCGTTTTCAAAAGGGTATCCGTAAGTGTAGGGCTGACGAAAAAGGGATAACGTATTTTCAGCAACAAAACTCTAAAAAACAAGTGCATACCTTAACATGAAATCGAGAACTTGTGAAATCGTATATAAAAATGCTAAAACGATTTTTAAATGCCTTGTATTATCATAGTTTTTCTTAAGCTAACATTTTCTCTACAATCATCATTCTCAGGATAACGAAACCCATTGCAACTACACTGCTAGTGTGGCAAAAGACATCAAAGTCGGAATAACAAAGTGCAGTGGCATAAAAACAAGGCCTTTAGATACAAGAGATATTTCTTTAGAGGCTACACGAAAGATTGTACTTGACGACCTGTATTGGTTGATCCGTCTTCTAATCACCGGCGAGGCTGACCAGAAAGACCGACCCTCTCAGTGCCTCAGCATTTCAAGCGAGCGCCAAGTCTTGAGTATTTGTCAAGATATCATCCATTGTTCGACCAAAGGTAAAGTTAAGACTTCCAAACATGCAGGCCTGACAATAACCGTCCACCATCTGACATCCTCGCGACGTCTGATAACACTGCTGAATAAAATGGGGCATTGCTGCTCCTACGATGAGATGCGGGCTGTCGATACCAGTGCGGCACTAGAGGTACTGGCTAAAGCTGAGGAAATCGGGACAGTTATTCCTTCGAACATCTCGCCCGGCACTTTTGTCCAAATCGCACCCGACAACAACGATCTAAATGAGGAAACTATGGATGGCAAAAACACGACACATGCTACAACCATGGCGGTGTACCAGCGAAAGGTGTTTGGTCCAGATCCTCCAGTGTACCACGCAGACCACAATATCAAGCGATGGTCTCTAAAGTCCCCCTCAAGTGTTTATGAGATCCAAGAGTGCTCTGTTCAGGGAAGACGACCCGCACCTTCCGTTTACACTGATCAGGTTGACACCAAGTGGTAAAACGCCGGCAAGGACTGTTTTATTCAGGCAAGTAAGAGCGATAACGTTTGGCGGTTGCTGCGAGCTCACCCATCCAGTTTTCAGCAAGCCCTAGAGCCAGCAGATATCCAGAATGTTCCAGGATGGAGTGGCTTCAACGCAATACTTTTTCCAGAGATACCGAGAGAAAGCAACATTGGCTATTGCCCCATGATAGACGGCTCCTCCACAGAATACAGTACTATATACACAGTCCTGAAACATGGCCAAGCGATCTCCTCTACCCTAGGGCAACGAGACACTGTTACTGACTTTCGATCTTCTTATTTATATGAAGGCAAAGCAGATCCAGTGGAGGTAACCAAGAAAATTTTCTGATGTGGTCATTAGGATGGGTGGTTTCCATATAGCCCTTAATTACCTAGCATTGATCGGGAAGGGGTATCAAGACTCCGGAGTCGAGGACCTTCTGATTGAATCTGGCGTGTAAGCTGCAGGAACCACATCGGCGACATGGTGAATGAAGACATGGTGAATGCTCTCCTACAGTTCATCAAAGTGGAACGGTCGGGCGATTGGATATTGTGTCTTTCGGCTTTGGCCGAGATGATACCGCATTTCTTCGCCATGGATAGACCCAACTATGCACGTTGGCTGCCAATATACATGGCAGACATGTAGTTGTTAGTTTCAAAGCACCCCAAGGTTTACGAGGAATTTATGTCCGGAAACTTCTCTGTAAGCTACAGTGGTCAGCCCTTTTCCCAAGTCGCAACAGACATGGCGCTTGAGCAATCGATAAACGCTGACTCGAAGTCCAAGGTGGGTATAGTTGGCATATCCCAAAGCCCTGCAGCCCTTGAGAGATGGTTCTTAACTGCCCACGAACGTGCCTCTATCACAACAGCCCTTCGTGAGATGTTCGGGGACTTTTATCACCCGGGAATACATTGAATACCTGGGCATTAAAATAAAGAAAATCTTATTGGCCAGAAAATTAAAAAGCATTTGCTTTAATATTTCTAGGTAACACACAAGGAGGCTGCGCCAAAGAGGGTTAGTCGAGATGAAGAAGACGTCAGGAAGCTGATCGGCTGTTTCTCATCTGGACTGATGATCAACCCATTTAACTGCAACACAGAATCCCTCGTTAATGTCGCTACAGGTGCCGTCTTACCTCAAGATGTTGCAGATTTTCTTCTAGCGAGCCGTGCGAAAGGTCAGGAGCAGGTGACAACATTTGTGAAGATGAGGATCAATTCTCATGACGTCAGCTTTTGAGATTCCATTCCCAACCTCAAGATCAAAACGTTCAGCTCAATGTCAAAGAAGGTGAAAGTAAAATCTGGAGATGACAAGAGTATCACAGTGCATGCTGACAGGGACCTTTTTGGAAGGCTTCTCATTGTCGCTAATGTGCGTCAATTCAGTCTGCAGGAGGTTTTGAGTTATGAACTGTCGCCCATTCCATGTGCCCTCGCTCACCAAGATGGAAGTCTCAGAAAGACGACAAAGAGTCATTTGGCTGGTATCATAGAGAAGCTTGTCAATGTGTGTCCCTCAACTTCACTTACAACCCGAGAACACGGTCTATATCCTTGATGGAATGGCAGTGGGTCAGATGACCAAGTCAGGGCATACCTCTACATTTTCCGAACTGACTAGGAAATATTAGAGCATCTTCACATTGCCCCTGTCCAAGCGCAAGTGTAATTGTATCCACGTCGTTTTTGACCAGTACTTTGACACATCTATCAAAGCTGGAGAGCGCTCGAGAAGAGGCTCATCAAGTGCATTTGAAGTACACATCGGAGGACCCTCAACGCCAGTACCCAAACAGTGGGATAAATACATCACTAACCCGAAAAACAAGAAGAACTTGTGCGACTTCCTCACAAAGTCAATGTGCAGCCTCGGAAAGGCGCGCCTTCCAACGAACACGCGACTTATAATTGGGGGTGGACTAAAGGATGGAGAGAGATGTGTGGAAATCACGAGAGCTAACGACTTCCATGAATTGTCTGATCTTCAGTCCAACCAGGAGGAAGCCGATACTCGAATGCTACTCCACGCGAAGTATGCGGCAAGTGAGCGCCAAGAAATAAATATCGTCATACAATCCCCCGATACTGATGTTCTTGTTCTGTGTGCAGCCCACTTCAACAGCATCGCACCAAAGGAGCTTTGGTTTTGCACAGGTTTGAAAGACCACCTGCGTTTTATACCAATCCATGAAGTCTGTCAGCAGCTTAGTGGCAGAATTCGGAAGTCCCTATCAGCCTTTCACGCTTTGACTGGCTGCGACACCACCAGCGCTGTGTCCGGAATCGGAAAGAAAAAGCCGTGGAAAGTGTTGATGCGAAGCCCAGTACCCCAGGAGAGCCTAGGTCTTCTTGGAGAGCAGGACGAGGTAGACGAGGAAACAGTCAAGAATTGCGAGGCATTTGTATGCGACCTTTATCCCTCATATAAGCGAAATCCCAAGAATGCCGATGACGATGAGCTACGATACATTATCTTCTGTCAAAAGAAGCCAAAAAATGAGTCCCTTCCACCAACCTCCGACATCTTACGTCAGCGTATCAACCGTGTCAACTACCAGACGTACGTATGGAATAGGAGTCTCGATGGCATGGCTGAAACCCATCTCCTGAAGGACGCTGCTGGTCCATGGAAGAGGGAGGGCTGACTCCTAAGCTCATGTCTAAAAATCCGGCACCCACAAACCTGTTAGAGCTCACAACCTGCAGGTGTAAGCGATCTGGATGCAGCGTCGACTGTTATTGTGCTAATGCCGGCCTCTCCTGCACAGAAGCCTGCACATGTATGGCAGAGGAGACATGCAAGAATCCACACGGAGTAGAATGGGAAGAGGATAGCGATGAAGATAGCGGTGAAGATAGCGGTGAAGATTGATAATATGTACTGATAAGATGATATATACGGCTAGAACTGTATTTCGTTAATTGCTAGAGCAATAGACGATATTTTGTGCGATAATGTGCATTAGTAAACTTGTAAGAAGCTCTGAATGTTATTTACCTAGATTTACGAGTGAACATGCAATTGAAACTTTCATGTCGGACGTTTGCTATTTTTGTAGAGAATACCATAAGAGAAACGTGAAAATGTAGCCTCGTTATAGTGCTGCTGAGAAAACGAAAACATTTTTAAAGGATTGATTAAGCTTTCTAAGTTCTGGGTCTCCGAAAGGAGAATTGGAAAGAGTGCAAAGCATCTGCAAATAAACTGTTGCACTTGATAACCCAAAATGCCTTTTTTGACTAATTTATTTTATTTTTCAAGCTAAATTCAGACCTGATAAAGGTCATGTGATCTCCAATTCGGTATTATTTTATGTTATAGATATCAGATATCGCATTCTCTTATCATACCATTGATAATTTGTTTGGTTTCTCGACGATATTTAGACAAAAAGATGAGAAAATCGGCGATCGTGATATTAGCCTCGTTTCCATGCTGAGCTCTCAGATGACTCGAGAAAACAGCCCTTAACTCAAAACCTATACCACAATTTGATATTACAAACTACCTAGCGTTAATCAGCAGGTCTTACTCTATCAGAATCCGTGGTCAAACCTTTTCTGACCCTTGGGTTGAAGAAAACCTATATTTTGCGGCCCTGGCTGCTCGACTATCTTTTTCTCTCTCTTTTGTTCTTGAACTGAACTTCAGCTTTTTTCCGCCATTTTGTTTATCTTCACCTTAGCCGTATCTCGTACCCAGATCTTCTTACTCTTTTCGCCGTAGCCGCCATTTTGAATAAATCTCCATCCTCGTTGGAGATTTTGGTCACGTGATTTGCTGTGTGCCAGGGTCTTCTCCCGAGTCACCGCCATATTGAAAAGCGAGAAGACCCTGGGGACGAGGTTGTCCCTGCATCGTCAAATATACAGGTCACGAGAACTAAGAAAATGATCAGACATTGACAGAATGTCTTGAAGGTTTAACAGAATTCTTCCAATTTGTAACATAACAAATATAGAGAGATCAATTTGGAAAATATGCTTTTTGTCATGGAGACGTAAGAAACGTAAGACGTAAAGCCCCTCACAAGTGTTGACGATCAAGTTTGAAAAACCATCTGCGTCCGGGATAGCTTTCCCTGATAACGAGGTTCGCGAGGTCTACAAGAATGATGGGAATGAACTGACGTTCTCCACGTCTGCGATTGTTTATAAAGATCGTTTGCTCATAGGCTCTTTAGACAGTAACATGCTGTACTGCGAGCTGAAATACTACTGAATAACTGCAAGCGATATTACCCCTACGCTGTGTAAATACAGGTATACTGTCCCTTAGTTTCCCGTGTGTTGTGTGAGTTCGCTTGGGAAGAGTTCAAAACTACTGGAGAAGGAGTGAGTGGGGGGGGGGGGGGGGGGGAGTTCAGGGAGATCGATATTAAAGGGCGAAAATATCTTTCTCGCTTCATTCAACTCTGCGTACTTTCCAGCCCACTCTTCGCTCCCTCAGCAATTTTTCACTCTTCCCAGGGTGCCTCAACAACCTTAGCCGATCTAACTCGGTCAATACGAGGGGAAAACAGGGGACTTGCATAGTTAACAACATACAAACGTCCTGCCGTGTGGAAAATCTGAGCACATTTGTTAGAGACATAATAAATCGTCAAGCACCCTTTTTTGTGATCTAGTATATTGATTAATTTAGGTTTGATTGTTTTACATTACCTTGTTAGTTTTCAAGAAGGGTTGACTCAATTCTTTAGTGCAGTTGCAAATGTTTTTATTTTCTAGCGATATTTCGTTCCACAAAAAACGTCTTTTAGTTACTAGAATTTTTCGTGAATGTAGGTAAAGAAATCAGGAACATGAAGGTTAAATCGGAGTTATAACAGGACTTCACTTGCCTAGTGTATTGAGCACTGTTAACTGTATACAGATCGACAGAATGTTAATGGTCATGAAAGTGCCAGTGCACGAGCGTTGAAGCTAAGAATTGTTTACTCTCGCTTGCTGCAATTCTCCTTCACTGCACGTCAGTTGAGTTTGTTTTCGTTGACGTTTCAATGGATTACTGGTATTTTTCTTGGAAAACATGAACCTGGATAAGGCATAAACTAACGTCAAATTTGCAGATATTTGAACAGGGTGTATTAGGTAAGCGCGGTTGCTTTATAATAAACGTCTTCACCGCTTCACAGATTATGACCAGTCACTTTTCTTTGCAAATCAACCTGGTTATAGCAAAGTTTCTTAAGCTTATTCGTATTTTGATATGCTGATTTATCGAACGAATTACAAGCACAACTGACTTTATAGCAATTGTTCTTCTTCCGAAAACAAGTTACTTACAAAACGCCTCAATATATAAATCCGTTTCGGTTTCAATATTTTGTTTTATTCTTGTTCAAAGGTTAGTTGTTAAAAGAATAATATAACTTGTTACTGTTAAGTGCAAAAAAAAAAAAAATTCGAAACTGAGATATGGTCACCGAAGAATATGAACTTTGATATTGGAGCAGTTAATACTTTCTCTCTTCCCATCGTCTCCAAAAAAACGGTGCAAATTAACAAATTGACGTCAGTTTTTTATGCGTCTGTCCTCTTATTGATGATAAATTTCGTCATCACATTGTCAAAGTGTTGTAGATCCACGAGCCGCAGGCGAGTGGATCTACAACAAACTTTGACAATGTTATGACGAAATTTATCATCAATAAGAGGACAGACGCATAAAAAACTGACGTCAATTTGTTTTTTACAATAACAAAAAGCCAAAACTGATTTTCAAACGAAGGAAAGAAGTGCAAGAGTCCATGGAAGATGCGATTGCCGCGGAATCAGAATTTTATCGCCATAATTCGGAGAATCGCAGGCTCGTAAATCAAAACTTAAGTACGAATAGGCCAGAAATACAAGGAAAAATTCAAGTTTCTGAACTAACCTTTACTCCAGTGAAAACCGTTCACAGAATAATCCGCTAAAACACGGTTCAGCTTATTTTCATCGACAGCACAAATTCCCGCTCACCGCCGATTTTCAGGTCTGAATTCTCAACAAACATCCTCATCCTTTCGCTCTATGGTTGCAACGGTTTCTTCAGTTTTAACCCATAAATTTTAGATGATTTCCTCATTGAAGACTGCTAGATTTGTGGTACAATTATCGCCTCATCAAGACTGCAGCACTGAAAAGTTTGACAAAACTTTTGCTGATTGCGTCAGCTTTACGTGTTTCATCCGTCTGTACTCTTATTGACAATAAAAATTAGCCAATCAGCGCGCGAGAATTCGCTCAGTTATTGTAAAATTGTTTTTTACAATAACAAAAAAACAAAACTGATTTTCAAACGAAGGAAAGAAATGCAAGAGTCAATGGAAGGTGCGATTGCCACAGAATCAGAATTTCATTGTTGTAATTCGGAGAATCACAGCCTCGTAAATTAAAACTTTAGTAAGAATAGGCCAGAAATACAAGGAAAAATTCGAATTGCTCAACTAACCTTTAATCCAGCGAAAACTGTTCACAAAATAATCCGCTAAAACTCGGTTCAGCTTAATTTCATTGACAGCACAAATTCCCTCTCACTGCCGGTTTTCAGGTCTGAATCCTCAACAAACATCCTCAGCTTTTCGCTCCAAGGTTGCAATGGTTTCTTCAGTTTTAACACATAAATTTTAAATGATTTCCTCTTTGAAGATTAGTAGATTTGTGGTACAATTATCGCCTCGTCAAGAATGCAGCGCTGAAAAGTTTGACAAAACTTTGCTGATTGCGTCAGCTTTACGCGTTTCATCCGTCTGTATTCTTATTGACAATAAAAATTAGCCAATCAGCGCGCGAGAATTCGCTCAGTTATTGTAAAAACAGATTTTTTTGTGGCGGACAAATACTGCAGTACTATCATGAGTCCTAGCCTTTATCCTAAAGTTCTTTTTACATCAACTAAATATATACACCTATACATATTCTTGATCGTCAATAAATTACCTTTCAGCTGATATGAAGTTAATTGGCATTAATTAAGTAAACTAATATTTAACTTTCACAAGAAAAGTACTACATTACTTTTCATAATTCCTCAAGTTTAAAGACTTGAAGTTACTCAGTTTTTAGACTCGTATTTCGACAACTAAAAGACATTACAAAAACACTAAAAGGATGCAATTTAAGACATGAACAATACCGTGAATGCCTTGAGACCCTTTCTTGATCTATTATTGATGCATGTGATTCTACAGTGTTCACTAAAATCACATCTAACCAGTTATTGGGTTACCGCGACAAAGTCTGCGAGTTTTACCACTATTGGCGTTTTCAAGCTTAGCATTATCTTCCTTTCCTGTGTATTACGTAATCTCGCGACACTACTCTGCTGTTTCATCCGTACCGCATTTGAACAGCTAATCTTCCTGATCAACATCTGTTTCACATTTGTGCCATTTGATAGGTCATTTCCGAATTGTGTTGTGCCTCTTTTTCAAAGCGACGCTCCATGCAAAACTTTTCCTATGAAAATGAGTTTTATCTGCATGTGAATGGAACTCATTTTCATATGAAAGGCTATGCTCCAAGACTCGCTTTGAAAAAGAGGTACAAGACAACTCGGAAATGGTCTATTCAAATCTACCACTGAATCTCGAGTCAGAAGTACTTTGATTGTCAACATAGGAAGAAAATTTTTCATGCCCGAGAAGATTAAGGGCCAAAATATTTAAAAGCAGAAGACAGACTTAATTGACATGATTACCCTCCATGTACTTCCTTGAGCATTATCTTGAGAATTTTTAGTACATTTACTTAACGCAACAGTTAAATCCACCTTTTTAGGTCATGTAAAGCTACTAATAAAGTCTTCAGATTTAAGGAACCGAAATATTCTATTGTGGCAGTTAGAACTAAATTAAATACAAATTTGAAGTTCGAAAGAAAATGACAGATATTTCTACAAAGCTATTTCTTTCATAACAATATCAAGGCTAAAGAAGCTGAGATATCAATAACTAAGCGATACATAAACTGAAGAGTTCGGTGGTGAAGGTCCATCCTTGTTAGTTCTCTGTGGCAGCCAAGGTCATTTCGAGTTCAGTCCACTGTTCAGGAGGCAAATCTGTCGGGTAAATTACCAACACAGTGTTTAACTGCTTGTAAGTTATCGGCTGACTAAAACGCGTTCCGTGATTAGTTAAAAAAGTTTGCGCCATTCTGTCCACTAATTAGAAGTAAAACCACAATCGATATCAACAATTGCTAGCAGGTTTTTTCTTTCGGCTCGATAACGGTACAGTTAAGTAATCATTTGCTACGGTTATGGTCACAATCATTCCGACTGCGCTACGCATTTGCTTTGAGTTGTGATTCCCTAATAGTATTCTTTGTGTGTGAGTATGATAACAGTTGTGATTAAATTGGTTTTGGTTTTAAGATTCAAAACTATAACGCAGATTAATTAACGATAAAATACACTTTCCCTGAATAGTTTTCAATTTCAAATTAGCCAACCACTCCCTAAGAGACATTGTTTCTTTTGTTTAACTTTGACTGCCCCCCCCCCCTCCTCCTCCCTCCCCATGCCCATATCTTAGACAGAAGAGCGGGAGGATAGGGTAGAAGATTGAAAACGAGGCAGCGTGAGTCAGGAGCTGGAGTTGATGGGAAAGAGAAAATGCTTTGCTTCCTCTTTCCTAGTCCTGTTGCCAGGCCTCACTTGACCCCACCCTCCTGAGGGGCTAATCAAATCCAGAGTAAGGGTTCTTCTGTCCTGGATTTTCGGCTATCGCACGCTCAGAACGCAGCAATGAAAGATCACCAGTCATCAAAGTCTACAAACAACCCAAAGCATTCCAAAATCACGCTTTTGAAAATTCAAGACCTTGCCAAACGTTAGACAAGTTTTCACAAACTTTACCCGTAGACGGCAAGAGACCAAAACAACGTGGATATAGTTTATAAATGTGATGTTTAGTCGTTTCTAAAACTCCTGAAGAGCCCATCATTTGCAAAGCGAACACTGAAAAGAACGATGAGCCAGGACGACATTTCACGTTCTTACTTACCATCAAGCACCTTAAGGACTATTCCATATCCCTGGATGTCTTCTTTCGACAGAGATGTTAGATCTAGTTTTGTCTGGTTTGGGAACGAAGGCACGAAAATACTTCTCAGAAATTTACAGTCCTCTCTAGTCAGGGGCTCTTCTATCATAAACTTCCACTGATTCGTGATCAAAGCTTTTTCAAACTGTGGAGAGAAGGCCGAAGTTTAGGCTTAAAATAGGCATCAATAAGAACACTTAGTTTTTGACATCCTTTCTAACGTATCTTTATCAACTGTGAGCTCAAAACTAATAGGGGGATTGGAGGGGGGGGGGGTTAACTTTTCACTTCTGCCTTCTGCACCCTCACCAGGAGCCCTGAGCACACTAATTTATTTTACAGTTAAACCAGTAATTTAACCAGCCAAGGAATTTAACTTTCATCATGTTCATGCGCTGTACGAAATGGCAGATTTTTTTTAGTAACCCAGCAAGCGTAATACTGCATCAAAGCGGAAAACGCATGCGTTAAAGATTGATATGACTAGCAGACAATCAAATAGTGAAACTGACACAATCCTCAGAGGTAATGTTCTAGGCATTGAAATACTGCACTACTCTAATAAAGCATTTTATGCATGTTACAACAAGCGCTTACATCTCTAAAATATGCCAAATTCTGAAGAATTTACAGGCGGTTGATGGTCTCCCAACCCCCCCTCCCCTTTTCCTAAGGAAAAATGGTAAAAATAAAAACTTTAGTAGTTCTTGGTTTCCGGTGACGTGTTATGGACAATTTGCACTTCCGATAGAAGAGGAATTTTAAAATGTTTTTAAAAGTATGAAATTTTTAAGACTTAACAGAGAAACCTTGTTTTCGCTCGGCAGGCCTCTTACCGGTCACAGATAGTGAGTTGTATTTGACAGATTGGTTTTGAAAACTGATAAAAATCGATTCGGTTTCATAGCTTTCAATTAATGATGGACACATTCCAAGTTTGTTCAGTGATCTTTAAACTGATCAAGCAAATAGCAACTTGAGAACTTTGTTTTGTTGACAGATCGCCTTTGTAATCAGTGACCTTTGTACGAGCTTTAGTGAGACGGTTTTCAGAGAGAGAGAAAACCCTGTAGCTTTACCTGGAGAAATAAATCGTTCTTTAACCGTGATATCGTGAAGTACGGCCCCTAGGCATTCACGACAAATGTTTCAGCCTTAAGGCAAGGGCTCCATTTGGATCCTAACGACACGAGTGCAAGCTACTTGCAACCTATTATTATAACAGCGATGCAATTGTCGTTCAAAGGTCCACTTTTATTTTGAATATTTAATTAGCCTCATTACTGAAGGCAGCGAAATTCAGATATTCACGGGAATCCAGTGACTTCTTTTCCGAAATCGAGAAAATGGACACTATAATAAAAAGAGAAAATTTCCTTCAAGATTCATAGCTAGCAAAACAAGCTATGATGTGCATTTGTGTTTGTTGGCCGCGCGATACCAAGAGGACTAAGTCAAGTGACTTGGGACTACGACGACGACGACGACGACGAAAATGAAAAACAAAAAACGTCCATTTTATGAGTCGGCGACGTGCGCGTGCGCATGCGCATGCGGACTACGTCCGCCTAACAAGCCAGTAAGAAGCAAGCAAGTAAGCAAACAAACAAACAAACAAACAACTCAAAACGACCTACTAACGGGAACAAATTTTTATTGTCAAGATATATAGACTACCAGGGTTCGACATCTCCATTCGCCCGGTCGCCCAAGGCGAGTAAAAATCAAGCGGGGTTAGTAAATATTGTGCGTTCGGTAGTCCGTGGGCGAGTAGAATCTTGCGGAATTTTTTTTTTTAATATACCCTAAAAACTCACTGGAACACACTGGAACCACATTATGAAGTTGTTATTATTCTTGCTGGAAACTGTTCTAAAACAAAACAACCTCAGAACCATGGTGTATTTCACTTAGTAGTTCGCACATCCATCGCGAATGTCTCACTGCACGTACTTGAAATGGTAACACACAACCTCCAGCTTTTATCACCAGGTTACTAAGTTAGGCAAGATAGTGCGTGTCTTGCAACTGCGTTGTCATTTATGTTCGTCGCTTTTAAGTAAACTGGGATTTAAGTTGGCACAAAAAGCCTCTAAGAGTATCCTTAAAGTTACAAGGTTTGTTAAAATTCAAACATTTCGAAAGCTATGTTTCAGACCTGTTTTACCTAACTCTCGTAAACGTTACATTTCTCACTCGATCGTTGAGATAAATATAATCAGAATTTTGTTCCTTCAACTTGTTTTACAACAATGGGCTTAAAGCTTGCAGCAAATACACAGCTGTCGCTTAGCTATTAAAGCTATTAAAGCTATTAAGGTCCTTCATAGTGTTTAGCTCTATTGCCAGGGTCTTGATGATATGGGTGAAGAAAGACATTGGTAAGAAACCTGCGCGACTGAATTGTTCCTTGGGCTAGTAGATTTTTGAAGCTCACCTGCCCGGTGGCTAGTGACTCAACTTAACAGATGTCGAACCCTGGACTACGAGAGGTCTCTCTTTCTGCTCAGGGATAGTCGAGGGAAACGAACAAACGAAAGAGCGCGAACATCGCCTGCGTCACTAAAGCGTGACGCGCGTGTCGAGCCGCTAGTGTAGTTTAAAGCGAAATCCAGGACTTTATCAAGTAGCGCCGCCATTTTAATCTTGGACCGAGGAACATACGCTGTAAAGGCCAAACAGCCAGATTTTGGCTACTCCCACGTGGAGTTTCCCAGCCCGCTTCTTCCCCTCAGTTATGCAAATGAGACGTTCTAGAATCGAGAAGGGCTTCGAGCTAGAGCTCGGTGTACAAAATGCACTGGAAAAGTTGAAAATTTACAAAACCTGTAATTTTCATGTAAATTTGGATTTACAGGATTTGAAAATTGCAATTTACATTTTAAGGTTTTGTAAAATAAAATTTACATGAAATTTACACGTTTCAATAGATTATGTAAACGTGGTGTAAATGAAAATTTACAGGGTCACTTTCTGGTTTTATAATTCGAAAAACATGTAAAAAACGTGTAAATTCCTTTTGGCAAATTTACAGTATCTGTAGTGTAAAAAAATATGTAAATTGTTTGAACACATCATGTAAATAACATGTAAATGGTCATAACAGAAAACTGTGGTGTTAGAACTCTGTAAATTGAATTTACGAGGAACTGGTTTCTTTCCATGGACAATGTAAATGTCCTGTAAATGGTACTTTACATGGTCATGTTCTAATGCAGATTTGAGGATAATGTAAATAACATGTAAATTTATGGTTACTAGAAAAGGGGGCGATTGAACCGCATATCGTTTCCATGTGTCATGTAAATGAGCTGTAAATAGTGATTTTCAACATGTAAATGGTTTTACCAGATACAGTAAGGTTGCTGTTGATGCTTGAACATTAAATTTACATGAAACTTTTTTACAGAATTGTTATCTGACAGAGTAATGGGCTCCTGTATCTGATAAGAAATTAAGGTGATTTATTTGTGAAAACAAAATGCATGGCATATACCGGGCTTTGACGTAAAATGGCATATACGGGGCCAAGTAAAATGTCTGTAAAATGGCAAGTACGAGGCTCTGTTAAATGTCTGTGGTCTTCCATAGCTCAAAAGGATGTCGTTCCCAGGGAACGTGAGGTATATTTAATCTAGTAAATCAGTTATCGTTCGAGTACTGACGTAGGCAAGGATCGAGCTTTGGTTGAACAGAGAGAATAGAGTTCCGGTTTATCAAAGAACAGTGTTCTGGAGCCTTAGGGTGGTTAGCTTTCATTAATTGTTATGGTAACACTGTATTTATATTTTTAAAATTTTATGCCTGGCAATTAACGATCGTTGGTGTGCCATTCTGTTCCGGTTTTTTTCTTCTTCTTTTCTTTCTTTCTTCCTTCTTGAATTTTTCTCAATGTAAGTTAAGTCAAGAAAATGACCTCCTTTGGACCTATGGAATCTAGACTCTACCAGTGTCTGTAAAACGGCATATACCGGACTCTTTAAAATGTCTGTAATAGGGCATAAACGGGGCTCTGTAAAATGTCTGTAAAATTAAGGAAATGGGGCATCATAAAATCTCTGTAAATTGACGTAAACGGGGCACCACAAAAACTCTGTAAATTGACGCAAACGGGGCATCATAAAATCTCAGGCTCTTGCTGTAAATCATGACGTCGGAAACAGGGCATCATAATTTATAGGTGTTACAAATTTGCGTTAGATTATCAATTTAGAAACGTTTCAAACAGAGCACTGGCGTTAATTATATTCATCTGAAAATACCCCCGTTTAATTTTATTGGCGAACGATTCGCGCAAGGTGCCCCATATTTGATGTACCAACCGGGCTCGTTGCTCCTTGTCAGTGGTATTTTCTCAACTTAACGGATAAGAAAAAAATAAAAAACGCAGTTGCAATTTGAAAGAAAACTTGTTGTAGATTTAGAGTACTGATATTATTAGAGCTAATGAAAATGAATCGAAAAGCGGTTCGCATTTTCATTTATTTGCCGGTTCTGGCCCAATCTCGTACCAGGGTGGGTTTGGCCGAGTGACCTTGGGTACGAATTGATCATGCGCAAAGTGGTTCCCTTCCCGACGTGCTGTTCGTATTTTTGGCGCCGATCGTTGAATTCATCGTTTGAGGTCTAAAATTTCTTTCGCTTTGGAGAGATGGCTTGTGAACTATTCCTTCTCCTTGCTTCACGGTCTCTGAATAGCTGCAAACAATCTTCTTACAGCGGATTAACGATCAGTGGGAATGTTTTTCTGCCATTTAACAAGCCTGGATCGAGTCAACTTTTGGCCGCCATATTTGATGGCTCATGATCATGCATGGTTCTTGTTGTAATTGCCAAGGTAAGCTAAGTTTTAGACTGTAAAACGTGAGCTAAGGCTCTTGTATATCCAAATATTCGTGCCTTGTTTGATATTTGCCACGTTTAAGCGAATTGCCCCGCACTTTAAGTGTTCTTGATGACACTTTCTTTGGGACTTCAAAAGTACATGATGTAAGCTCAACAGTAATTGTGGCTCATTGCTGAGCTCCCACACCTTTTAAAATCAAGACTGGAATAAGCTTATATTTTCTTTGTTTTAAATTATCATGTTTACACATTTTATTTCATAGTTTGAGATCTTTATGCTTGCCCGACGTGACCAATCGAACCAAATTGAACATTCGATTAATCAAATTCAATCGAACCCAGTCGAACTCAATCATATGATTGGGTTCGGTAATCGAATTCAGTCGGGCTCTCACAAAAAAATGGAGCAATCAAACATTGATTAGGTTCGATTGTGTTCGATAAGGTTTGATTCAGTTCGACGGGAAGGCAATCACAAAACTGTTAACATGGTTTGTGTGGGATGACATTCCATTGAAAATAGAGGTAGCAGAGCCAAATCTGGGGAGATGCAAGTTTTTCTTGGCAGCTTACAATGCCAACTCTTTCCACATCATCGGCTTGGTTCATTGAATTTTGCGTGGGTTATTGTAAAGATTACATATGCTGATAAGAAATAAATGAATCATATATGAAAATTTAAAATAGGTGGGGTGAATTGAAATTTATATAATCTTCTGTTGTCTGATGAACTTAATTTGTAAGTTGTTCTCACATTGTGAACCATACTGTTCAAATAACTTATATATTTTGAATGAACTTTTTTTTGTTCGATTCGTTCGATTGGGTTTGAAAATCGAACACAATCAAACTTTCACACAATTTCTTTAGTTTGATTGTGTTCGATTTCTGAACCAATCAAACCTAGTCATTCGATTTAGTTTGACTGGGTTTGATTGAGTTCCATTACTGAAAAGTTCGATTGGTCACATCGGGTACTTGGTACAGTTTGCTAGTGATCGCTTTGTTGTTAGATCTTCAAGCTGCTGTACTATTTGCAAGTGACCACATTGACTCTGATTGAATGGGTTTTATCATGTTTATACATTTAATTTCATAATGTGAGATCTTTATGCTTGGTAGGGTTTGCTAGTGACAGTTTTTTGTCAGATAGTCAAGCTGCTGTACCATTGTGAGTGACCACATCACGTTATATTCCATCTGTTTCTGTCAGACAGACAGGTAACATCTATTAGTGTGATCAGTGTTTACCCAGGGCTGTCATTAAGGGCCGTAAACCGTAACACCTGTTATGGCTGAGTATTCATGACGGGACCTCAATGTTATGGGTGAACTCGGTTTCTTGTCCTTACAATTTACTTACAAGTTTGTTGTGGGTGTGAAGTTCAAGGTAACAGGTGACTCAAAGCTTAATGACAGCCCTGTATACCGAATCATTGGTTACTCAAACCTGGTCATGCATTCCTGTCAATAACAAACTAATGAATGGCTTCTGTCACCCAGCCGGAGTAGGAATTTGACAGGTTTACAATTTGCATAATCTGCCTGTAACAGTCAGTTACATTTCTTTATTTTTACATCTCTTTATTTTTATTCTCTTTTCACTTTGCTGCCCATTTTTTTTCAATGCATAAATGTTGAGAGAACTCAAACACCAGGCCTGGTATTTACGTATTCTTAAGGACGGTGCCTCCTTTTGTTACTGCCCATACGTTCTGCGCATCTTGGTACATGTATATTCAGATGTCTTAAGCAAATTGCCCACTAATACAACAATATTTTTGCACGGTTTATGACTATGTGGAAAAAGCAGATCTTAGCAAGGGCTACCAGAATCCAAAAAGAAAATTGGGGGTAACCATCCATTTTTCAGAGATAATAGAGCTTAAGTTTGGAAAGAAATTGCCATACATTCTTTGTATTTTAATGCTTCTTTAGAATTATGGTTGCTTAGTTATCTCTGAAAAATGCACAGTTACCCACATCTTTCTGTCTGGATTCCAATAGCCCTTGCTAAGATCTACGTTTTCTTCATAGTCATAACCTTTGCAAAAGTACATCTGTATTAGGAGGCACCGTCCTTAAAAGGTTGTGCAACGATGCAAATCGAAGTCAGTCAAACTCTCACCCTGTCCTGAGGCTGGAAGTCACACACTAACTATTATGGAATATCAGATCAAGTTTCACTTTGAATTGTTTATTTCAAGAGCCACTTATTGCATTTGTTTGTAACTGACAGGAACACATGACTGGGTTAGTTTGAGAACAAAATAAGGCCTTTGTGCATGATAAATTTATGCCTTAGCAGTGACTAACCTTCAAATCACTGTTTTTATTGCACAATGAAATCAAGGCAAATAGTGTACACCAGGCTTTTATTGATGGCTTAAAATTTGGTTGCTGACATATAATATGAACATGAATATATGAAATTCATATATTTGAACTGCAGATAAAGACAGAATTATATGTAGATCATTGCAGTGAAGTTGTTCGAACCTAAGCGGTTGAAAAGAAGAAACCTGAAAAATTCAGGCTTGAACAGGAATCAAACCCATGACCTCTGCGATACCGGTGCAGCACGCTAACCAACTGAGCTATCAAGCCAACTGGGAGCTGGTCAATTGAGAGTTCATATTATCCCGTCGATGGAGAATAAATGAACATGAATATATGAAATTCATATATTTGAACTGCGGATAAAGATAGAATTATATGTAGATCATCGCAGTGAAGGTGTTCCAACCTAAGCGGTTGAAAAGAAGAAACCTGAAAAAAAATTCAGGCTTGAACGGGAATCAAACCCATGACCTCTGCGATACCGGTGCAGCACGCTAACCAACTGAGCTATCAAGCCAACTGGGAGCTGGTCAATTGAGAGTTCATATTATCCCGTCGATGGAGAATAAATGAACATGAATATATGAAATTCATATATTTGAACTGCGGATAAAGATAGAATTATATGTAGATCATCGCAGTGAAGGTGTTCCAACCTAAGCGGTTGAAAAGAAGAAACCTGAAAAAAAATTCAGGCTTGAACGGGAATCGAACCCTAACCAACGCACCCTAACCAACTGAGCTGCACCGGTATCGCAGAGGTCATGGGTTCGATTCCCGTTCAAGCCTGAATTTTTTCAGGTTTCTTCTTTTCAACCACTTAGGTTGGAACACCTTCACTGCGATGATCTACATATAATTCTATCTTTATCCGCAGTTCAAATATATGAATTTCATATATTCATGTTCATTTATTCTCCATCTACGGGATAATACGAACTTTCAATTGACCAGCTCCCAGTTGGCTTGATAGCTCAGTTGGTAAGGGCGCTGCACCGGTATCGCAGAGGTCATGGGTTTGATTCCCGTTCAAGCCTGAATTTTTCAGGTTTCTTCTTTTCAACCGCTTAGGTTGGAACACCTTCACTGCGATGATCTACATATAATTCTACCTTTATCTGCAGTTCAAATATATGAATTTCATATATTCATGTTCATATTATATGTCAGCAACCAAATTTTAAGCCATCAATAAAAGCCTGGTGTACACTATTTGCCTTGATTTCATTGTGCAATAAAAACAGTGATTTGAAGGTTAGTCACTGCTAAGGCATAAATTTATCATGCACAAAGGCCTTATTTTGTTCTCAAACTAACCCAGTCATGTGTTCCTGTCAGTTACAAACAAATGAATTCATTAATGGATATTTTTTTTTGCAATAAGTGGCTCTTGAAATAAACAATTCAAAGTGAAACTTGATCTGATATTCCATAATAGTTAGTGTGTGACTTCCAGCCTCAGGACAGGGTGAGAGTTTGACTGACTTCGATTTGCATCGTTGCACAACCTTTTAAGGACGGTGCCTCCTAATACAGATGTACTTTTGCAAAGGTTATGACTATGAAGAAAACGTAGATCTTAGCAAGGGCTATTGGAATCCAGACAAAAATGTGGGTAACTGTGCATTTTTCAGAGATAACTAAGCAACCATAATTCTAAAAAAGCATTAAAATACAAAGAATGTCTGGCAATTTCTTTCCAAACTTAAGCTCTATTATCTCTGAAAAATGAATGGTTACCCCCAATTTTCTTTTTGGATTCTGATAGCCCTTGCTAAGATCTGCTTTTTCCACATAGTCATAAACCGTGCAAAAATATTGTTGTATTAGTGGGCAATTTGCTTAAGAAATCTGAATATACATGTACCAAGATGCGCAGAACGTATGGGCAGTAACAAAAGGAGGCACCGTCCTTAAGAATACGTAAATGCCAGGTCTGGTGTTTGAGTTCTCTCAACATTTATGCATTGAAAAAAAATGGGCAGCAAAGAGAAAAGAGAATAAAAATAAAGAGATGTAAAAATAAAGAAATGTAACTGACTGTTACCGCCAGATTATGCAAATTGTAAACCTGTCAAATTCCTACTCCGGCTGGGTGACAGAAGCCATTCATTAGTTTGTTATTGACAGGAATGCATGACCAGGTTTGAGTAACCAATGATTCGGTATACAGGGCTGTCATTAAGCTTTGAGTCACCTGTTACCTTGAACTTCACACCCACAACAAACTTGTAAGTAAATTGTAAGGACAAGAAACCGAGTTCACCCATAACATTGAGGTCCCATCATGAATACTCAGCCATAACAGGTGTTACGGTTTACGGCCCTTAATGACAGCCCTGGGTATACACTGATCACACTAATAGATGTTACCTGTCTGTCTGACAGAAACAGATGAGCTGTACCGGTATCGCAGAGGTCATGGGTTCGATTCCCATTCAAGCCTGAATTTTTTCAGGTTTCTTCTTTTCAACCGTTTAGGTTGGAACACCTTCACTGCGATGATCTACATATAATTCTGACATATAATATGTTAGCTGCATCTCTGTTACATGAATGCTGTGTTTGAAAAATGAGCAATAGAAGGCCGATTTGCTTAAAAATGCACAGAGGACCCTTATTCCACAAAAAATATCAACTTAAGCAGCTGATAAAACAACCTGAAGAAAATTTCTCGCCTGGAGTTTTTTCAGGTTGTTCTTTTATCAGCTGCATAAGTTGATATCATTAACTGTGATGGTCATTATCATTTCATAGTTTAGCACCACTTGCCTTTTTGACAAGTTTTAGTGAAGATACTTTCTTATCATTGCTTTGGCTCAAAGAGTAAAATAGTCTACCAGCTCTTTTCATGTACATGCATGTAAACATTTCATTCAAGGGGAATCCTTCAAATTACCTTTTAGGTGATTTCTGATTATAAAAAGGAAATGCGGGATGCCATAAAAGCTGATTCCATGAAGTTGTTGCAAACAGGGCTTGTAAGTATTCATGTATTAATTTATTACTCGTTAATGTATGTAACAGTAAGTTTTCTGAAAATTAGTTTTAGGATTACTTGAAAAAAAGTTTTAACCATTGCCTTAAAAGCTCAATGCCAGCCTTTTAGTGTGTTGGATGCATGTCACAACACCATTTCTCTGCAGACAATTCATCACAGTCAAACTACTCAGCATGTGACCATTTGCCTGACACTAGTAATAAACCAATCAACAGTTATTTGAAATTATGGTACTGGATATCATTGGAATATTACAATAGGCTATGCAAAATTGAAATTTTGATCCCATTAATAAAATCTATCTGTTATTAGTGAAAGTCATTCCTAAATAAATATACGAATGTGCTGAATATCTTGAATGTAATTCAGTTTGGTGTGTACTAATTAATAACCATGTAGTGAATTCAGTGTGCAAGAAAATGCAGGTTTTGACAGGGTGTCTGTATTAAGCGGGTACTATGTTTATTAATTAGTCTAGTGACGTCTGTGCTTATGGTTACTGTTAATCACATTTCTCTTCCAGGTTCAAAGAGACCAAGAAATTATGATTGCCCTCCACTTTTCAAAAGAGAGACAGGTTTCCCTGTCACATTAAAAAGACTGAAACCATTGTGCAAGGATCACTGCATTCCTTGCATGCAAGGGACACCTAAACAAGACCTACTGAGTTCCCTAGGACAGGTTCTGTTTGAGAAATGTAGTAAAATGTAAAAACAATGAAGAACTTACCACCTATGATGACCTCGTAACTATTGATTTACCTACCGGTACTAATTTGTCATGTGCAATTGAACTTTGCTCACACGTAACAAATATTATAAAAACCAGGGTTCAAATAAGATACAATTTAACAGCATTCATAAGTCGACCTTACACAATATACACATACATTTCTGTTGATGAGACTGATTCTTCTCCGATGGGTGTACTACTTTGGGTGCATAAACCATCACCGAATACCACTCCACAATGTACTGAGTACCAAATTCTAAAGTTGCAAATACTAAAACGAATGCTGTGTCTGTGAGCCCCAAGTTGTAAGCACTGGTCCACTTAACCAGGAAAATATGGTACAAGACAACAATTCGATCAAATCTAGTTCAATGAATTTTTCTTTTGTTTTGTGAAAGTTGATGCTGTAGAATATGATGTCGGCATCTACATAACAAATCTTAGAAATATGCCAGAGTCAAATACATGTATCTTGACACTTTAAGACGGATTCAGCTCAGCATTCGAGCAATAAGTGCAAGAATTATTTACTAATACTCATAGCAAGGTAACATTTTGGAGTAATATATCAAACACGAGAAAGAGTGTTTCATCAGGATATCCAAACCCCGAGAAGTGGGTTGAAAAAACGAGGCGCAGCCGAGTTTTTTTGACTGACTTCGAGGTGTTTGGATACCTGATGAAACACTCTTTCGAGTTATTGATATGGCTTCTCAAACCATTCATAATTCTTGGAGGACCATTGGGTTGCATCATCACTGATTTATGCTTTTCACCTGACAACGTTTTTTCAATTGGGTGTATATAACAAATTGTAAGAATGATTAATACAAATGTGTAGTATCTTTTAAAATAACTTTATGGGTCAGAAACAACAATTATTACCATTTGAATCGAAACACAAGGATATTTATACATTTAACAAACCTATATTGATGTGAAAATATTTTGAAAGCACATAGTTCAAATTATAATTTTTATTGAATTGGGCAGAATGAAACAATAAAGTTTTTATGTATTTTTATTACACATTTTTATTCACTGAGGACTGTATAAGTTATTTACAGGATCTTGACAGCCCTCCCTTTTAATTTCAATTTACGTGGTATTTACAGGATCTTGACAGCCCCTCTTTTTCAATTTACATGATATTTACAGGGTATTGACAGCCCCCCCTTTTCGATTTACATGACATTTAGAGGATCTCGAGAGCCCCTCTTTTTCAATTTACATGATATTTACAGGATGTCGACAGCCCCCCTTTTTCGATTTACATGATATTTACAGGATATCGACAGCCCCCCTTTTTCAATTTACATGATATTTACAGGATATCAACAGCCCCCCTTTTTCAATTTACATGGTATTTACAGGATCTCGACAGCCCCCTTTTTTCAATTTACGTGGTATTTACAATGTTATTTACAGGATCTCGACAGCCCCTCTTTTTTAATTTACGTGATATTTACAGGATCTCGACAGCCCCCCTTTTCGATTTACATGATATTTACAGGATATCAACAGCCCCCCTTTTTCAATTTACATGATATTTACAGGGTATTGACAGCCCCCCTTTTTCGATTTACATGACATTTACAGGATCTCGAGAGCCCCTCTTTTTCAATTTACATGATATTTACAGGATGTCGACAGCCCCCCTTTTTCGATTTACATGATATTTACAGGATATCGACAGCCCCCCTTTTTCGATTTACATGATATTTACAGGATATCAACAGCCCCCCTTTTTCAATTTACATGGTATTTACAGGGTCTCGACAGCCCCCCTTTTTCAATTTACGTGGTATTTACAGGATCTCGACAGCCCCCTTTTTTCAATTTACGTGGTATTTACAATGTTATTTACAGGATCTCGACAGCCCCTCTTTTTTAATTTACGTGATATTTACAGGATCTCGACAGCCCCCCTTTTTCGATTTACATGATATTTACAGGATCTCGAGAGCCCCTCTTTTTTAATTTACATGATATTTACAAGATATCGACAGCCCCCCTTTTTCAATTTACATGGTATTTACAAGGTCTCGACAGCCCCCCTTTTTCAATTTACGTGGTATTTACAGGATCTCGACAGCCCCCTTTTTTCAATTTACGTGGTATTTACAATGTTTTTTACAGGATCTCGACAGCCCCCTTTTTTTAATTTACGTGGTATTTACAGGGTCTCGACAGCCCCCCTTTTTCAATTTACATGGTATTTACAATGTCATTTACAGGATCTTGGCAGCCACCCTTTTTCAATTTACATGGTCTTTACAGGATCTCGGCAGGCTCCCTCTTATAAATTTACATGTTATTTACATGATCTGTGTTCTTTTGCCTTACAACATTTACAGTATCTTTCTTTATATTTACATGTTTCAATGCCGAAATTTACATGTTATTTACAGTATCTTTTGAGAACATGTAAAAGTCCAAAAATCATGTAAATTTACTTTTTACAGTATCTTTTTACCCTTTTACATGTTATTTACATGTTATTTACATAGTATGTAAATTTTCAACTTTTCCAGTGATGACACAGGTTCGACTCTTTTGGGGAACTCGGGTTTTTTTTCTTGTAGTCAAATGTTTGTGACAAACTGGTTACAGCCTACTTAATACAAATTTTGACTAGCTTGGTACCTAAGTCGTCTTTGGCACGAAGAGTACGTTCAACTAAGTCCGTATTTAACTTGACTCACCCATTGCAGATATTTGCTGGCTCGCGTTTTACGCCGCTCTCGGCTGCTTTCGGCCATCAAAACTTCCCTGGTTATGGTATCCAGCTTCTTAATGTCTTCGTCCGTGAAGTAATCTAGTAAGAAAATAAATAAAAATGTGATTGCGGCCTATAGTGCTGCCGAATTTTTTCCAATTTTCGACGATCGCCCGAGCTGTTCTGACAATATCCAGTAAGTGTATAGATGTTTTAAAAGTCTGCAGCAACGATATCACTAAAAATTTTAAAATATCTGAAAAATCCAATCCGCTCTTCATTACATCTACAAACACTGCACGTCCCTAATAAACATGTACATTTAGAATAACTGCCGCAAATTTGGTTATATGGTTTTAATGATACAGTGTTCGCAGACATTTTATCCATTGCTTGCATTTTCCTCCGTCCTGAACGGCTGGGAAAATATTATTCAGCTGACAAATAACCTTGCGTCATATCTGTAAAACCACAGAATACGGTGTATATCTTGCGAATCTTACCTGGCAAATCAGTTTCGTCCGTGTCAACCTTATCACCAATCGCACTCTCTTCATCATCCCCCCCGCCGCGAGCCGTACCTTTGCCAATATACTCCCCTGGCGGAATTTCCAATCGTTTGGTCTCTTCGTTGTAGTTAACACGGCAGCACTTGAACAGAATTGGACCCCGCACGTTCCTGGTAGCCACTCCAGGAGGAATAACAGTCTCCTTGTAATGACCCACCATTTTTGTCTTCAAAAGCTTGGCAATCTGAGTAGGAGGTTCTAAGTCCGCACCCACGTCCACCTGCAGATCACATGAGTAATAATTTCTTATAAGAGAAACGGCTTTAAACGTACATATATCTTATTAGACGGTTTAGTGTGTAGTATCGTGGGATGTTTTTACGAGTCACGCCGTATTTTATATCCCACGATATTACACACTAAACCGTCCAATGAGGGATTTATTATTCAACTTAGCTGCAAAAAGGAAAGGTGGTCGGCTGATAAACTGTCTGAGTTGCGTGACAAACTAACGTGGCTTCTGAGCAGCGAGTGAGCGGGCCAGCGGGGCCAGTTTTCGTGCGCTTGATGTGAGGTTGTTGTTGATTGCTCAAAACGAAAACTTGTCAAACCTGTCAATCGAGCAAAACGTCGTGATTTTATTTCAAACTTGCAAGGAAAACAAAGACGGAATAAGGCAAAACTGAATTATTTTCGGGTTTACAATTAGAACAACAACAATGTCCTTGGTCACCGAGTAAAACTACGAAAAGAAATAGGTTGATTAGGCTACGAGCAATGCAATCCTCAGGGATAGAAAGTGCGATTGCGCGCCAAAATCGGCTTCCGCGTGCAAACATGACTCGTGTGTGTGCGGACCTCGTGGAAGACGACTTGGCACGCGTTCGCAGGTTCTCGCCGGACTATGCCTGAGAAAAGGAAAGGATTGTTCGTTGTCTATAATTACAAAATTACAACTGGCATAAATCTATTTGCAGTAAAATATACATAAATATTGAATATTGGTATGTGTAAATAAAAAAATTTAAAAGGATATTTAAAAAACTCGTGGAAATAATAATAATAAATAAAAAGTCACCATAAAGAATATGGTGACTTTTATAAGCGTCTAAAAGATAACGAAGAAACATTATTAAAATCCTCAGGAGGAGTACCTTCTGACTGGGTAGACTGTTCCAGTATTTTGCAGTTAATTACTGAAAAGTCGTTTGGCCAGCAGCAGTTGATTGCGCTTTTGATAAATCAAGCGGGATACATTAACGGAAGTGTCTGCTATGCAATTAAGGTAGGGCGATTTGCTGGTAAGCTGAATTGAGACTGATTACCTTATGCTTTCTGTCGCCTTGCACATCAAATCTCTCACTGTAAATCACTGATGTTATGAGAAGCAGCTTTTGGTCTTTAAGACGGTTCATCTTGTTAGGGTCCAGGGCTGTATTGGCCAGTATGTCGCAGAGATCTGGGTCCGAAATGTATTCCTGGCTCAGTTTTCCAAGCTGCAAATCTCCTAGATCATCGTCCAGCTGTAGAGTAAACCCTGCAACTTCTCCAGCTTCTAGATCAATTTCCCGATGGCTGAAGTATGAGAAAACAGGGACTCAGACACTCGTGAACCTGCTGTGTCCGGTCAGTAGTGAAAGTAATTCATGTTAGAAACAAGTAAACTTTGAATGGACCACCGTAACAAGATAAAAGTACCGGATCCTGTAGTAAAGAATCTAATAAGTAAAAAATAAAGAACCAAATACGATTAAAAAAGCAAGACTGGGTCTTTGTAACACCCCGAAGAAGAAAGGCCGTGCTTTTCGAAAATTGAATTTTGTCATATATACCAGTTTCCCTACTGTGGAATCAGCCTTGCTTTTTTGGCGTATTTGATCCATGTTACACAGTTTTGCAATTGTGTAATATACAATGTATACATGGAAAAAAAGAGGAAAAAACGAAAAAAAGGGAGAAAAACAGAGTATCGCCCAAGCTATATGAAAGCTAATAAGGTTTAGAACTGAGATAAGTGATCAAATAATGTTGCGCGTGCGCAGTACTCACCAAGAAATTGGAAAGGTTTTTAAAATAACGTTTGCACTGTCATTTCACTTCCGCTTTCCTTCTTTGTGAGACATTATCTTCCCATTGCTCTTGCAAATTACAAAGTAACCAAAATCAGAAATGGTCGTCATTTCCCTAATGTCTGTGCTCAAAATGTTCGACCGCTGTATAGGTGAGAATAAAAGCGGCATGAATGTTTAACACCCTCTTACTGGAAAACAATTTAATTTCAGTTGCTCAACATTTCCATACCTGGCGGCTGGGGCATTTTTCCCTTTCTCCAACACCTCTTCTTGAATTATCTTTGATTTGACGTCTTCAAGGTACACTTCTTTGTTATTGTTCTCTACGTATTTCTCCAGACCCGCAAGGATTGTCATTTCCAGTTTAGAGAAAGGTCGTTTCCAAATTGACCGAGATCGTTTAATAATCAGAGCCAAAGGTTTTGTTGTTTCCGTTTCACCGTGGAAGACAGGGTAATATTTGTCGCCACCAAAGTTCTCCCGGGCAAACATGCGAAGTAACTCGTCGATCATCTGAAAAGAAATCATGGAGAGAAATGCATGGGATATAGACTGGCTCTTTACCATCGCGAACTCCAAACATAAGCAAACTAGTAGATCTGACGAAAGTGTAATAAAAATACAATCTCTGAAATTCGATGAAACCCGGCGTAGCATAATTAATGGCAACGCAAAAAAGCCAAAAGCTTTTTTAAATCATGCTGTACAACCTTGCTGAGTTGAATTCCGTTAGCCAAACACTTGCGACTTTTTCAACCTCGTGCTCGTATAGTGAAGCGACGTACAACGTGCAACTTAAACAATCCTTAGCTTTTTATGCGGGATTAGCAAGCCCGTTATATCCTATGAGCTATGATTCCAAAACAGGAAATTGAAACTGAAACCGTTCCAGCTGATTATGACCCTGGTATTTTGCATAAGTTTATGTCAAGTTTGTTAAGAGTCAAGTCCGTAAATGGTGTATACTGTAACTTTGAATCCATCGCTTTACAACATTGAACATGTCTTGTCACTTCCCTTGCAAGTCAACGAATGACAGCTAAGTTTCGTAGACTTATTCGATTATCATGGTATGTTTATTTATTTCAGTAATGAATTGAAAGTACAAAATGTGTAAAGCACTGACCTCAAGAACTGTACTTCCTCTCACATCTATGAAACGTCTGAAGTGCTAAATACAGTATATGACCCTGTCTTTCGGTTTCGATATTTTGTTTTTACGCATGGTCAAAGGTCACTTCTTACTGAAAAAAGAGTTTGTTAAAGTGCCACTGGGACGAAAATTCATAGGTTTATTTCGGCCAAATTCTGTCGCAGAATATCGCGTTTTGTTCATATTTCTCCAGAAAACTGAACAACAAACCTTCCATCCTAATATTTTTTAGCTCCAAAGTCGCGTAAAATGTGTCCGCCATTACTGAAAACGTGTTCCTGGGTGATTGCGCAATTTAATAGCTTGTGACGTCAGAGGCTCACCTCAGTCGTGTTTCCTTGTGTTTTGACTGAAGATGTCTACCGTCGACTGCGAAACCTCCGAAGAGTATTTCTACGGTTCGGAACAGTCTTTAGCTTCCCAAGCCTCTGAGGATTCGTTTCATTCGGCAAATGAAGAATTTTTCTTACCGTACGATGTAAGAACTGATGTGAGGTTTCAACTAATAATCTTGTCAACAAACTGTTTAAAGTTTTTTTTTCCTCGCCATATTATTTGAGTTATTTGGCGGGAGTTCAAAACATAAGCGAAATATGCTTAGACAATGATTGTAGTTCAGGCCCCAGTTGCTCAAAAAGTGGATAACTCTTTTTCAACGGATAAGTCGCTGTCCGGTGGATAAAATTTATCGCTTCATCTCGGTTGTTCAAAGCTTGGATAGCGCCGATCCAGCCAGCTGTTTAGCCGCTATCCAGCGATCATAAAGTTGTCCATTCCAAGATAGGTTGTGTAACTTTTATCCACTGTAAACCTGTAGCAAAATAGACATGGCTATTCGAAGAATTGATCTTTTAAGCTGTGGAAATTTAGACAAAACACCTATGAAAACTTTAGATTTTGATGCTCGCGAATTCTCAACCATGGGTCGATCGATAATACTGTTGGTGTGGGAGAAAATAAAAGAAGTGATACTTTGTCTGCCGTTGTTGGCCATTCTTGGCATAGTCTGGTAAACTTTCTTGAAAAACCGTAATTGTTGTAATCAGCTGGCAGGCAGCTTATCGTGTCTATCATAGTACAGTGGTCACTCAACACATTGAAACACAAGTGCTTGGCGCTGCTAAATATTTTAAACAGTTTTTATAGAATTCTTTTTCTGAGCCGAAAGAAGTGAAATAAATAAAAACCTTTTTTTTTCAAGAACTGGAGGCCTTGTGTGACCGGAATCTAAGTATTTTTAGTCAAAATTAAAAGCCACAAGGAAAATTTTCCGCTGCTCAACAACAACATTCGGACCGCCGAGGAAACGAAGCTTTCGCTTGCCTTATTCGCTGCGTAAAAATAATAACTTGACATTTAATCGTTTTTCTTAGTAGTTCATTTACTAAGATTGCTATGACAGGTAAAAATAAATAACATTGTTAAACCCTTAGGCAAATAGTGGCGTGTGATATTTTTCCCAACTTCAATTTCCACGCACCGACGATCCGATCTATTAAAGCCTTTATCTCGAACAACAACAACAACATTTTATTTGCATTTCCAATCACAAATGCCATTGCACATAGAAAGGAGAAAGAAAAAAAGTTGCAAAATCGATTAATTTACAATTCCTGTGTCTATTGATCCATTTCTTAATGCAAAAGCTTCGTAAATGAAGTAGCCTAATTTTTTACAAGTGAAAGCGTCAATGCTGTTTAAGAGAAATACAATTTTAAGAATCGAAATCGGAATATTTACTAATAATATCGTCCATTAAAGATTTTCTAATTGCATCATATCTATTGCAAGATAAGAGGAAGTGTACTTCGTTTTCAACTTCATTTGAGCTGCAGCATTGACAAATTCTCAGATGTTCAGGGAGTTTAGGGGTGGAATGTCTACCATTTTCAATTCTTAACCATCTTAGGTTGTAATTACCTAACCTAAGTTTTGCTACTGCCCGAACAATAATGTCAATCGACTGTTCACCGACAGGGAATAAAGAGAGAAAAGTTTCTCCACATTCAGGATGGCATGTTGTAAAATAAATGTCCATGCTTCTAAGCGATTACTGCTCTGAAATTAACACACGCGGAATTAAAAAAGGAAAAGATAAGCAGTACAAACTTTATCAGCTTTAATAATCACAGCGGTCGGGATTGCATTCGCCGAGGATCTTCGCGCCAGCAGACGGCAGAACTGAAAGGGTTTTCCACGACGATAATAATATTCAAAATACGTTAAAAGAAAATCAGTTTTGCACAATGGTGGATGCGTTAAAGAAGAAACAAACTATCACTTCAACTGCGTCATAAAATTAGGTAAGTTACCTTTCGTCTTGTTCGCGCAGAGAATGTTTTTTTCCGGTCCTTTTTTCCATCTAGTTGGAATGGGCAATGGTATGATCGACCTCTGGGATCTTGCGACATGAAAAGCCTTCTGGAAAAACTCGTCCGTGAAGTGATCAAAATGCCTCTCGGGTTGAAATTCGCACTGTGTGTGAGTACGAACATTGTCCTTTTTTCCATTGCGGGTCCGCTCGCAGGGCTTCAGTGAAGGAAAATACCAGCTCGGTGGTTGGATTCATTGTTGTAGCATTGTACAACACAAGTACTACCTGTCATTACTGCTGCAGCAAGGAAGATTTCAAAGTCGTAAACAAACACTTGGCAAGAAATCTTTCCTCGAGGACAATTTACTTTCCCGTGGCAAGTAACCATGTGAAGGCACTAGGTTTGAGGTGAGCCTCTGACGTCACTTCCGCTCATTCGCAAGCCAGCTTCCGGAACAAGGGCCACTAATGGCGGCCGCAAAATCTCGACAAAAACCGTCCGAAAAAAGCGACTTCTAGTTGTCGTAATAAGTTAAAATTTGGCATGGTGACTAAGAACCACAAACTATGTTCGAAAATGTAAAAATATGGAATACCAAAATTCTGGTCTCAGTGGCACTTTAATGTTAAATGCATGAAACATTCGAAACCAAGACATGGTCACCGAAAACGCAATATAAGAACTTAAATTTCAGTCATTAATTTTTGATGTGCAACGAAATGAATACGCTTGTGGACAACAAAGATATAAGTACTCAAAATTTCAATACGACATATAACATATTAAAAAAAGACAAGAACACAAACAAAAACCGGAAACGGAGGCTGGGATGTTAGAAAACCGAAAACGAAAGAGATCGAAAGTATTTATCAGCAGTTTTTGTACACCCACAATCACAAATCGTAAATAACTATCAGTGGCCTTTGTTCACGTGTGAAAAAAAATCACAAAACGAAACTTGTGAACGTAACGCCCAAGATCCTAAGTAACGTGACGCGGGAAAGGATGAGGAGGAATCTGAAGAAGCCGTAGCCTGTTTACGGACTTGACACAAAAAGTTAGGTTTATCAAATGAGTTCATTGCCACCATCGGCAAATTGAAAGCTGGCGTTTCGAGCGTTAGCCTTTCGTCACGGCGAATCCGAAGAAGGGCTAACGAAGGGCTAACGCTCGAAACGTCAGCTTTCAATTTCCCTGCAGGCTAGATTTAAAAACGCGAAAGAAGTCGTAATATCAATGACACAATAATGCAAACTTCTTTAGTTGTATTTTATTTTGAAACGATTTTAAGGCTTGGTATAAATAATATCACAACATGTACAAATTGCTTCTCAAAGCCAGCAAACACACGCTCTACTCTGACGACTTCAACTCCGCATTTCTGATGTCATCAAACACCATATCCATCCTGTCAAAAGTATCAACCACGAGCGCATAAACCTAAGAAATGTAAATAATAGATAAGAAACAAATACAAAGCCTCACAAAAAAAATATCAATTGTCTCAAAGTGTAGCGGTCATCGATCGCATAGAACCCAGTTTCAATTGGGAAATAAGAGGGTCATTGGTGGAAATTTCGGTTGGTTTGCCCGACCGGAAAAGTTCAAAATTAAACGGAACGGACGCGGGAGGGAAGCACAGTAGACTCCCACTGCTGCCAAAACGCAAGAGAAACCAAAACTTGTGCGAGATAACGGGAGTTTGAGATGGCAAGTAGTAAATAACGGAGCAACATCAACCAAGGGGACGAGTTTCAGATCGAGATACAATCTCGTATCCAGAGACCGCGGGATTCTTGGTCAGCGGGAGGACGTCAGGACAAACTCTGGGCGACCACCCGCTGTCCAAGAAGCCTGAGGACTCTGGGTACGAGATTGTTCGAAATAGCAGGGATCTACTGTAAATTCCCACGTGTTACAGAAACTTGAGTCAGATGTCGCCGTTGCTTGTCTTGAGGTCCGTGTCCGACTGTACCTTTACCACACTGGAAGGCAACTGAATGGTACAGTATAACTGTCTAGAAAAGATGCCCACCTGTGTAAAAAGCTTTTCTCTGTACTTGGCCTCTAAGACTGGGTCGGCTGCATTATCTACTGCTGAGCCATCCACACTGACTGGCGTCTGAAAACAGATCAACGAGGAAAAGGAATAAAAATGGGTGAAATGAGAGTAAACAGCACTCACCATTTTCATGTTTCAATTGATACTGTTTATTACACGAAAGTTTGCTCAAAACTGAGGTGCGAGAATATGACCTGAACGGGCATAATACGTGGCTTGGTTGGTCAACAAACATTTTTAAACGTCAAAGCGTGATTATCTCTAGACCATTTCTACAGTCTAGAGTATACATGTTACCTTGTACATGGTCTCATAATTTAGTTAATTACTAGTGGTGACTTCCTTGTAAGGGATTGCCAAATCCTGTTTGAGGTTTTCCCCACTTTTTAATACAACAGTTCTTGTTTTTTTTTTACTGAAAATTTATTAAAGTAAAGTAAAGTTTAAGTTATAATCTACGAGTGAACGTTGCAACTGCACGCAGGCTGAAGCGTGATTGTGTGTTAGGGTTTAGGCAATCGTTCGGCTAAGCATGGTAACATTTTATCACGTAACGGATAAAACGGATGATAACCAGTCACACAAAAGACGCTAAATCCGTTTTTGCGTACGCTACAAACCAGGGCGGGAAAAGGTTGGGCGATGAAACGAGCAGTCCGCTCTTCAAGCGATGTGTGATGCGGAGAAGGACTGGCACGAGCGCTCTTTCCGCGCTTCCGGTGCGTTTGGTGGCCGGCAAAATTTACCTTTCAACAAACCGGAAATCTCATTTTCTTTCTTTATTTTTCAACCAGCCGTGCACTATGATTAAAACGTTTTACCACAGTCCTGGCTCACAGCTTAAAATCCTTATGTCTGCGTGGACATTAGTCAATCTTTTTCACAGTAAGTTCCCGAAAAATGCGCTCAATTTGAGGGTGTCGAATGCTTGCTCTTGCCGAAAAACATGACATGGTTGTCTTTCCTCGTCTCTTTTAAAAAAGCTCCAAATTACTCCACCCTAAATCTTACATATATTAAAGGCCGATAAATTTTACATGACATAATAAAAAATTAGCTGGAGATATTTGGAGATAGTGGCGTTTTGCAACTTTAAACTTTGCCTCCTTGCAACGCGCCATGGCGATGATTCGTCGCAACGCCACAAACTGTATGTAAACAAATTAAAAGTGAAATTAAATTTGCAGATTTCTCCTCCCTTTATCTCACAAAAACAAAGCAAAGAAAACCGTCTAAACTGAGGAGCAATTTTATTTGTAGTGCCTAAAGGAACAGACAAGCATAGGAGAGGTTTTGGGGAAAAAAGAAGAAGAAGCGTGGTGTTAATGTTGATTTGATTTAATTAATTAACTAGGGACGTGTCATGATTAGCCTTGCACGAGCTGCACGAATTATAAATACGCGTCATGCCACGCGTCATCCAAACGCCATTTCCATCTTTTTACTTTGCTCTGCTCGTTTTAAGACAGTTGTTTAGCATCCATTAAGGCGGAAAAGACAAAGAAAAGATAACCCAAAGTTAACGTTTTTCGGAAACTATTAATAGATTGTTAGGATTTTGAATTTGGATCTTTGAATTTTGAATTTTGGTCTAGCATCCAATTCGATCCCAGTCCACTGCATCACACCTTTTTGCTCGGACACGCTCGTTTCATCGCCCAACCTTTTCCCGCCCTGCTACAAACGGAATATGAACTTGAAATAATCTTACCCCAGTCCTCTCTACCGCCGTTTCACTGAGGGCTGATTTGGACTGCGACGAAGGAGTACTGGTACCTAGTAAGATGAGAATCTCGATTTAAAACTTTTCACTCCCAGAGACAAAACCCCAAAGGAGTGTGACCAAATCATACAAACTCTTCTCCTTTGGCCTTCTTAGTATTATCAAAAATAAAACACAAACAGCGGTAATAAACATGGTAAACCAACGCATTTTAGTGATTAACTTGACGTTTCGTATGCTGAGCAACATACACTTTCAAAAGTAACCGTTACAAGTTATGACAACTGTTTATGTTTATATAATATTGATAGGGGTCTGGAACCGAGATTAAGAAAAACGATCTTAACAATAAAATAAATCGGAGTTTACAAGAAAACCGTCTGCCCCGAAAAGCTACAGCTAATAAAGCCTAGCTGATTACTGCTGACACTGACAATTAAAGAAGGCTGCAATTCTTGAATGAGCAGGGTCTCGTTAATTTTATAATGGAAGTCCGATTTGCCGGACGCTAAAATATCAAAATGATCCCAGTTATAGCGGGCACTGGAAGATAGTTGATTTGATTTTTTTAAATTTTAATTTTACATGGAAACTTGGAAACAAAATTCCATAGCTCGTAACCAAGAATACAGTGCTGTGCGTCCTACCGTTTCCACTTGCACACTCTTCGACAACTTTTAAGGGGGCAATATACGTAGATGCCTTTTTTCCCCCACGTTTGAGCCTTTTCTCTTAATTATCTCTATGAGATTTCATTCAATCCAAAAATGCTATCATAGGATCATAGTGCGAGCTCCCATAAATCTGACAGTGCTCTTGCGTGGGAGTGGACTGTCTAGGGGGGTGAACAAAAACTTAATCCCTCTTTTATTTCTTACTCAAATCTTATCCAATTTCCTAAAAATTCACGTATATTGCCCCCTTAATGGCTGCCGTTTTAACTAACCATTCAAATTCAAGAACTGTAACAGGACAAGTCGCAAGTTCAATCAACTTCACCTCTCACAGCTCTTTCATTTAAATTGGTCAGCGGTCACAGAAGCCATGGGAAAGTTATCAGAACCTAATCAAAAACTTCTTGCAACTAGCAACGGTACAGCTACCCTGGGTGCCAGAGGCCTTTCTTGCGCGGTTTCCGGTTGCGGCTTGTGTGGCAAGCCGCTCGTTTCGTCGGCATTTGGCCGACGCAGCCCGGCCTTCGGCCGATATCGCACAACGCTGGCGAGAAGAAAACCTCTGGTACCCAGGGTAGGGTACAGCACAGAGCATCTTAATAATCGGTACCAACATCTTCGGGCGAAAGCCGTCGAAGTCGCCAATATCTTTAATAATCTGCATAACAAACACGATCAAAATTATATTATACATAGCATCCCAAAACTCATCAGTTGGTCTTGTACCTCTTCCTGACTTTTTCGCTGACAACTTGGAGCGCTGAGTTGAAGTAGGACGATCCTAATCAACGAACAACACAAATAATGATTGATAAACTCAAACAAGTTTGAAGCACGTGCGAGTAAAGAAAAAGTCTTAGTAAACCTTAGTAACAATCCCTTATCTCCATCCCCTCACCCCACTCCATCCCCCCCCCCCAAAAAAAAAAGTATGACGGGCCCCTCACAACATCCAGGAGAAACCAAAGAAAGAGAGCCAAAGCTACTAAAGAACAGGAATATCATCTACAGTATGAGGGTCTAGATGATACGTTTCAAAGAAATTGAAAACATTCCAGTCTAGACTAGGTATGTTAATGCCTATCCTTTTTGCAGACAAGCGTAACATAAGGCGTCATCGCAATTATATGGAGAACAGCGTCATTACTTCTAACCTTTATCTAGAGCGACTTCAGTCTCTACTAGTGAGATATAAGTGGAATGGAACAAACAAGAGCGCTATTGCTCACATTCGTATTAAAGTTAAGTACTAACAAACAGCCCCTGCTCTGGTTCGAAACAGGAATCTTCACAAGGTTCTGGGCTCTGAAAAACACCGAGTTCTTCAAAAATTATGAAATGAAAACAAAGTACGCAAGCACTTTTACAGCTAACAATATCGATAGGTTTTCACATGTCCCCATCACGGATTAGTCAATCTCATCGATAGCCTCTTCGAAAAGTAAGGATTAGAAACACAAACAATAAAAACAAAAACACCTAGACTTCGTTAGACGGCAGTAGATAAACAGTAGACCGGAAAAGCCAAAAATTAAAGGGAACATTACTGGAGGCCTTTATAAATATCGCAGAATATAAACTCACAGTTTCAGAAATTTTGGGTGCCTTCTTGTCCTTCTTGTCTCCTTTCCTGGCATCCGCTTTCGTTTCAGATGTGGTTCCTTTGCGCAATCTCTGAGTAACTGACAAAAGAACGTTCACAGGCAAGGTAAATTGATTAAACCGCTAAGTGCAGGGAGCTAAAAAAAACCGGCTTGGTGAAGTAGTAAGAACTTTTGGACAGCTATGGGTTGTATTTGTTGCGCCTCTCCCCACCCTCCCAGCTTTTTCATGTTTTTTTCCGTCCTATTTTGCTCCCTCAGAAGGTTCATATACTCTTCTAAACTTTTGAAACTCCACGATTTTCGATTTTCCATGACCTTTTTCAGCCTCGTCCCCAGGCCTTTATGCGCTATCGAGTGACTGAGGGAGGCTTGGAACCGAACGCGATATCAAGAGGCGTCCTAGGCGAATTTTCCCGCAGAGCTCGTCGGGTGACGTCACATTTGAATACGCGCTGAGAACGACTGGGAACGAGGCTACACCTTTTTAAGTTTTCTATGACGTCATATTGACCAACTTTGTTTCTTGAATCGCTAAATTTGTGCTTTCGCTTTTTCCTTTTGGTTAAACAGTGAACGTCATTTTCGATGATCGAAAAATAATTTACACAACTTTCCACTGAAGACTAGAAAAATAAATTCTAAATTCTGACTTGTCAGGTCTTAACAAACAAACATTTCAGAAGTATATTATTTTATTTAATATGAACAAAAGGGACAGCATATAACCACTTGCGTGTGATGTAGAATTACTCTCCAAATATTTCAGCAGTAGTTTTTTTTAACCACAAGTTTTACACAACACAGGCACACCAGGAAAACTACCTTCATCCTGCGATGTATCCTCGACGAGCTCTCGCTCAGGAAGACCAAGTATACCTCTTATCATGTTGGCCTGACCGACAATACTGTCTACCATCTCACACAACAGCTGATACCTGAAATGCAAACATCACTCACTGTTTCATCCAGTGTTGCCAATAAATATTTCTGACGCCGACCACTGACAGGGAGGACCCGCATCGCTTCCAGACGAGGTCTAGGATTGGTCGAGGAGAACAATAGGTAAAGAACGAAACAATAGCCCTAACCCTGATAACAATAGACGGTGCAGGTTATTGGGACCAATGAAATTAGAGGTTTGGAACCGTGCAGGTCTACCGCACTGACAGCCATGGACATACAACACAATCACCGTGCTTTGGTCAGAACTTAACGTATGCTCACATGCAGCAAAATTACCTAAGGCGGGGTAGCCAGCATGGTCGGGTGTAAGGATTAGGCGCTATAACAAAGAGACTAGGGCCATTGCTACTCCTCCCGTGCAGAATTCTAGTAATTTGCGGCATTTTGTTGGGTAATTTACAGACTCAGCCCTCAAAATTTACCATTTCTAAAACTTCAAATGCTTAAAAGTTACATATTTATTTAACTAACATCTTTATGTATTTATCACCAGACCCAATCCCAATCGACCGTACGGAAAGAGATGGCGGCTGTACATTTTACTACAATACCTTGCGAACTTAACACTGCCAATTTGCACATAAAAAGCCATATTTTTTGCAGTAACGTGCCCCCGTGTCTGCAACATTCTGTATGCTAAGTTTGAAGTTTTTAGGACTTTTCTTTGCCTTTTTATGAGCGTTTTCAGGGTTCTTGTTCGCTAAGAGCTATGGGTAAATGTACCAGTCGCCATCTTTTTCGGTACGGTGGATTGTGTCAACGTCGATTAACACCAAACCAAGGTTCAAAACCAACCAACACTCACATTTCTCTTTGCTCAAGGTCAATTTTTAGTTTAAACAAATCGACATTTGACGAAGTAAACGCAACGAACCAAGCAACGCTCATCTAAGAGTAGCCTTTTTTCTCCCTTTCCTTGGAGGAGAGAGACATAAAAGAGTAAATTAATTCTTGCTCACGAAAGGGGCCGTGGTTAGGGTTGATTCATCGTCCTTCCGATCTCAAACCTTTAGCTTAAACTACTCAACTATCACACCTCAACATAAATGTGCCTATCAAGATTTTTTAGGGTTCTTCTATGTACTCTGCTGTTTCATATACAAGATGGCTCACCCTGCAGCATACATGGCGTGTTTTACAGGTGTCATTGGTGGGAATGACAAGGTTGAGATGCAGCTGTTAAGTGTCTGAAGCAAACTATCACGCTGATCACCATCCTCAACTGACATGATTTTCTACAATATACAAGAATTTCAGTTAAAAACAGATACGGTTCTGATGTGAATTACAGTGAAAAGTGCTGGGTTGCTTACGGAGTAAATTTGGATTGGTTTTCCTGTAAAATATAATGCTGGGTTGGCTGTGGTGTTGGTTATGATTGGGACGAATGTGAAGCGGAATGATGGGTTAGCTGTGGAGAGGCTAATGTCTGGACTACCGTGTAGAAGATTGTTTTGTTGCTTGTGTTGATTACGATTGGGTCTTCGTGAGTTAGTATGATGGGCCAGCTGTGGTGTGGCTTATGACCGGGTAGCATGTGCAGTAAAACGCAGGGTTACCACTGGTGTGGCTTACGACCGGGTTACGCGTGCAGTGAAATGCACGATACAAGTGGAGTGGTTACCAGTGGAATGGAACGTTGGGTTACCTGTTGAAGGGAGTGTAGTGACAAGTCCCATTCTTCCTCCTCCTCAAGCTGTGCGTGTATCTGCTTCAACTCTTGAACAACCTCATCCTGGAAATACATCTGTGAAAACCAAAGGACAGCATTTAAATTTAGGATAAAAGTGTTTTTTAAAGAGGCCTTTTGTGCTTCGTACAGTCAACTCCCGCCCTTATAGATATCTCGGTATCCTCGGAAAATCCGCTACCACGGACAGAAAGGTTGGAAGCTCCGTGAAATTTTTATCCTGAAGAATCACTGAAAAACACTCCCACTATAGCTGGTCCTCACTATACGATCCTCGCTATACAAAAAGCAACGTCTATTTTTACAACACGCACTCGGCGAATGGAATAATCTGGACAATTTGTTGAGGGACACCAAATCGTTTATACTTTTTAAACAACGTGTTGAGCCTGGTTTTTAATTAGTTTCCAATTACGCATTTTTTATTACTTGTGTCTATATCTTTTACTTTGTGCATTGTTTTTTTTTTTTATCAATCGTTATGTCTTCTTGTTTGCCGTTTCTCACTGAAAAGCACTATGGATATGCTGGCTATATGCTATTGTTATAATTAAAAATTTCACGGAACTACATATTCAAGTTTCCTTATGGGTGTTAGAAATTCTCACCCCTTCGTTAGCTCTTCCAAAGATCTCTTCCTCCTAAAACACAAGAAACAAACATCAAAAAAGCAGGTACGAGTTACTATGCGGACGCGACTGTGAATATATATTCTGAATATACCGGCCCCAAATCGTGCATATTGTAATGTTTTACGCTTTAATAAAACTGCTGTACATCGAGAGTCAAGTTGAAAGTACAGTTCCGAACTAAAACTGACTCGCATAAATTACGAACCGCTTAATGTGTATACAGCTATTTCAATTAACGTTGTCGGATTCTAAAGCCTCGAGCGTACGCGACAAGACCGAAAGTTAGTATGGGTAGTTGAACATCTTGTGTGATTGGGCAGTAATTTTACGGCTGTCTCTGCCATAGGATGGGTAAAAGTACCATGAACACTTGTCTATGTGATCTATTTTCTGTAAGGATGAGCAATAGCCTAAGTTTGGCAAATTTATTAACAAATTACCCATGTCACCTTGCAGTCTTGTCGCGAAGGTTGTCCGACAACGTTATTTGAAATAGCTGTATACATGCCACGCAAGGCATTTGCACGTGCTAAAGCGCAATTACAGTAATAATAACTATCGGCACACATATATTGAGACCTCTTCTAAAATGTTGAAAGAAGTTAACAGCCGTTTTCCCTATTTAACAACTAGAACAATAGAGGAGAACTTATGTGAGGCTTTACAGTGTATTCCTTTTGTGAAGTGTAATCGAAGTGTCACCAAAAAGATCACGCCCCTTTCTACAGTACAATTGTTGCTGTTGTTTTTGTTTTTTTTTTCGTTAACGTAACCAAAAATGTCAACGAGTTCCCTTCAGTTAATTCATCAACTCCGGCAATTAAGGAACTTAGAATCACCAGTGACCGAATCACTTATTAGAGGATTAATTATAAGGTTCTGCGATGCAGTAAGTAGCGAAAAAATTGCCTTGTGGAATAAGGAAAAGTTGCAAACATGTAAAATTATGCAAACTTATACCAAAAACTTAACTTCACGCATTACTGTGCCCAAACGTCAGTAACATAGGCATATTTCTGTGTTTTCAAAATTCAACGTTTTCCGGTTTGAAGACAGATTTAAGATCCGTTCATCTGTACCATATGGTCTAAGTTCTCAACTTAACTCTTCTCTTGCTAAATAATTATGCCAAATTCGGCAAATCATTCTCTTTGGGTACTAGAAGCAAGAAACTAGCCCCGGCCAATACCCTCCCCTCCCCTCTGTTCTAACTGACAGCACTCACCGTGATGTAAGCATCCACTGGGGACCGCGCCCTTTCAGGGGTACGGACGCCGTCAAGGATCTCATTAAGAATTCGTGTAGCAGTCTCCACTGCTTCCCTGTGTGCCAGTTCCTGCTCGATCTGCTGTCTGGCGTCTTCGTAAATGTCATCTTCTACAGCTACACCTAAACAAAGATGTAAAAGTCTTTGTGAGACTAAAAACCATAGAGCACGCAAACATAAGAAAACTACGATCCCAAATTTCGAAAGAGCTTCTTAAAACTAATATTTAAGGGATAACATGAGCGATATTTTCAAATGAGTGTCGAAAGAGCAAAATCAAAGCAGTTACTCCGACCAGTCACAAAAAATGCACATTAAACCATCCAAGGACCCGATCAGAATTCCAAGCAAATACATGTAGCAAGCGTCAAGCTTAGAGAACGCGCGCGTTCTCGTCGACGCAATTAGTTTTGGTTTAACTTCTGATTTCTTGAGAAAAGGCGGTTTTTTTTAACCAGACCGTTAAATCAGAGCGTTGTACAAAAACCCATTTACTCTCGACACTCAACAGAAAGGTTCCGCTCCATCTGACCAATCAATCACTACAAATGCAAATAGCGCAACGAACCAACCACACCACCCCTTTAATACTAACACATTTTTTTGTGGCCCAAACAAAAGCTTGGTCATTTTCTTGTCTGAAAACTTCGTTCACCCTATCATCTCGTTAATGTGGCCAACAAACGTTTTTTGGGTCCCAGATTGTCACTTTCCTCCCAACTGATTTTCCCCATTAAACGATCACTTGAAATGCGTGATAGGGGAAATGAAAGAATCAAACAAACATTGACAGAGAAAAAGTCAAAACTAATTTTAAAACTGTATTCGGTAACCGGGTTTCAAAGATATTTTGTCTTCATATGTTTAATGCCTTCGCCTGTTGTTTTTCTCGTTATCCCTCCTTCCTTTGTGTACGCCACCGACATTTGACACTTCTTCCGTTAGAGGTTTTCAATTCAGTGTCGTAAAACCAAACCAAAGTAATTACTCTTGCCAATCACAACTGACGTAAAACACAATGAACCAATCAGAACTCGAAGCAAATACATGTAACCGGCGCCAAGCGCGGGAAAACGCTTGCAACCAAGGCACAATTGGTTCCCGTTCTACTCCTGTTTGATTGAGAAACTGGCGCGAGTTTTCAAAACCAGTCACAAACTGTAGTAAAACAAAACCAAAGCAATGAGGACTGTCGTAATACGATCGAATTTTTATGCCCCGTTGGTGGTCAGATCAACGGAGTTCCACGGTACAGACAAACACTGAACATACAAAGTTACCTCTCAGAGTAATCCTTATAGGAGCGCCACCGCACAATATAGGTTTGGTCATGAGTTCCCAAGTCTCCGTAAAGATGCCTGCATTTGGAGATTTGAATATGAATGGGAAATTCAAAGTATCCCCGGGCAGAATCACGCCGCTCTTGGTGTCAAAGTAAAACCTTTGAGTCTGTCCAGCAAGCTTTGTACCCAGAACATTGGCGTGTGGGATTTTCTGTTGAGTAATGAGCATATAGAAATGTGAGTTTGTCACTCACTCTTCTGTAATACTGAAAGCCAATCAATTTCAGATAACTTTTATAGGCTTTCTTATACTAATACACAGCGTCTCTTAAAAAATGCAGTGCAACCCCAATTTTAAACTTCCAAAAACTAAAAACAAACGTTATAAAGAAATGAGAAAATAAATAGTCAACCTTGTCCCACTTTATGGAGAATATTACATTTTACGAAAAGAACTATTAATATTAGTCTAGTAGGAAGATAGGGTTCCCATGCACCCATATGATGTATTTTTCTAACCTACATTTTTGTAATCCTCAAGATGTCTAGTAAACGAAATTTTATGTTCCCATCTCAAAATATTGTCCCAAGGCCTCGTTTTGGCGGCCTTTTTGGTGGCCATCTTGGCAGCCATCTTGGCGGCCATCTTGGATTTTTCACAAAGTTCATTATCGACAAACACTTTTGAAGTGGACATCAAAACAGGCCAAAATCCTCATGTTAGTTTACATTTGCAATAAGGAATACATTACAATTTCAATATTCATAAATTTAACAAGTAAATTACAATTTAAGTAAAACAATATAGTAAAGTCAGTGTTATTCACACTCAGAATCTTGATTAACGTCAATTATACTTAGAAATACTCGTCTGAAAGTGAAACGCATCGTCTCTATTACTCTTTCAAGTTTTAAAAGGTACAGTCCACTATTAAAAAGATTCTCATGAAGTCCAATTAGAACAATATGGTGTCGAAAGCAGTATTTTCACGTAATTGAAACGCTGTTATTAAATAACAGCGGGGTTTAAATGTAACTACATGTCCTCGTCATCACTAAAAAGCTCTTCAAAATCAATTTCTAGTTCATCGTCTTCTTCTCCATCCTCCGCCTCCTCAACAGTTTTCTGCAGCAAGTCAACAAGGGACGGGGGAAGCACAGGCCCGTTCGACCACACAGGCTCTAAAATACCTTCCTCGGTCTTCTCCCAACCGTGGCCAGGATCGTAGGGTTTTGGGCGCCAGAAGATCGCTTCGTGAGCTCGTTTGTAGTTAGCGAGGCGGTAGTTCACTCTGCCAATGTGTGGAACAAGGCTGTCTCTGCAAGGAGGAAGCCGGGAGAGGTCCACTTTAGATTTTGTTGTCAGAACCTCGTTTTCCCCTACCATCTTCTTTAGCATAGCGCTACGTACACTATCTACAGACTTCTCCCGGGCGTGGCCATACATCAGGCATGTGAATGCCTCCAATTCTTCCCTTGTGCTTTGATCTACAGACCACTCATCACCGAGTTTTCTAAACAAAGAACAACAACAACAACACTATTTATAATATAAAATCCATGCTGCTCGACTAGAAATATAATGGTGTAGTATTATGTGCTAAAACTATCATCTTAAGAAAACACTCTCACCTAAACGCAGCATGGTACCTTGGATGTTTTTGTAGCTTTTTCAAGGGTCCCACCTTACCCTTGCCCTTAAATGCACTCGTTACATCTTCTCCAGTGAAAACGTACAGACCAAGCATCGTAGTACAGTAGTCAGCTCCTTTCGATTCTGATAGCTCACTGACGTTTACAATTTGACGATGCTTTCCTGACCCAGTATCCAGGTAGATGGTGAGTGGGATGGAGTGAGCGTAGTGAAGGAGGATAAACAATATGTCAGAGTTGGGTGTTCTAACCACAGCTGACTTGTACCCAAGTTTGACAGCATAATTGAGGTACAGCACAACTCGTGTATCCGTCTCCTCCTGGTTCGACTCAAGCTCGTGGATCTCGCTTACAGTCACCTGAAATTTGTCATTGTGTCAGTTATGATTAAATATTGTAGTAATTTGCATTTGATGAGAATAGAAACAGCCTTTGAATTTTGATATACTTACGTCGCCATCTGATGTGGCCAGCTGGTACGCCTTGCCTTCCATCACTGCCACAGCTGTCCCACATTTGTCGAGCCGAGATGCTGCTGCCTTGTCCCCCCATACGCGTAGTAGAAGCTGACAGAGCTGAAGCTTATTCTCCTCATTTGCAAGGAAGAGCTTGAAGTCAACAGGCTTCCTTGTTGACTTCCCCTCTATGATATAACGCTGTGAGAAACCACGACGAAGTCTCTCCTGGGCTTTGATAGAGTCAGCATGGTAAGAATCAGTTGAGAAGACAAAATTCTTCTTAGCCACCATCTGATCTAGGACCTGGAGGCATATCTCACCAAACGTTGGCGGGAGGTTTTTTAGGGCGTGAAAAAGCGCGTTGCCATCCTGAATGTAAATGCTATCGGTTGGATAAGGTACTTCCTATTATTATTGGAGTTATAGTAGGGAAGTGGGGTCACTTACCTTTCCCTGTGAGGCAGTGAGCTTGACTGTTTTGTTAGAATCTTCCATGGTTTTCAGCTTCTGTTTCGTGATTGGCTCAAAGAACAGCGTTTCAGCGGAGCCACTTACAAACCGATCTCGGATAAACATTTCCTTGGCCTCTTTACCAGCTGCTTCAGCACGGAGCACATCAAACTCCACCTCTGGTGAAACAGGAGCACCGGACGCTAGGCTGTAGAGGTGGTCTTTGTCGGCTATAGAGAAAGGATTTGTGAAGTTGCGTATAGCAGCGATAGTACGCTTAACTGCTTCCTCTGATTTCTTTATCTCCGCTTTCTCTAGCTCGCGGTGTTTTCCGGCCTTAGGGCAGTCTGGATCATCAATAAGGCCACACATCTCAAGCATCTTCTCAAAGTACTGAGTGCGAGTTGAAGTTGTACGGCACCACCGTTGGTAAGCACCAAACATGGAAAAGAGCCCTACGAAACCACCTGTAAAATAAATATCGTAAAAACAACAGGTTACACTAACTACAAAAATATACATTGCTATCTATAGCTTGTTATTACGCCTGGACAACGTTTATTAATAAGGCCCCTCTGTATAAAACCCGTAACAGTTATCTTTCAAAGGGTAACGGAGGACAAATTAGCGGCAAATTAGTTATATTCCACAACGGAGGGATAGCATATTATATTTTTAGCAATTGCAATATCATACACCTTATTCAAAAATGGCGGAAAATGCATTAATCTTTTGCCTATATGTTAATTAGCCCTTATTGCCTCGTTTTAAGCCAATGATTCTTTTGAATTCTGCAGATACGATCGAGGCAACGAGGGCCAATTAACATGAAGACAAAAGAATAATGTATTGTCCGCCATTTTGGAATAAGTTTATCTGTTTTTATCTGTCAATCTAAACAACAAAGCAGTTAATACAGTAATTTTGTACCTGCGGACTTAGAGAACTTCATGAATGTTTCCTCCATCGTCTTGTCAACTGCACTGAGAGCACCAGGTATCAAGGACCGCGCTACTGCAATGCCACCCTTCGTGAGCAGTTCCTTGGCTCCAGGATGAGATTTGTCAATATTTGTCAAAAACATGTCCAGCCACACCAGGTACCTGCGGAAAGGCCAACGGATAGAATGTGTGTAGCTATTTGGTTACAAGTGTAAAAAATTAAAAAAATCAATGTGGCTTATAAAGAAGTTTCAGTCTGAAATGTAAATTACCTTGAGTAGTTTGGCCCATCATATGCGAAAAACAGGTCAGCCATATCCCCATTACACTTGTGAAAAAGGGAAAAGTTGTTGGTCTTCACAGAAAACTGCAACATAAGTATGAGACGTGTATGTTGTATCACACTCAGCCAGAATGTAGCTGTCTTTCCAAGGTGACCGCTGCGCACCCGAGCTTCATAGGACACGTACTTCTCTAGGACGGTGAGCGTAGAGGGGTCCTGTAATGTGATATCAAGGTTCTCACGATTACACTTCTGTACTAAATTAAGCAGTGCCATAGGGTCGCTGACCTCAACATTCTCTTCCTCAGCAAATCGCTCAAATAGTAATCGCTGCATTGCTTCACTGACTGTTTTAAGGCAGAACAGGGCCTTAGCGTACGCCTTTCCTTTTAACACGCTAGTTAGGCAACCAGTGGTGACAAGCTCAGCCTCTATTAAGATCTCAGAGTAGCCTGAGCCCCTGCATTTGTTTCCTGTAACCATGCCCATATAGTTCACTCCTGTGTGGAATGGCCCTGGAAGAACTACATGCTTCTTATACTCCTCTGGAAATTTCCAAATCAGGGGAAGGGCCTTCATGCAGCCACCAAGATCAAAGGTGTTCAGCACATACGCCTGACCGACCTCCATGGTGGCATCCTCTGACCGCCTCAGCAGCTCCTTGATCACTGAGAACTCTGTAAATGGCTGGTTGATGGGAGTGAAATAATCTATGGTTGACTTTCGGCTAGGCTTGATGCCAGTAGCTGAGATAAAGCCACCAAACCCTGGGACAAGTTGTTTCTCTCCACTGCTCCCCACTACCCGTGCAAGTAACCAGACTTGATACACTCGGATGCACTTTGAGTAAACTTCACTGTTGGCGGTAGGCGGAGTGAACACAGCACCTGTAGGAAACTTTGGCCCTACCCGATTGTAGATGTGGATAGGGGCTAGTGTCTCGGGAGTGTCAACTTTCAGGGAGCGTGCCGTACTCCGTTCGTAGCTAGGAAGTTTCCGGTCTTTCCCGTTGGCATCAAACCCTGGTTTTACTTCCTGTATCATGATCCCACCGGTACTGTTAACCACATTGGATCCATGGATGTTTGTCGTTATTTTGTTCATATTGTCCCACTCAAGATGGAACACTTCGTTGCCCTCACCAGTAATAATTTGAGGAGTTAGGGAAGTAGAAACCTCATCGAGAGCCTTGGCCAGTGCAGTTTCTAGTTCCAAGCCAAAGTCATAGGTCTCACAGTGACCCAGCCTGCTGAGTATTGTGGTAAGTTGTTTACTGCGATATAGGTGTCGTACAGTAGCGCAAAGGAGAATGTGCTTTGGAAACTTCCACTCTCCCTTCGTTGAAGCACGGCAAATGTCCTGGAAAGGAAAAGGGAGTGATAAGCATGGTTTTAGACTGCAACAAAAAGTAACACGACGTGTTACTTACAGCAAAAAAGTAAAGAAGTAAAGTAATAAAGGAGGGATATGTAATACCTGGCCTATAGAAAGCACGATACGTCCAGTCTTCTCACACCTCTCCACATCTGAATCACCAGAAATAACATAATTCAGAAACTTTAGAAGGTCAGAGGGGAGAACTTCATCTGATGACTTGACTTCCAGATCGTCTGCTGAAGGAGGCCATGGAAGTGGCTTTGCCTCTTTAAATGCCCGCTGGATTGAACTGCGAAGGAGTAGAGCAACATCCTGGTACTTGTCTTTGGATCCCAGTTGATATGCGAAGGAAACTGCCTCTGCCACCGAGATACTTGCACTGTAGACCAGGTTATACGTTATACACCCTTTGTCGCCTGGGTTGACCTTGGCAAAGGCGATCTGCTCACGAATTGCATGGTTTTCAATTCGTGCTTTTAACTTTTCCCCCCTGTATTCTGCATTGGGGAAACCATTCCGCTCTAACTCTTTGATGTAGGTAAGACGCAGAGATGAAAGCAACACGACTTTCTTCTGCCCAATGACGGAGTCTTGAATGAAATCAAGCACAGCAGTAAATGCTTGTCTATGCACGGATGCCTTACGTTCCTGATCTGTTTCAAGTTTGTCACTGTTTAGAGTTCGAGCAGTATCACGCAGGTAATTGGCGTACATCAAGTTAAACGAGTTGCGACAGGATGGGTGAAATTGTGCCTCTCTCGCAAATAGGTCTTCGCCTTGAACCTTGCGATGTAGACGGCTGTTACCTAGTTCAAGGGCTCGAGGCTCAATCTGTTTCCAGGTAGGTTCCTTCAGAGTTCCGTCCTTGTCCTTAAACATTGGAAACTTGATGCATCGCTCTGTTTTTCCATGCATTTTCACTTCAAGCTTTTCACAGAAAATGCACTCTGGAGAAAACAGCCGCATAGCAGATAAAGATGACGCTTTACGAGGAGAGCGTGTTGTTGCACTTTCGCTAGGTGTTGTACTACACTTCAACCGATCTTGGTTTTTGGTAAACTTCTGATAACAACCTCGATGGTAGCCAATTACTTCTAAATTTACACCAGCAAGAGAGTCTGGGATCTGATTACAGATATCTTCCATGCGATGTGGTGAATCTCGAGGTTCCATGAGGCGCCTGTGCCGAATATCATGTAAATAAGATAGCTTCTCAGTTACAGACCCCTTGACATTGTTAAGTGGTGTGAAATCACCATGCTGAATACCACTCACGTGTAAAATACAATGCACTGCAGCTTTCTTTCGAAGAAATTCTTGTCCATCAGCGTTATCACATTTACGTTTCATCTCTTAAAAATTGCAAGAATGTGTTTTCTTGCACTATTTAAGCAAATCAAAAGCTTTAAAGTACAGTTCTTTACGGCTCATCCAAAAGAACTTACATATGCCGCCATGTTGGATTTAATAAGAAGGACTGCGCGTGCTTAGCCTGCGAATACAGCCGCCTCTCATTCACGTCCCGCAACGAAGAGCGAAACGGGAAGAGAGACGTCTACGATTCGCCGCCAAAAATTCCATACTGATGACGTAAATCTGTCCAGAATCCGGACAGGAACGCTGATTGGACGAGCGGACATTTTTGCATAATTAGCTCTATAATTATTCAGTGTTGTGACGTGAGAAATTCAGAACCAATATGGCCGCTAATAGTGAGAATTCGTCTCGTCCTTCCTTGGAAAGTTTTCGCCTCTGCGTACAATCTATCTGTCCGAAGTTCAATGTTTCATCGTTAAAAGAAAGTCAGTTTCAGGCTCTTTATAGTTTTATCTGCGGTGAAGAGGTTTTTGTTAATCTGCCGACTGGATCAGGCAAGTCGCTAATATTTCAACTCGCGCCACTCGTACACACGTGGATGCATGAGCACATATTATCGACGGGAGATTTACGTCATCAGTATGGAATTTTTGGCGGCGAATCGCAGACGTCTCTCTTCCCGTTTCGCTCTTCGTTGCGGGACGTGAATGAGAGGCGGCTGTATTCGCAGGCTAGCGCGTGCTCCGTTTTTTTAGTTACCAGGCCTCCTTCTACCGGGGTGCCTGACAGCTTTTGTTATCTTTTTCTAAAGTTTTTTTTAACCTTTACTCTTTCGTAAAAAAACAACTGCAAATAAACCTAAATCATATTTAAAAACTACAACAAATGGCTTCACATGTTTTTATTTAAGATCAAAATGACATTGGATTCTAATTCTAAATTATTTGGATTTTTCAAGTGTTTCTTATTTTAATTTAACAAGAAAGTTAAAACTATTAATTAACTTTCTAAATTGATTACTCGAAGAAATAATGCACTGTTCTATGTCCAGTTCAAAAGTGATTGTAGATAATAAACTTTGTGAAAAATCCAAGATGGCCGCCAAGATGGCTGCCAAGATGGCCGCCAAGAAGGCCGCCAAAACGAGGCCTTGGGACAATATTTTGAGATGGGAACATAAAATTTCGTTTACTAGACATCTTGAGGATTGCAAAAATGTAGGTTAGAAAAATACATCATATGGGTGCATGGGAACCCTATCTTCCAACTCGACTATATCGCATGCCATGCGTTGTGAATTTAGCCTGCGTGGCAGTCATTTCCGTTTCCTTTTAGCCAAGCGGGAGCAGCGTCAGACAAGCGGGAGACGCCACAGCCTGAGGATGATACAATTCAAAATAAAAGCCACAAAGCATTTTTTTGTGGTGCTGTTTGTTACGTTGTACAAAGTAGCTTGAACCTTCAACCACTCAATTGCAAGCTTGCTTTCCAAACTTACGCAAAAAATGTGGTTATATGTTTTCATTAGATCCCTGGAAAATCGTTCGGGATAGCCGGGGTTCGACACAGGGAGAGCGGTGACAATTTTGGTATTTATTATCAGATCTGGTGACTGGTGACTTTGGTGCCTGCAGAGACAATACTGGTTATCTACTATGCTACTTATTACTTTTTAGTCACTCGATTATCGAAAACGATGGCCATCACATCTGAGATTCATCTGTATGTGAAAGTCCTCGCTTAAATTTAAGACCTTTTTAAAAAACATACATCTAGGAAAAAATTATCATTAATAATCAGGCGAAATTGTGACCTGTTTTCATTTAATTGACAGCATAATCACTCCAGTTCAAGATGAGAGATGAGATTGATTTCGAGATAGGCAATAGTTAATGCATGAAAAATAGTAAAACAAATCCAAGAGAAACTGGCATCAGTGCGAAATATCGCGGGATTCCAGATAGCCAGGTTTCGAAATAACAGGGGTGTAATATAAATATTAGATTAAGATACTTTCAATACCAAACCCTGGTTCATACCTTCCAGGAAAAGTATATGGCAGTTGTCCCATCATTGCAGATATTCAAATAGGAGGTGACCCTATCTCCCACATCAGCCTCAAATATCACACGGCAGGCCACGCCCACTTGTCCAGTGATCCCTTGACCCCTTGGTCCAGTCCACTGGGCCGTGTGACCACCAATGGATAATGACGGTCCAAATATGGGCTGGGGAATCACGTCAGCAATGCTTGCCAGAGGATCCCTGAGAATTATAAGATCAAATAAACACCGATTCCTAATGAATGAAAGCAAAACCAATGTAATCACTTCTGGCCAGTTACGCTTTGGAAAGAGGCACAATGAAATGGTATCGCAGTTAGCACTTTAAGGTATCGTTTTGAAGGCTGGTGGTAGTCTTTTCTATCGCGTTGATTTCTTAGACAAGAAACGTTACATTCTCTCGCTCCCACTGAGGTGTAAAAAACTTTGGAAGTTGGTTGGGGCTAACTCTACCTATCATGAACTGTAACTCCTAATTGCTTTTCGTTACAGAAGCAAGGTTACACTACATGTCTTCTGCCTTTGGCTCAACTATGAACTTACAAAAGAGCGTTGTCCTTTGCATCTGACGATCATCTGTAGCTCCTATTATAACACTCTTGATAAGACTAAGTTTTTATTCTTAAGCACAAAGTCCTATTCTTACGTCCAGGGTAGAACTTTGAGGCTAATGTATGGCGTAATTGAACATCATATGTAACGCTGATTAAACAATTTTCCATCACTTCTCCTGAACACTCCTGAAGCTTTGTTCTTTGGGAATTCTCTCCCTTCCCACTGTCCCACAATTAATGCTGCATTATATTTTTATGTTTCTTATCCCTTTTTCTCCCATTTCTCTCCCTCATTTCTTTAACATGGCCATCCCCTGTGTCCTTTCCCTTGCATTTTCTAGTTATTTTTATACTCTAGTTTTTATATTTCTTTTCGCAACTGCATAAGTTGCGTTAATAACTGCGAGGATCTTCTTTACATTGACTTATTTTTATACTGTAACTTGTTTTTCTATTTTGCAGTTTTGGCTAGTAGGACAGTGAATGCCACCACTTCTGGAATGTTGACTGTAATAGCATGCAAGGTGTTGCAACAACAAGTAACTTCAGAGAACTATAAAGGTTTCCATCAGTCAAGGAACGGGAGGAAGTTGCTTCTGGTTGGTTTAGCATTGATGGTTTTATTATTTTCACTGTACACAACAGCTAGAAGAATACGACGCTTACCCAGGCCTCTCAGGCATGGATTCATCCAACATTTCACTTTCCTCCTCTTCTTGCACTACAGACATCATGTCAAACTTGGATGTATGCTGAGGTTGGTTTGTTCCAATCACTGCTAGCTCATCAATGTACTGATCAACAGAAAGCAAAACGCATTCGTAAACATTTGAGGAGTATTTTTTATAAAGGGTGCGTTCTTGATGCAAATCAGATTTAAAGAAAATATCGAAACTAAACCAAAGCAGCTGCTGTTTTACATTGAATAGTCGGATGTATGTTATTTCTTTGTGCTCCACAGGTCCCGGTCAAGTATCCCCTAGATTGTCAAAATTAGCAATATAATATCATAGTATTTGCTGGAGCTGCAAATAAAAGTCAGTCATTGGATAATTGCTGACCAGATTTCCAAGAGTTTTCAAAAACTTCCCTGCCTGCACCAGCACCCTAAGTCATCCTCAATTTTTTTCGATTTTTTTATTTATTGCAAACTGGCAAAGTTCGTGTTGCACTTAAGAAAATTAAAGCTCGTTTTACATATTTTGAGTACCAAGTAAACAAATCTTGTGCAACCCATGGCTTACAAGATGAAGGAAAAACCTAGTCGCATGATTTTATCCAGTATTAAACAGTCACCAAGATAGCATATTATTGATCTCAGACGTCCCTTGAGAAGGGATTTTTTGGCCTTCTTCACGGACATTTATTTCACTCCACAGTTTACAAAAAATGTTCATGTGATGCAAGCTATAAACCTGAAGATCTGTAACGTTAAACATACAATGAATGAATTTCAACTTGCAATCATCACAGATATCCTCAATAAAACCATTCCTACATTAAAATATCATCCAAGCATTATCTTCAAGATTAGGAAAAGTGTTATCTAAGGACATGAGATGTGATGGCACTTAAAAAGTCATTCATTAAAAGTTGAGCATTGTTTGGGTCATTGCCTGACCCAAGCATTGAGCATTGCCTGAACATTGCATTGGGTCAACAAATTCTGCCGATCTTGTAGTAAAAAAAAAAAACAGACCTGTGATCACGTGACCATTTTTTTCAAACCACAGAATGAAATCAATGGTCCGTGAAGCAGGCAAAAAATTCTTTCTCAAAGGATGTTTGAGATGGATAGTAAAATGAACCTGTTGGTTGAGTTTTGGACATCGGAGGCTCACGTTTGTTAACATCAGGAACAGTAATACAGTCATGTTGACTTCTGAGTTAGTTAATCACAACTGAGGTTTTGCACAGTTACCGGCTGGTGTGAATCCAACTCATGCAAAACATTTTGTAGCTGCTTTGTTCTCTCCTGAAGATAACTCGACTTCTGCCATGGATAATGCACTGTTGCTATCCGGTGTGTACTTGACCACTCTATACCTACACAATAAAAATGTTTTTGTACGATCAAAAGTAAAGCTACCGTAATGACTTGATTTAGTGCCCTTCTTCCAATAAGCGTCCCCTTTCGAATAAGGGCTCCCCCTTGAGTGTAGTTTTAAGCATTTAGCATCATTATTACATATTTCATATTATGTAGATTTAGTATTTTATTAGTCATTTCTCCTTGTTACCACACTTTTTGTAAATTAGTATTTTTCCTTGTTAGGCGCATTTGATCATATCCACATGTTAATTTGTGCCTTATAAGTAAAATTATTATTATTATTATTATTATTATTGTTATTATTATTATTATAATTATTACTATTATTATTACATGTAAGTGCCCCTACTCCAATAAGCACCCATATTGTGGATGTAGGATTGAAGATATTGACAAGGATACTACTGATTAGACAGGTGTTCAATTACAAAGTATTCTTTCTCATCTGAAAGTAGTATTGAAGATATTGACTTGAAATTGACAAGCTAATGCTATTCTGAATAAATGAACCCGAATTGTTACAGTTGTTGTGACAGCACTGATGTTTGTGCTAAAAAAAAAGAAGAAGAAATAACTGCCCCATCCCTCATAAGCACCCCCTCTTCAATGATTGCCCTCCCTTGTTACTGGGCATACGTTCTGCGCATCTCTGGTCTGGTCCGAGATACTGAAGTTTCTTAAGGAATTTGCCTACTAACACAAAGGTATTTTTCTGCAGTTTATGACTATGTTGAAAATGCAGGTTTTATCAAGGGCTATCAGAATCCAAAAAGAAAACTGGGGGTAACCATGCATTTTTCAGAGATAATTGAGCTAAAAATTTGGAGAGAAATTGTCATACATTCTTTGTATTTTAAAGCTTTGTTTGGAATTATAGTTGTTTAATTATCTCTGAAAAATGCATGGTTACCCACATTTTTCCTTTTTAGATTCCAATAACCCAGTTGCTAAGATCCGCTTTTCCTCCATAGTCATAAAATACCTGGGTATTAGGAGGCACCATCCTTAAGCTATCAAAAGTGAAAGGTACATATTTGCACCCCGGGCACTAAATCAAATCATTACCAGCAACACAAATTGTCCCTGTCACTTGCTTGTTTTCATTTATGGTGCCTGTTTAAAACATGCATTTCCCTTGTGTTTTGATTGGTTTTAGACAGGTCATCGAAAACTCCCGAACGAACAAACAAATGAATCACAAAAGAACGAAAGAATAAACAATGAGGGAAAGAACAGATGAAAGATCAAAGAAGCAAATAATAAATAAATGAAAGAATGAATGAACAAATACAGTTACATAAAATGAACAGAAATAGTAAACAAGATAACACAATTTATTAAATGATAACAAATTCACGAGTAAATAAAAAACAAGGAAATAGACTTACCCATTTCATTTTTTATAGAGATAGGCTTGCCAATGTGTTCAACTGCTGGTGGATAACCACGCTCAGTCTGTGTTAGTGTCATACTAAATAAACAAAGTACAAGGTCCTGTTAGTGACTTACAAGAGTTCAACTAACTGGTATGTGCACTTGATAATCAATACTCTTCATTTACTGGTGTGGAAAGCCTCAAGCTCACATATGACTTTGTAAAAACCAAAATGTGGTATGGAAAGTTGTACATGTACATGCATGTAAATCTAGCCTGCGTAGCTGGCGGGATTGTGTGCATGAAGGCAAAATTTCATGGCGGCCCCACTGCCAAAAATTAACCATTGCACACACACAATACTGCCAGCTATGCAGGCTAATGTAAATGGTCTTTGATAAGTTTTGTGCCTGTCGGTGATTATACAGTATGCAGTTGAATGGAAAATAACACCATGAAGGTTGGACGCTATGATTCTTTTCTGCACAGAAAGCATTGCTAAGGTGTACAAATGACCATCAAAAAATTACATAGGAACACCTAACATGCCAGGGGACAACTACCATGTGATGGTCACATCAATAATAGACATTCTAGGGGGGTATATGGGTGTGTGCTACTGTCGAGAACAAGCATGGTTTTCAACCAGTTTAGTCTGTGACAGGGTATAGAAATCAGAGAGTTTTAATTTGGTCTAGAATAGGGTGTCATTTACTGTATTGGGAACAAGGGTCTCAGGGTCCCAGTGGCACACCCCCAACCAAAATTTGCAGGCTGCTTGCCCCCCTCACTCCTGGTAGATTACCGGTAGTAGTGCTAACTTAATTATGTAACTGAAAATGATACCACTGCTACATGTAGCTTGTGGACCACTATTTTCCAGAAGGCTTGTTATTTTTTGTAAATAATAATAGATCATAAATCGCAGCCAGAAAACATGAAAATAAAACATCTTACTTGATCCCTGTCTCATCATCTCCTATTTGCTCCATTTGCTTCCAGAATTCACTACCAACACGATCTGTAAAGTACAAAAACAAAAAACTATTTTGTACTGATAGATAAAAGATCATAACTGGATACACTGTAGAAATGGAGGACCAAAGACATAATTTTTATTTTGAAACTACACTAAACCTATATTCTATACTCAGTGCACTTACATCCCTTCCCATAGTCCATTGATGGAATTGACCTGTCAATGGCATACCTGTAATCAAAGCAATACTGTTAATAAATCAATCCAGAAATGTTTACAATATCATGTACAAGAATTCAAATCTGCAATCTTATAAATTATTATTATTTTTTGAACTAAAAACAAAAGAAAAAAAGAATTAAACAATGTATAATTTATTATATTGTACTAAGACTTCACCAGTATACAGTACCTCTTTTCTTGTGTTTCTCTGTACTCCTCACTTTGGTTCATTACCAGCATGTCAGTTGGTGTGCTCAGCACATCTACAGGACAATAATTATCAAGTTGTTACTTAACAGAAGACAAGCAATTTGTGAGAAATAAATTGAAAAGTGACAGTCTTTTACACTGACAGCAAATAACACAATCCACCTATCTGTCCATCCGTCCATCTGTCCAACAACCAACCAAGTCAGCTTACCCACTCACCTAGCCAGCCAGCCAGCCAGCAGCTAGCCATTCAGCCAGCCATTCAGCCAGCCAGCAGTCAGTCAGCTAGTCAGCAGCCAGCCTTTCAGCCTGCCAGCCAGCCAGTCAGTCATGCAACTAACCAACCATCACACCTACCAACCAACACACCAGCCAGCAAGCGTTAAGCCAGTCAGCTTGTCATACAACCAATCAACCAGTCAGTCCACCAGCAATAGTTAACTCACCAGAAAGGTGTTGCTGCTGTCTCTTTCTTTGTATCATTTGTGTCTGCCAGTTTGTGAGTGCATTACTTTCATTAATCTTAAAAGAACAGTGGTAAAAGAGCATATTAATAATATCTTTGTCATATGATCAACTGAATATCTAGATCTAGAAAATCTAGTAAACATTTTCTTTGTACAAGAATGTAACATATGAGAGAGGACATAAACAACAACAACATTTATTACAAATGATAATTCCAAAAAAAAAAAAAATTATTGAACAAAATGCTGTGGCTTGTAAGTTCTCCTGACATGTTGTTCCTGCAGAATTTGTAACCCAAGGCAGTTGACAGTGACTGAATTGTACACTCACCCTTGTTTGCCAGACATGAGTGGAAAAAGTCTTTTCCTTGTTTTTGCTTTTAGTTGTGGGCCTAACTTTGCTGGCACCAAACTAAACAAAGTAATTAAAACATAGTAACTTGTTTAATTTGTATAATATCACTGCTCAAGTTCAAGAACAAGACACAAAATAATATTAAACATTGCAATTTGAACATTGTTCAATACATTTACAATTCCTACCTTGAAACCTGAGAAAGGGGGGAGATTCTGAAAATAAGGGGAAAGAAAAAAATAATGTATTTTAATGGCGGTAAATGTAACTTACTGTACATACACAGTACATGCAGAATAAATGATATCTATCTACATATATATATATATATGTTATAGCAAAAAATTATTCCAGGCTTCAGATGTATTTCATCGCTTTATTGCTACAGCTCTGTTTCGTATGGCCAAAGGATGACCACACTCTTCAGACAATATTGGCGAATATACAATAACATTAAGAATTTTTAGAGTCATTAAGAATACTCTAGAGACTATTGTTGCACTCAGAAAGTTCCTTCGAGGTGTGATTTTTTTTATCACACATCGGTTACATATTCTAAGTAGGACGCTGTTAGACATTTGCATTTTTATCTTTGCTGACGAAGGCAACAGTAGTGGCCGAAACGTCCATAACCATACTTTTAGCCAGTGTCAACTGTTTTAATTCTTTTTTTACGAGTTATATATATATATATATATATATATATATATATATATATATATATATATAATATATACGATCAAGAGTTAAAGGAAACATTTCTTTATTGTCAGACCAGGTGGTAAAGCCCTGTTCCAAGAGATAAAACTTTTTGTCACAATACTATGCAACACAGTGTTGCATGTTGTTGGACCACCTGGTAACAACACTGAAATACTCTTTGACTGTAAAGATTATGCAGGGGATATTGATGTACAGCTAAAACTGTGCAAAAAAGTGAAAAACAAAAAGACTGTTTCTGGATTGTTAATTGATTGTAATGATGTGCTAGATCTTGTATCTAGAAAAGACTGAGTACAGAGTTAATGCATGGTTCCAGATACTATATCCATACTTCACCTTTGGAGGGTTACATACTGTAAATTCTGAGTAGGAGGGGAGTCTCAAAAACAAATGAAACTTTTCAAGAAGATAAATTGAATTCCAGAAAAGGAGGGGGGGGGGGGGGGTCCAACCTACATGGAAGATGTATTTTCTGCAGCAATTATGGTTCCTTATCTGTCAAAAACCATCTTAAACCTGAATCTCACTGGTGTCAGCACAATCAACATTATAGAGATATTTTTGGCATTTGTGGCTTTCCATCTTCCACCACTGAAAGGATAAATGATTTTAAATTACCTCAATGTCTCCCCTTTTGATGGCTTCATTTTGAAAGTCTTCCCAGGAACCTAAGATTGTATGAGTCAATACTTGTCCATCTTCATCGAATAGAGGACCAGTTGTTCCTAAAGTAGACACATAATTGAAAAAAGAAAGTCAAATTATTGAAGATCAGGAAAAAAATGAGTTAGCAGCCTCCTTGGCAGGCAACTCTGGGAGTAGACAAAAAACTTAAGGTCACCACCTGCCTAATGTCACCTGAACCCTGAACTGACACAAGGTGTTAAGCACAGCCATCATGATCTTACTGGTTATTTTAACCCTTTAACCCCTGATATGGAAATGCTTATTCTCCTAACTTTTCTCCATACAAGACAGACATCTCCATTATGACAGACAACCCAAGAATTGTGTGGTTCCAGAAAATATCCATACCCCCTCCCCCCACGGAAGGTCACTGGAAATTCCAAGGGGGAGGGGGTTCAAAGGCAGAAATTTCCGAGGGGAGTGGGGGGTTCATAGGAAGCTCATTTTCCAGAGGGTGACGAAACACGAAAAAATTGAAAGCAACGCACGATTGATGCCAAGCACGAAGTAATACTTACGTAGGCTGTTTTGACCTTCAAAACTACGCAAATATGTTGACCGAAATGCCAAATTTTGCGACTTTGATTTGTATAAAATTTCGGTAGACCTGATTTGCATATTCGCGTTTATGGAAAATTGCTTGTCTCCTTGGCCTTCGGTGAATATTGCACCGTTTTCAATCCTTTCAATGGGAAAGTTTTTCGTTAAACACCAAAGTTGTTTAAACAAATACAAAAATATTTTGCGGCTGAAAACCCTTTAAAGGGCTTTACCTCGGTGTAAGAACCTGTGAAACTCACGGATGACGTAAAACAAAGAAAACAAAAACATTTTAAACAATACCGTACAGCAAAACAAAAGCTAACAAACAAAGAAAATCTTGTCAGGTTCTTACACCGAGGTAAACCCCAGCAAAGGGTTTTCAGCCGCTTTTCACCGGATATCATCGAGATAGAATTGTTGCGTTACATAAACAGTGACGCTCATATTATTTGAAAAGGTCAGATTTCATGCGTCATGCAAATTTGATGCGTTTTTGAACTGAAACTAATAGTTCAGCCTATATTAGCTATTTTTTACAAATTCTTTTACAGTTGTCATTATCTTTGAGTTTCCATTTGACCTTCATTTAGCATTTCAATTTTAAACAAAGGATAAAGTGCGGGAAGACAGGTTCGATTTGTTATCCCTCCGTGCAATTTATTTTTAGACTCACGGTATGCAAATTCACTTGTGCATAATCCCAGGAAAAAAGCTGCTATTTTACTCTAATTCTCTTTCGAACATCATAACTGTCGATTTTCAGTGTAATTTACATTCAACAGTTTCGCTTTTGACGGCAGGTTTGAGTGTGGAAAACACAAAATCGATTCTGAAAGTTTGGCTTTGTTGTAAATGTTTACGTCGCATTCAGAACGCAAATTATTCGCGGCAACCCTCGGCACCAACGTTAATAGAACGTTAAAACACTCGGTTAAACAAATTTTCGTGAAAAACATACAACATTTCAAACCGGATAGCAAACATGCAAATAGTATAGAACAATGACAAGGCGTTATATGTTGAAAATGGATGTTATAATAGTAACTGTTACAACAAAAACCATGTTCGCGTAACGTGGAAATTCCTGGGGGGAGGGGGGGTCATCAAAGACCCCCTTGGAACGGAAATTCCGAAGGGGTGGGGGGATGCAAACCAAAAACCTTCCGTGGGAGGGGTATGGATATTTTCTGGAACCACACATTCTGAGTGTCCTTAAAAACAGCAAAATCATATATTAATCTCACCCGTATAACGGCCTTAAAATGTTTTCGTATAGTCAGTATACCATCACATACATACAATATATATAATTATAAGCTCCATGATAACTTTAACTAGCACATAAATTTATCACATAATACTGTGCTAGCTGGACTTACCAACAAGAGGAGTGGACACCAGAGAGGCATCTGGAGGAGCTGGTCTGGCCACAGTCACACTATCAAGTGAATGAGGGAAACTTGACCAGTTAATTTATAAATGTAATATTTAATGAAATTTTCTGAGCATGACATGAGTGTATTACATGTCACTGTGCATACTGCAGTACTGAGGAGGCTTAAAGCTGCTGAGTTCTCCTGTAATCTTACCTTTTTCCCACTGGGTGGTTCTGTTCTATTGACTGTTTGAGTCTTGTCTTACGAACCACAATGGTCTTTGATGGTTTGGGGCCTGGTGGTTTCTTAGGAGGATGTACCTAGATACACAGAAAAAGATTATGATGTTATGACCAGCATTTCAAGTGGAAAATTAGGCAACAAGGGGCAAAGTTTTTTTGTCTAAAGCCAACGACAAGCAGGCAATTTTTTCTGCTGGTTGCAGTAGGTAATTGGCAAAAATTGTCAGGTGCACCCACTACTATGACGGTGATTTACCACTGACTCTCTACATTAAAATGACTGAAGCAATCACCTAGTGAACCCACTCTTGAAGACTGAAACCAGAAATTGCTAACAATAATTGTTTGCAACCAATTTCCTTGTGAAAACTGTACACAATCAACTTGTATTTTGCTGGCTGACACAGTAACCACTAGACCCCTATGCTCAAAGAAGGTACACAAAGAAAGCCAAAAGCAATAATTCAACCCCTGGCATCCACAGCACTGATAACTCACATACATGAAGTCTGTTTGGTTTAATGACTGACACACTGATTTTCATCATAATGGAAACTTGTATCCTTCACAACAAACATGCAGTTAAACTGTGAGGCTAGCATGTTAAAGCTATGTCAAAGCACACTCAGAGAACCCAAAGGAGATACAATAAACTTTATTAGGTTCTCTGGGGGGGGGGGGGGGGGGGTCATCATACCTAATTTACAAAATATCAGATGATTTATATCTAGCGAGGTTCCAGTGATGGTAGCCTCATCCTTTACTAACTGACTTCGAACACTCAATCCAATAAAGTTGTACACCCTTACCTTTTTGAGCTCATCTACGTTAATTGCCAGAGAATCAATGTCGTCACCACTGATAACTTTCCCAATGGAGGGTCCTGTGCAAATTTCATCCTGGATGTGCACAGCAGAACCAACTGGTGAGCTCATCTTATCAGGTGTACCACCATCTCTCTTTTTAGACTTGGCACTCTTATCTGGAACACAGACCGACATAATATCATATCGGTGAAATCACAAACTTACGTGATTATGTACATGGCCTTAGAAATAAAAAAAACAACTAACATATGTATTGTTTTCTCAACTTGATCCTGAACCCACTTGAGAGTTCTGAAGTCCTTTTGTTACAGGTATGAACTTAATGTAGAAGCAAAATGGGAAATGCCCTGCTAAAAAATAACAGGCCAATTGCAATTGCAGGCTATCTCCCTTGACCAAGATCTGATGTTTTATGAAGGCTAGTTGAAACTACATATGAGTCAAGTATGCCTCTGCAACTGAAAGCTGACAAAGGCTGTAAACTTAATAAATAACTTTTTACCACTTTGATTCTTAGCATTGTGGGCTGTACATGCGAAACTTTGTTTGATGTCAGCTATAATCGATATAGGAGATATAACCATGAAGGTTGTGTAAGCTTATAGGTGTCAGACAAGTTTTGAACATTCCAAAAAGCTCTAATTTAATATGTGATTTCATAATACTAGGGCAGATTTGGTTCAATCTTCGCAAGTATAGCCTGAATTTAAGTTAACTTTTAATTTGTCCGTGGATTACATTCATTAAGACAACCATCATCTCTCTCGTGGAGTGCAACTTGACATTGGAGAAGGCTGAAATTCAAGCTAAACGGCGGCAAACTACAGTAAAATCTTTGCTCACCTGTAGATCTCGGCCGATCCCTCTTGGACGGCTTGCTAGAAAGTTTGTTACTCATTATGCAGGGTGGTTCACTTACGAAACTCCTTTCAGTGTATAAACAGAGGGAAATCAAAGAAATCAGCCCATAAATATCAGCTGAATTTTCGTAGCAACAGCCGCCATGTTGACAACAAATCGTGACCGACACTACCTGACGGGGGTAGGGGACGAGCAAATCTTGTCGTCCTCGAAACGAGTCAGTACCCAGAATGCAAAGCAACGTACCAGCCTGGTTTAGTGTTTAGGAGGGTGGAAGGAAACGATCGGATGAAAAGGAAAAGCCAGGTTTTAACTAACAGTGGTTTGGTACTTTCAGTAGTTAGTTCCGGCGTTCAGTCTACAGGAAATTTGGAACTTGAAGATAAATGAAACACTTTGAAATCTACTCATATTCGTGGCACCGGACTTAAAACAAGGGAATTTTCAAAAGAAAACCAATATTTTTGCTTTTCTTTTTAATTTTCAAGTATGATGATAATGTAGAAATTCCGTCTCAATAATTCTGAACAGAAACTATTAACATTCAGTTGATTCCATTATCTGCCCTATTTCTCGTATTGACTTTTATGGTCGCCTTGTTGGTACACTGAAAGTGGACGAACACTTCCTTGGTGACCAACATGGCGAACGCATACCAATTCTTGTCAGTAATTTTCTCGATGACTTTGTTGTTAAGAGTACTGTAGAGCCAGAAATTTGTATTCCTTTGTTTCTAAATCTTGTTCATGCAAGCAAGAATTGATTTTCTTCACTATGGCCTCCAAGAAAAATGAAAAAGTGCGTAAAATACCTATACTGTTTTCTGTCTACTATGTACTATTTAAACGATTATGTTCTTCTGTCGAAGGCATGTGATAGGTTGCCCGAGAAAAATAGATGTTCCCAACAAATATTAGCCCGAGAACGTAGTTTGAGGGCTTATATGAAGTTTGAACATCAAATTTCCCAGGGAGCCTATCACACATAGGGCCTGAGACAGAAGGACTCTATTGTTTTTTATTGTACAACGCTAAATTTTGAGCGAAAATGGCCAAAACCGCGCACTATGCGCTGATAGGCGCCCGCTGAGGAGAGACACTATCCCATCACGTGATAGATTTCGACCAATGGGAGCACGCCAAAATTCAGTGTTGTACTATAATTTATTATGGGCGTTCCCAACTTAGGCGGGAATCATCCACGGTGCCATTTTGACGAGTTTTCATCACTGGTTGTGCACAATTAGAAGCCCTTTGTAAACTGATTTCAGTTCTATGGCAATGCTCAAGAGTTTGACAAGAGGTGGGACTAATGCATTCTGAAGCGCGGAACAACGAAGTGCACGGGGATTAGTACCAAGCGGCTGCACTCCGTTTATGTAGTGAGACGTCTTAATTTTCCACTACATCGGCTGCAGTCCCATGTAAAGATAGCAGACTGTGCAAAAACAACATAGACATCATTATCCAACGTATTTCATATAGGTATTTAATTTTTTACTGTACAACGTGCACTGTGCATCGCACTGCTTCGCCCTCTGCAGAACCTGATTGAAACTTGATCTACCAGATTGACAGTTCTTTGAACGCGACGTTAATCTTCAGGTTGTCGTGACTGAAAAGAGGAGTGGTTCTGAACAAGACGAAACATCACGAACAAAAAAATCACTGCGCACCAACAAAAAATATACATATTTTTTTCAGAAATTTACTACCATCGACAATTCCTTACTTATGTTACTAAAGCAGGAAAACGAAAAGAAAAGATCTTTTCATCAACCAGTGTAAGTTGTTTTAACTTAGAATATTACCTGTAAATTACGTAACTGTTGTAAATTTATACCTCCACTTTTCATAGAACACTACAAGTGAATTATTTTACAATTATAACTAGATAAAATCCTAACGGCTTTAAAGTGGATTATCAATAATGAACAGTTAACCAAGACAGTCAGAAACCTGACTACTTCAAGTCTCTGCTATAACAAGGTCTATATCGGACAAATAAGCCTGGTTTCCATATGATCGCGCAGTGATCATTTCTCCCTGTATACATAAATATTTAGGCCAGCAAAATTGACCGAATCTGAACTACCACAAGATGAGCCTTGAACCTGTAATGAGCCCGAGTTTCGCTTGTACAACAGCAGAAAAATGGTTTACATATGATGGTGAGCTAGCAATTGATAGCACAAATTGGTTTCTACATGACCCCACGATAGCAATTGCTGCGAACGTCTGCGATCATAAGGAAATCAGCCCTAAATGCTGAAATGCTTTCAACATCGGGCGCTTAATTTTTTATGTCAACTAATTTCTTTTAAAACTGTATCATTTACTACACTCCCTTTAATGCATAGTGTCGTATAACAGCTGTATTTAAGAAGTTTTTAGTCTAAACCGATGCGTCCTCTCTAGTCAGTCTAACAAGGTCTATGAAATCAAGAAATACAAATACTTTGAAACAATATTACCTCCAGGAACAACAATCGCTGCAGACGTTCACTTATCTACGACGTTCAAAGCGGTGGAAAGGCATTCGAAAGCAACCTTTTCGCCACCAAAAGTGGACACACCCACCTAGAAAAAAATCTAAAATTTTATTTCGCAAAATACTAAAAAAGAAAAAAAAGAAAACAAACAGCACTAAAAGGACTTATTGCCCACTAGCTTTCAAGGAGTTTATTCAAAAAACTGAAAGTAAAAAGCACAATATAATAACCAAGGATTCAAACTGGGATCGAAGAGTTTAAACCGAAAACCTGTTAAACATTTCATACATTACTGATCCGTAAAAAGCAACCCATCTTACGAATGCCTTTTTCTTTTATCGAAACCACTCGCACGCAAGGCTTTCTATTAGAAGAGCGTTCGGTTGGCGTTATTCCAGAACAGAAACCATGGAAAAAAAGAAAGAGTTTAGGTTCACTAGTCACGAAATATATTACATTACACTTTAAGCGTGTGATTTCTAAGAACTATCCCGTTTATCCTATTCTGGTATGAGCCATTTAAACGAACACTATTACTTACATTTTATTTTGTTAGTTTTTGAATTGCTTGTTCAGTAGACGTAAAAATAACCTAACCAACTGCCTATAAAACGCTCATGCACCGCACTCTTTGATAGGTCGAGAAATTGCATAACAAGAAAACCAACAGAAAGATCAATGTAAAACCAATCGAGAAGCGCGAATTAACACGTTTATACTGGAATCCTAACGCACAAGTTTATGAAAGCTAATGCAAACACGAGAGGGTGTTTGGCACAATTGGCAGAATAAAAAAGTACATGTCAGCCAAGCCGGAGGCGAGGTTTACACTAGCACTTTCAGATTCTTTTGCGTCAGGATATGCAAAACACAAAGCAGGTTTTTTTTTTTACTTCATTACAAAATATTAAGTGAGGTCTAGCCCGTGTCTTCAAGGCCTCATCTAAATCAACTAGGCAACCAACGAGCGCGTTATAGGATCAGAATTTTATAACATCGAACATAACCGCGAAACCATCACTTCAATCAAACAACAGTTTTTCGGGTAACAAGGAGCACATCTCTCAGTGCTTAACAATGCAATGCTAGCGCTTTTAGAAATTATTCGTATTATAACCTAACTCCACTCAGTAGAGTATAATTAATGGCGCAACGAGTACAAACATTGATTTATACTCGCCTTAGTCCTTCGCACCGCGCGCGTGAGAAAAAATATTATGGCTAAAAGAGAGACTTGCGTCGAAAAGAAAGAATCGCTTATAAGACGGTTAACAATATCGCGTGATACAGTCGAACACGATCTTATTAAATCTAATGTCTTATTAAAATAAAAAATACAAATACAAATTACTTGTCTCTTCAGGCAGAGGGTAAAATTTAAATAATTTGCCAAACTACCACAACCAAAGCCACGCAAACGGTAGGCATAACACTTTCGCTCTGCGAAACCAACAGCGTGCATTTTACATGTCCTTGATTCACGTGTCATGTGGTCGCGGTTCGTTAATTGGCATAGTGATTAAGATCTCATCCAATAGCTGCAGAGCGCGGTGGAGGTGAATTTCTATCCAGCATGGAGTCTCCTTGATGCTTTTTCGAGGGTAGTCTGGGCCCCAGCCTTTAACGAAGCTCAAGCGAAGAATACAGAGCCTCCGGAGATCGTCGACACCGACGCTCATACCGATCTGCGGTATCAAGGCACCAGGCCCCACTCCGGTGGAAATGGCCGCGGCTTGAGCGGCAGCTGCGGCCTGGGCGGCATGAGCTTGTTGCTTGATTTGTCGGTAGCACTGACGCAAGTCGAACACCTTTATGTAGGCGGAAGGGTAGATTTTGTGGACGGCATCACCAGGACAACGTCCAGCCTCTCTATCTAAGTAGTAGCTTTGTACAAACACGCTGTGTTCGCTGAGACATCGCACCCACACGTCCCCTTCGCCTCTTAAATCTAATTGAACCCCTTTTCCTGAAAGAAATACGCAAATTATATTTAAAACCCCATAAATTTGGTAGCCTGCGAATACGCCCCATGTGGCCTGGAGCAATGAGTTTAATTTTTAGGAAAGGATGCTGGGTACATGAAAAACACTGGTACGTTAAATTTCCATTTCCATAGGACGCCCATTTAACCTTTTCACGGCAAAATAAACAAACTTTGCTCAGCGACGAGATGACAGGTAATTAACTCTGCACGGTAAGTTTCAGTGCTGAAAGGAACCGGCGTTAATTTCCTACAGAGCATTGCCCTAGCAAGAAAATGTGGTCCATACGAGGTAAAGAAAATTTCTTTGACGTCGCCAGTACGGATTCGAACCCAGATTTTGATCATCGAAGCTCTACCGACTGAGCTTCGAGGCCATATGGGAACAGGTCGTGGTTGGCTTAAGGTGATTCCATGGAAATAGAAGGAATATTTAAAATTTTCTAAAACTTGGTCCAGTTGGTAATTGTGTTTAGAACATTTCAAAATTGCAATAAAAAATAGGGGTCACCGTGCTCGTTTTTTCACAAAATGGATAGCCATTAATAGCAACTATACGACCCGCAAGGTTTTCCTGAGAAACCCTGGTAATCAGAAATGACAACTCTATTTGCTTTAAAAAGTCATTGCTTGTATTGAAATATTGGAGCAGTTCACCAAAACAAACATTTATCTTGTATTATATACTATTTTAGTTGAACAGGAATCAAGATTATGAAATAAATTTACAAATTTGCGGCGAGCGTACATACCCTGAAGCACCTAAAGACGTGTTCTTTTCGGCATTTAAATAACAATATCTCAAAGCAGAATTTTTAACTTTTCTCAAAATCGCGATATATTGTACTAGAAGGGGTGCCATTTGAATTTATGTATTAAAAAATGGGGGTCACCGAGCTAGTTTAGGAGAAAACGACCATTTATTTCTCTGAAAAGCTCAGCTTTCATAGAAAACCTATCAAGTTCCGAAGGTGCGCGCGCTTGTGCACGCGCTAATCCAATCTCGTTCCCAGAGGCTGCATTCCTTTTGGTCAGCACCAAGGATGCAAGACCTCTGGGATAATCAATGTCAAAATGCTGGCGAATCGAAATCTGATTGGCTACTATTTTTTACCGGAAGTCTACGAGAAAGAAGTTTCAAAACAGGAAATAAAAGTACTTAGAATGCTTTTGCTGGACGTTTTCGATCACGTCAGAGACGGACAATGGGAAAGAAATCTGAAAATGGGCGATGCAAACTAACAAAGAATCGAAATACAGTCAAATTCAAATTCATGTTAGAGAAGACGCAAAAAGCTAACTGGTGTCGATCACATGATTAAAACGAAAAAGGCGCCAAAACCTTGTGATATGTTGCAGCGGTTCTTGAGAAAGCTGAATGAATACCTGCTGCAAGATAAACGACGCGACGGTTGAAGAAGGAGTACAATTTTTGGATTAATTCCTCTAATTTCCAGCTCTAAAGTATGGTTCATGGACACTGATGGCTTGAAAATTGTTCTCAACATTGTCTAAAGAGGATGGAAGCTGGCAGTCTTTCCAGTGCAGCCGTACTGAGAAGTTAAAATAAGCGGCTTTGTTTTAAAAATCCGTTCACTCCGCGGAGCCATGTGCAAGTTTGATGGAACAGAAGACAGAATTTAAGCTTAAGCTTATTTTGTTGAACTGGAGCCGATAATCTCACTGTAGCTGAAAAGTGAATGGTAGATTGGATTCTTGAATTAAGCGGTGCAAAAACTGTTGCAGCGACCGGACAGAATGACAAAAACAACGAGAACAGTGATCCTGTTTATTTTTGCAGGACATCGTAGCTGTCGTATTTGTAAGCTTTGACAGTTTGCAGCTGGCAAGACTGATAAACCTCGTCGAGTGTAGGTAAAAGGTCTTTCTCTAGTATTAAGATTAAATTGTTTTCACTCTCAACTTTGATTGTCTGTGTAAGAAATCGTCCATCCTTGATTGTGATAGATTTTTAATGTTTCTAGCTGTACTAAAAAGTGGCTGTTCAGTTTGCCTTGATTCATTGAGTTGAATTATTTATAGACCTGTGATACTCGTTAATAAATTGTACCTAAGTCATTTTTTTGTGTTTATTCTATGTAGCGTTTTAGTATTTCGGCAAACGAGCTTTCCGTACAAAACTTATACCGTAGTAAAATATTTACCGACGTAGTGGTGGAGAAAACACAACACCAGCACAGTCGAAAGGCGAACATAACACAACGCCTGCTCAGGCACGTTTCATAAATAAATGACCGCTCTACTTTGTCCAAGACCGTTTAATAGCATCAGTACAGTTGATTTGCTCTGTGTCTTCCTTAATAAATAAGCAGTCGCACTCTGTAAAAAAATTTAAGCTAATTTTTACGTGTATATGCCGCGCGCTAAAAACAAGGTCAAGTTTTTTTAAGGTTGATTTCTTGCTCAATAAACCTTTTTCAAATTAGTAAGCTTACACACTATTCGACTGCTAAAGAAACTCGTCCATGACTATCGTTTTCTTTCAAGATGTCGCTGAAAATTTGTTAATTTTGTAAAGGGCCGTAAGATGTGAAATAAAATTTGCGGCGGCACTTCAAACTCCTCGACAATGGCTACGTTTTCAGTACCCTTGAAAACGTTCATGATTGATATTTGTTCTTCTATCAAAAAGTTTAATGAGGATACGGCTACAATAAAAGAGTTAATTTTCTCTTCACCACTGTTGTTTAAAAAACACACACAGTCAGACACAAACGTATGGAGGCAGCCAGGCACTGAGAGATCTTCCATATTCACCTGGCAGTACACAAATGGTATCTTTACCATCAACAACAACAGTCTTCAGCGCCTCGTATTGGCGTTCTTTGCATTAGAGGTCCGGTCTCCTTTCTGAACTGAATTTTCTAACGCGAAGTGAAATAAATTTATAGAAACCGGTGCGGCCATCTTCGCGAGACTGCGAGCGGGGATAATTTTCATTTTCACGCGAGTCTCGCGTGAATGTCAATGGCGCCAAAAACAAGGGGACATCGTAATATTTCGCGCCCTTTTTGCCCATAACGCATGCTCAGTTCGCAAACTGTCGAGCATGCGCTTTAAAAAACCGGAAGCCTAAAAAGTGGCATCCGGTTTTTGATTATCCCAGAGCCCGTGGCATTTCGATCCCGCTGACCGTAAATGCTCGCGGGCTCTGGGGACGAGATTAGCGCTAATCACGCAAGAAATGATGCGCAGAAAGGATGCGTAATGCAATTGAATGGAATCACCTTAAGGCACTGATAATGTGGAGGGGTACACGAAATGTGTCGACGCGCAGCACTGGTTTAATATACAACTGAGGGATAAGCGAATCAGCTCTGCAAAAAATTGTGCTCAGAGGAAACCTCAGCGGTGGACCGCCGTCGGTTAATGTACGCGTATTTACCCTATTTGATCCTATTTGCTACTAGCCCGTACCTATGTGAAGCCTGGCCTTCTCACTAGCATCTGTTCTGTGGACGTTGGAGAGCTGACCGAGACAAAATCTGCTACCACCTGACGGATCGACATAGCCGTCCACCTTGACCGACGGACAAGATGACATGACCTTGAAGATCTCGCCGACCTGCTGGTCCAATTCGAAGTAGGATATGGAACACCAATTCTCGGGAGCTGTAAGGAAGTGAAAGTTCCGGCAGTTTATATATATTAAAGTCTTATGGCAAGTTATGAAGCTATGAAAGTTCAAGTAATGAAATGAACGGCAGGTAACATTCTGAGAATCATTTCCCGCCATTTTGACGTCTTTTGGCAGGAGGCTGAAAGAAGCCGTCTGATTTTCCCGCCAAGAATTCGTGCGCTAGTCCCACTAGACACGAATCTCGTCTCGAGACAGTAATCGCAGTTTCTGCAATCTTCACTTTCTTTGAGTGCTTGACAAACTTGAAAGAATCCAACATATGTTGTTCTTGAAGATGTCTCAAACGAAGGTAATTATATTTATTTTAAAATTTGCGAATCTTAACGTTTTGAAACTTAAAGCATGCAACCTTATGAGAGTTTACAAGTATCTGAAATTCAATAAAAAATAGCTTCCACTTTTCCAAAATTAATTCGGATTAAATTAAATAAGACTTATAATTGTAAATTATGTGAATAAAAGTGTTAAAACCCGACTTGTTGTCAATTGTTGTGTCTGTATCGCTACTGGGAGGCTCATAGGGCCGTTTTGAGCGAGTTGGTTAGTACGCTACAGTCGCGAGTTCGACCGTTGATGAAACTCACTGAAAACGGACTCCTGTAACTTCCCAGAGGCGACAAAAACACGGGGGAAAGACAACAGGCGAGGATTTAACACTTTTATTCCCATTATTTACAGCTTTTCAGTGGAAAGTTGGAAATTATTTTCGATCGAACTTTAGATCCATATACAAACTCTTAAAATACCTACTAGTACGCTTTGGTTTAAGCTTATATCAGTGTTCTCACTACAGCGTAGATGAAATTCCTTTATTATTGGCACTTTCAACATAATAGGAATTAAGCTTAAGCGGTTGAAAACGGTTGGTAAGCGTTTCGTCTTGTAGTGAGATTTTGGCTTGCCTAATTGAAATCTGTCGAAAAAATTACATTACATACTACTTGATAGGGCGTCTGAACTGGGCCTTAGTAGCACAGCTAAACTGTATTTAGCACTTTGACATGAACAACCTATTGGTCAAAACATACCGGTTGGTTGATTTAACGACTGGGCTACAATCACAAAAACATCACGCATGTAGTAATGGCAATATTGGATGAAATTGCTTCATCTAGTTTAAATTCAAAGGTGTTCTCTAACATTTTGCATAAAAATGCATGGTTCATTGTTTGCCTGGTACACAGTTAAGCTTAACTCAGGGTATGAAACTAAACATGCACTTACGGGGGTGTTTTGAGAGAGGAGCGCTATCTTGGACTTCTGATGTTTGATCTTGGGTCCCTACAGAAAAACAAAGGTAACTAGCTTTAGGAAAGTGCATCACACTAGCAACTGGCTACAAAGGAATGTGGTTCATGGAACCACAGTGCAGAAAATCAAGCAATTCCAAAACAAAAGACCAAATGGTTTTAATGGAACAGTTTGAAAAATTATGGGTCATGATTGTACCACTGAACACTGACCACTGACCACTGATACTAAGTGAAAATCTAATCTGCAAACTGCCAGTTCAAATTTAGGCCATCTGATGCTTAGATTTCTCATCCCAGGAAATTGGTGCCCACACAAAATATCAAAAAATAAAAAACAAATAAATAAATAAATAAATAAAATAAGCAACTTACAATAGCCAGCTCCAGGGTGTGGTCCAGGGTTGTAGGTTGCTGAGCCTGGTCCACCCCAGCCTGGTGGTCCTCCTATGGGATGAGCAGAGAAAAACCACATTATTGAATTGTACATGTACTGCAAGATATTTGAATGAACAATTTCACACCCAATTCCCCCATCTCCCAAACTGAGAAAATACAAGGTGAACTAATGTAGTCTAGAATTGTCACCTGAAGGACAGTGGTTTGAGCTAAATACAGTTTCAATTATCTACATGCCACTGAATAACAAATCATTGCTCCTATTTAGTAAGTATTGTGACATGGCTCATTCTACAAAAGAGTATAAGCCAAACCATTTTTTGAGTGCAAGACTCCCTCCAATAATACCCCCCCCAACCCAAAAATAAATAAATAAATAAATAAATAAATAATAATAATAATAATAGTAATAATAATAATAATAATAATAAGCCCACCAAAAAAGCCTTTTGGACAAATAAGCCCGGGGATTATTAAAAGAATTCTACAGTATAAGCAAGTGAGAGAATTAATAATTTAAATAAAGTGTTGATCGAAAACTGGTTGTGAGAGACTTTACAGAGCTCCTCTTAGACTGGAAATGAGAAGTAAAGAACTTTGAGAAAGTCTTGTATAAAACCTGCTAATCTTAGAAGAGTTTTCCCGGGCTTACATCACACTTTCTCTTTTAATTTTTAGGAGTCAGATGAAGTGCAATATGGCAAAGGAGGAAATGTTGATGCTGAAGACAAAAAACATAAAGTGCACATCTTGACATAGGTTTCACTTAATCAGTTGGATGGGAGAAAATTGGAGAGCAAAAGATGGAAAACAAAGCTCATACCTGAGGAGACATGTCCCATGCCGTGGTCACCAGGACCATGCATTCCAGGGTACATTTCATGAGGAGATGGGCCTACAACTGGAGCAACTGATTGGCTACCTGGTAAGAGAGAATTTACAATAATTAAAACACACTAATCATTCTACGGTTTATTAACCCAGAGAGCCATCTGAGTTCCCTGTGAATGCTTCCCTTTTGGAAAAATTCATGTAAGTTAACTTTTTCCATTTTCTGGGGGACAAGCATGAGGGTGCCCACTAATCACTTTGTGGCTAAAGATCTGGTACAGACTTGCAGCTTTTGCTTAGAAAAACATCCTCTTGGTCTTAACTTCCACTTAACATCATGTGATGATGCACTGTGATGTAGAGTGGGTGAACTTGTGAATTGTGTGTCACTAATATTTTTTTACCCTGAGGATTGGGTGGTAACGATGGCCAGGTTCAATGCCACTAGGGCTTTGCTTGTTTACATGTAGTACTTCATTGATGGGATTGTAACTGACTTGGAGTTCTTCACCAACACAAAGCACACTTCTGCTATGAAGCATGCAGCAAATAATTTAGTGCTGCTCCCAAATCAGTACTCTAATCTTTTTTTTTAATAGTTAGCTTAATTAGCACTTATATACTTCTACTTTCCTAGTATTATTTTAGTCTCACCTTATTTTGTATATATTTTAGATTTTTATTCCATTTTTGTCCATCAAAGGCTCTAGCCTGACAGCCGAAAGCTCAATTTTATTTACATATACTTGTACTTTTTTTTAACTTGAGAATTGGGCGGTGTTCAATGCCACTTGGGCTTTTCTTGTTTACATGTAGTACTTCATTGTTGGGATTATGTTTGTTTTGGAGAACTTTCTTCACTAATTCATACAAAGCACACTTCTGTTATCAAGCATGCAGACAATAACCCTATGTCGCTCACTAATCAGTACTCTAATCTTTTTTTAAAAATAGTTAGCTTAATTAACACTTTAATACTTTCACATTGTTCCTTTTATTATTTTAGTGTCACCTTACTCTGTATTTAATTTATTTTAGGTTTTCATTCCATTTTTGCCCATCGAAGGCTGTAGCGTGACAGCCAAAGCTCAATTTTATTTGTTTTTATCTAGAGAATGTTTTATTGATTTTCAATACAAAACAAGAACATTGAGTTGTGGGGAACAGTTTTGAATGGCTACGATTATTTCCACTGGAGATGACAGCCCCTTTATTAAATCACACAAATGAAATACAGTCTGCTTTTGAAGCTTTAGATGGCCAGTAATCAATGAGTAAATAATGTTGCTTCCTAAGTTTTCCAGGGCCCTGTTTACATTATTTGTACATGTAACACTCAGGGCAATGTTGATGGCATGCTAAACACAAGCTTGCTGTGAAATTTGCCTTTATCAGATATGCACATTAATTCATTGAACTGGTGATAACAGCCAAAAAATATTGTGTGAGAAATAATACAAGTCTGTTAAGCATTTCATAAGGAAACAGGAAACATTCAAGGTGTTGGCTAAGAGGGCGGATGTGGTTGCAGATTAAGGGTAACAATATAATAGCAGAATGGTTAAAAATAACAATGGATAATATAGTAATAGATAAAACTATGTGTGGATTTATATTGTTCTGTCTAGAAAGGAAAATGTAATTGAAAATATTCTGTGGGTGAAGGGGTGAGCAATATAAGGAGGTGGAAAGTCGTACAGCTGGGCCCGGTTGTTCAAAGGGTGGATTACGCTATCCACAGGATAAATCGCTATTCAGTGGATGAATGATACCAAAACAAAGTAAACTATCCACTGGATAGTGATTTATCCAGTGGATAGGGTTGTCCGCTCTTTAAACAACTGGGACCTGTATAAAAGAACTAAGGATATTTACAACTCACAGAACAAAAATTATAAAAAAACCTGTCAAGTGAAGATGTTAAACCATATTTGACAACCTTCTGCTCAACAATTTTTATATTGTAACGTTAATACTACAATTTCCTTTCACCATAGGCCAGGAGATTGGTTCAGTTAATTTGCAGTAATTTCATTTGTACACCATAATAGAAAAGAAACTTGTTTCAAGAGTAAAAATGAAATTTTAGGGACTTTTCCAACACAAGATTTAAAAAAAAAGTTGCCTCAACTTCATATAAAAAGATAATACTATTACAGACCAGGATAATGATGAGCTGTTGGTCCAACTGCTTGACGGAAGTCAGGATCTGGTTGAGAATTACCTGCGTAAGCCCCATCTAAAGTGAAAAAAAAAAAATTGCATAATTTCATTACTTCAGTGACCAATGCATGTCAAACAATAAAGCGAAATAAACAACAACACTGACAATACTTTCACACAGTCAGTGTGCCTAACTTGTCTTGTAATTATTGATGTCTGCCCCCAAAAGTGACTTTTACCTTATTAAATGAAATTTTCGGGACACTTTAATTTCGCGATTTTGTGAAAATTTTGTGTTTGAATCACTTTAATTTCGTGTCTTTGAGTAAGAAATAATTTTTTCCTTGGCAATGTTAAATTAACAAAAATGCAACCGCGGGACTATATGTCAACAGTGACAAAAAAGCAGTTCTCACAATGTCCACAAGCAGGTCATGCTTTTAAGGAGTGAATTACAGGGTCCAGTTGTTCAAAGGGCGGATAACGCTATCCACTGAATAAATCGCTATCCAGCGGATAAATGATAAGAAAACAAAGTTCACTATCCAATGGATAATTATTTATCCGGTGGATAAAGTTATCTGCTCTTTGAACAACTGGGCCCTGGTCTTGATTCAATTAACCTGCCATCAAACTCTATTTTTGGTTTCGCTCGGTGAAACATTCAGGCGGGAAGAGTGAAACGAAAAATAGAGCCTGATACAATCCTTCTACTGAACGTCTGCCGCCCACTTTTTTGTTTGATAAACATTCAACAAAACAGCCAATCAAAATTTGTTCTGCTTGCACGCTCCTCGGTATGCAAATTTCCCATAACATAACGGCATTCGCAAAAAGTCCGCAAATGTCGGCAAAAATAAGAAAATCACAGGCTACGATAAATCTTGGCACTAGCGCTCAAATTTACAACTTGAAGGCACGCGCTCCGGTATTTTACATAGTTGCTCTGTTTGAGTTGAAACTGAATGAAAATTCAGAATGCAACGAGGTTGTCATCTAACAAAATAGGTATGCCACATGTTTGAATCCTTTCTCATTTCAGGTGGTATCTGGAAATATTCTCTACGCACTTGTCACCAATTTTCTGCATAAATACCTTAAGAAATTAAGAGAAATACCTTCAGTTTCAGTTTCAATAAAACCGTTTATAAACAAACGAGTGTCTTGTAATTTAATTTAGTTCCAGAAGTGATAAATATTTGAGATTACCAGCAAATTTCATCTCTAAGCAGCAGCGAATTTTAAAACGAAGAACATTTATTATTAACGTGGTCAGATCCTTTGATATCAATGTCAGAGATCAATAAAATGACATTAGTAACACTGAATGAATACAATGAAAGTCTTTATTACTAAGGTAAAAATAAATACAGCATCTCCCTGAGTGCGGCTCTCGCTAAACATCAGTTTACCGTTAAGTTTACCGAATTATCAGTTGACTTGTTGATCACTCTTGGCGAAAGATACTAGTCCCTCTGCTGTTCGTTTTGTTTCGTAAAACATGGAAACAACCACTACTCTGCTTATATTTTCAATACTAGCTGAAAGCCTTCAAATGAAAATTTTGAGAGATAAAACGGGATACGTACTTCACTGCTGCTGTACTTCTCTGCTCCAAAAGAGAGAAAGCTTGCGTCAAACTGGACGCCATTCTCAGGAGAGAAAGAAATGATGACAATTCTCCTAGAACGACGAGAATATCTTTGAGCGACACGTTTACCTCGGCAGACTTCTCCCTTGGCGATGGCGGTTGGATCGAAAATTGTAAGCAAGTCTTGTAGACAATTAGTACTTCCGTTGACAGCTCTACTGTTAAAGGACCAATCAGATTGCGACATTCCCGCGGCCAAAATTTGGCCGCCGTGCACGAACTCTTGTGAGAGATTGTATCAGGCCCTATTTTAGCGAGCGACCCACGTAAGAGAATATGAGAGCGATGCGAAAATTTGGCCTGATCAGAGGTTATGATTCAATTGACCACAATATCGATTTACATTGAAAATTCCTTCCCACAGACTCTAAAGATGCTGCTCAGTCACATAATGCAGTTTAGAGACATATATACAAGTGTCACGAGTCATTTGTGTAAATGTCTTGATATGGATCAACAGGTGGTAATACTTCTCAGTTACTACGCCCTTTATTCCTGCTTTCTCCCATCCTTTCAAGACATGAACCCTGCCCTGTGCACTGGTGAAAAAGTAATACATTTCCACCGACCAAGTTGCATGAATTGGTTTCAAAACCGATAACTTACCAGTCGGCATTCACATCTTTAAAGTTAACTCTACTATCCACTTGCTTTTGGACATTGCCAAATACCACACTGCGAATTTGTTCTTGCAAAATTTCTTGCAATTAACTCATTCTTTCTTGATTATTGACATAACGCTAGTCACTTAATTTTCACATCATGTTATGTTTGCGACACTTATTGTTCGCATCACCTTAATTTTGCGATTTTTTTTAAATTGCGAAAATTCACGAAATTAACGTGTCACAAAAATTTCATGTAATAAGGTAGCCTGTAATAAAATGGCATGGGTTTCATTCAGGAAAAAACATGGTTTTGAAGTTTGTTTGAATTTGAATCCTCTTTTTTTTCAGTTAGCTGCTAGCTCACACACACTTTGTGCAAGTTTCGCACATGCATGATGGCATCAGGTACATGTATAGACACAAGCCATAATATATCTCAAACATTTTGCGTAGCTATATATTCAATATAATTCACATTCATTGAATTCAATACAAGCATTAGTTCCTCAGTTCTTTTCCATGAAGGGAAAGACACCACTAAATGAAGAAAAACATGTAGCAGCACTATTACGTTTAGCAAATATGTACCAGTAATTACTAATTAACAACAGGTAAACTTGGAAACCGCAAGTAAAGTTGATACCTTAAGTACTCACTAAATTCAAGATTTGTTAAATTTACAAAGTTCTCACTAAAAATAGTACTTAAGGCACCCGTATGAAGAGTATTGTGAAGGTTTATTTTCTTAGTTTGTAACGTAATCCCAATAACTGAGGAATGCATACATACAAACTTTAGTGAGCTATGCAATTTAATCTACAGCACGCAAGTGTCTCCTTGGTTGAGGATGAAAAAAAAACACAATTAAAGGGCTCAGTGGAAAAAGGGAGTTAGTGATGATTTGACGTCAAGATCGAAATTGGTGCTATTTAGCTATACATTGGCACACAGGCTGGTTTTCATGTAAGGAACATTGTTGTGCATTAATTTCTTGACCTGAGAGCTTTAATTTGAAGAATTTGCACATTACTTTTGCTTTAAACTGACGCACAAAGAAACAACAGGACAACTGATTCTAGGTTGAATTCCTTTGTTTTAGTTCAGGCAGAGAACAAAAGAAATCATTCACGCTTCACTTGAGCGAGTTCAGTTCAATAAAAATTTTTCAGCAAAAGTAATATGCCAATTCTTCGAATTTAAGATCTCAGGTCAAGAAATAAATGCATACCAACGTTCCTTACATGAAAACCAGCCTGAGTGCCAATGTTCAGCTGAATAGCACCAATTTCGATTTTAACCTCAAATCATCACTTACGCCCTTTTTCCAACGAGCCCTTCAATTAATTTCCTAGCCACAGTGTCCACTTATTTAGAAACAGAAGTGGTTCTAAGATAGTTCCCATTTAATGACAGGATAATGATTCAGGCAGTAATAGGATTAGTTGAAAAAACAGATTATAATAGAACACAGACAGTTGGTAAATACCAATTAATTCTATTTACTGGATTACAGCTTAAATCCTTGCACTTTGAGGTTCAATTTCACACAAGATTACTCAAAGAATGTTTCCAAATAATTGATTTGATGCATTCTTTTTCTGTATCGTCACAGCTTGGTAAAGAGTAACTCTGTGAAAACCAAATTAAAATATAACTGTATTATTTCATTCCTTACAACATTAGCATCTATAAAATGTTATTTTATGCTATTAACTGCTAATTAACTTGACCCAACTTCAACTTATAAACTCTGATTAAGAAAAAGTGAAAACTTATCACCTTAAAGTTCACAAAAAGTTATGTCTGGTTGTCTAGTACAAGCAGCCAGTTTTGTTGTCAGGCTAGTAACTTTTTTACTAATGAAACATTCAACAAAAACCTTTCCTTCTCTCCTTCTCCTCTTTCCTTCTTCTCTTTCCTTCTCACCTTTCCTTTTCCTTTCACTATCTCACAGCCTGACATGATTGGCTTTTAATGAAACCTTGATCCAGTTTGAAGAAGAAATTATTTGGCAGTCATTTTTTTTGAGATCTTGTTGCAGACAGAAACTAAAACAAATTACAGCTTACAGTGTACATGTAGCTTAAGCAGAATAAAGCCAACAGTATGAAAATGTAACATTAATAAGATTTTATCATTACATTATTATTGCATCATGGTGAAAATGAACTTGCTAACAGTGACTTCCTGATTAATTGTCCAGGTTCATAATCTAAACACAAACATGCAACAGTAGGAGGTGCTAATTTCTTTTTCATGGCAAGGGAAAATTCAGAAGAAAGCTGTACATACAATATTTTTCAGCATCCTATAACATGCACTAATTATACTGAAGCTTAAGTACTTCCTGAACCTCTACCAATGACTAATAAAGACAAAAACAGCTGATAATAAAATAAACAGCTGCACTGATAAGCTTATTTCCACACCGTTTACAAACGTTATCTATTTTTATTGTCTTGCCCAAATGGTAAAGACTCACCTAATAAACAACATGAGTGCCAAGGCCATGATAATTTTATTAATAATGTCAACTAAATATAACTTCCTTGACCTTGAATACTGCATGATATTATACTAATTATACTTTATTAACCATTTCCATTCTGGGAAAAATTCTCTTAAATGGAAACTTTCTTGACATGGAATACTGCATAAAAATGATGTATTTTCTTAACCTTTACCCACCGTTTCCATTCTGGGAACAAATTCTCTTAATATAGACAATTTTTACTATGTAACACATGGTCTTATTAGCTGCATAGCCATTTTAAAATAAGGTTACGTGCATGTAAACATATAACAAGTGGCACGCTGCCAAAAAAGATGCTGGATTTATTTTTCTAAGAAAAAAGAGAAAATGATCACTTTGACTTACACAACCTGATGTAAACAGAAGCCCTCACCTGTGACTATGGCCCAAACTTTTTTTGTATTTGTATGATATTTTGTAAGTATATGCATATAGTTTGTTTTGCGAGTATTTCTTCTCAAATGATAGGAAAATAAGTTGGCAATATGGATAATTAATAAGAACTTCTATTAGTGAAAAACAATGAACACCTATTCAGTCCATCAGGTGTTCCTCTTTCTACCACAAACCTGCAGCTACATGAACTCTTATGTTTTTATTTTTTCTTGCACAGGTGATGCCACCTTTTAAAAGCTGTCTTGTCGCCTACATGTGGCAAAAATTTTGTATTGCCTTGGCACAGGCAATTCAACAGCATTACAAAAACTTGTAAGAAATATAAAAAGTTGACGTTTTCATAACAAAGTATGGTTTTGTCATGTCACCTGTCCTAGAGTGGCTACATGTGGGATTTTTTGCCTGCACTAATTAAGTCACATTTCCAAAAACTACCAAATGCCATGCAAGCAAGATTGCCAACCACAACTCACAAGAGAACAAGAGACAGATTAAGCCTTATTCTTCAAAGACAACTAAGTGAGCAGGGAAATAGCATAAAATTAGCAACCAAACCACTACAAGGTGTCAAGCACTTCTGGTGTCAATTTAGGAGGCACTTGACAACCAGAACTTGCCAATATAACAATACTCAATGTAGCAAATATAGGGGTGTTTTTTTTGTAAAATATATAGACCTCATGGAAACAAGAACACCTTGATTTAAAAATGTAGACATTTCCCATATTTTACAGTGGAACCCTGATGAAACAAAGTGCCAAAGTGCTACAACCGAATCTTCGTTATATCAGGGTTTGGCCTAACATTACTTTGCCCTCAGAAACAGACTACATTACATTGCACCACTTACACGCCATATCTATCTGGATTAGAACAACGAAATAACATTTCATGTTTCCCGGTTTATATGTGCATCTCTGTTAATCTGTTTTGTATCAGGTACAATTTCAGTTGCATGATGAAATTTATTCATTATATCAAGGCAAATTTCAAGCTTGGGCTTCTTGTTTGTGTTCATTATAATGGCGAGTTCATTATGCCATTGTTATTGCAACTTTGGACAGGCTAAAGAATATCATTCATTGTACTGAGGACATTGTTATAACAGGGTTTGTTATATCAGGGTTTCACTGTATTCAGTTATAATCATGATTTGAGGAAAAAATCAACAGATTTCCACAAGCGAAATGTTTCCACATGCAGCTACTGTTTCATGTACTCCCAAACTTTCTTGAGTGTTCCCAAAAGCCTGTGACAACACAGAAGAAAAATCTCTATTTCTTTTCAACTAATCACAGCTGTGTATGGCAGGTTGTTTCTTTTATCATTCAAGTTACAGCACCAAACAAATGTAAGCTGACAGTCTCATCTGGACTGTTATGGGACTTGTGAATCAAGTTGAGCCACTTGATGGAACAACAAAATAGTGAATACGAACTGAACCTCTATGCCTTTCTTTTGTCATGCACAAGGGAAGCAAGGAGTGGGTGGGCTTCAGGTACCTGGTAAATGAAGGAGGGGAGGGGTATAGGTATTTACTTAATCCGTGATTTGCCAAATTTTTGTGGTGTGAAACGTGAAATAAATTTTTGTTGTTGTTTCTTTTTTTTCTTGTGAAACACGAGCCAAGAACTTCAATAATGTATTGTTATCACCCATTAAGCAAGACCTCAGTTTTTAGTTGTCATGAAATGTGTGTTTGTTCATGGAAGATGATGCACTGCAATTTATCTAAAAAAAACATTCTTTTCTGTAGAAATGAACATCTGAAGAATTTGGAAAGTGCTCTGATACTTACCTAATACGTATCTGAGCTTAATTATTCAACTAGTTATGTAGTGGAGGAGTGCTGCCTAATACACAACCTTCCATAAATGTACTTTGCATGTTTAATTTGATAATTGACACACCTTCACATGAACCAAATAATGAACTCCCAAAATAGAAATCAGTTTATACTCATAAGTATTGATCAGGTGTTGTATTCTTTAGTGATATAATAAAACACTCAAGAAAACAAAAGAAAAAGTTCTCAATAGAAAAAAATTATATTGAAAGCAAAATTGGCGGGTAGAATAAAGAAATATTCATGTGGCATGGCAGTTACACGAAACACACTTAAAATTTAAAAATATTAATTTTGTTGGTTAAGAGTGTTTGAACAGAATAATCTCCACGGATGAGAAGTAAAAAATTCGTTGATACTTTAAGCGCTTTTGATTGCCAAAATAAGCTTAAATGCAATACAAGGATTTCTAAATGGGCGCACTTGTTGAAATATCGTGTCCATGTGCATAAGAACAATATGTTGACTGAGTCCCCTAGCTGGGATATCGTGACTTCAATACTTCAATAAATAGAGGAACCCATTTACCATTTTATAAATATTCTTGTTTAGCAATTGTTATCACCTTTCTTTTGTCTCTAATCATCTCAACAATAACAAATTTTAGTTCAAATTTCCAGATTTCGCAATTGCAACTTGCTGAAAAACATGATTAAAATTTTCAAGAGAGCAAGGAGAACGGCCGGACCCTTTGTCTGCTGCCACTCAGGCATGCAGTCGGCAAAAGAAAACAAAACGATGGCAGAGCCACGTGTTTCAGAGTAGACAGTAAGTCTGGAGTTGAACAAAGCTACCGCCATGAATATACAATTGCACGTCGAAACCCATAGTATTAAACTTTTGTCTGTTTCAAAGGCTAACCGGAGACAAATTAACAAGAGTTTCAAACTAATGCTTCCCAAACTCAGATAGGAAATGAATTGCCCACACAAACACGGGGCACTTTAATAGAAATGAAATAGAAAAATCCATACCACAAAAAAGCGTCTGTGAATAAATAGCAAAACATTCATTTTGACGTACACTACAAAATCTACAACCGTACCTGGATTTCTCGACAGCGCCAATCCAGTGATGTCTGCGGAATAATGAGGTTCCAGTTAGGTCTTATTTGTCATTAAAACAGAAGCGATGACAAACTTTACAGACATAAGGTGGGATGATCAGTAAAACGAGGGAAACGAAAATACCGCATGTAGACTAAACTATCAGTACGTATTTGCAGCAGCCATGAATCGAGCTGGCTGCCAGTCAGTTGAATTACAATATCTACGGTATTTTTGTGTACTCACCCGGCGAGACAACCCGCTCGTAATGGTAAGGATTCACACAAACGCTGTCACACTTTAAATCAAAAGCAAACTGACAGTACTTGACGTGCTTTAGCTCGTTCTTGTGCAAATCAGGCCATCTCCAAATTCGCGCGTAAATAACATGGGGGAAGCCTTTTCGTCCGGCGACTTGCAACCTTCCGTCCAGCGTGCGTTGGATTGTAACGCATTTCGATGGATGCGTGCCTCCAGACGTGATAGCGGTGATCAGTGAGTCCAGTTCATCCCTTTTCTCCTTGAGTTTCTTCACAAGAGACTCGATAGCCCGCTTAGCGAACGACTCCGATTCGCCGCCTTGTCTGTGACACATCAGACTGTGAACGATGCTTAGGCAAGCATCCGAACTGTTCGGCGCCACGGCCATGTTGGATAGCCTCTCCGCGATGGAGTTGGGCGTAGCAATCAGGGACGGGTATATGTTGTCGTGGCCACTGTTTGCTGAGTGTATCCTGTTTTGGATTTCAGACGATAACAACGGCAAGTTACACATCTATGTTGCCACCAGGAAAGAGTTTCAAATCACATTCACATAAAACGTACAACTGAGCCCGTGCAACGTCACGGTATGAACAGCGGTGAAGGCGGTTGCCAACCTCGTTCCCATGCACCGGTCGCCGCCATCTTGGATGGGAACGGGGTTCGCGATACTTGGGGTCAGCAACAATTTCTTGAAGGTTTTTCTTATGGTCGGGGCGGGAGGGGGGGGGGGGGGGGCAGAGGTTGGTCAAAAAACACAGCCAATGCTGCATGGAACTTCCCCGCCCCAAGTGCGGACTTCCAATTAAATCTGTGAAAGCTTTCATCTCTCCTCAGAATGGGCTCATGTGATGATCAGTGTTCGATATTTTTTTTTTGTGTTAAGTCCGAGTCCCGACAGAAACGTCAGTGAATTCTTTTCCCAAAGATTAAGCAAAATACTAAAGATATCATTTTCTGTTTTCTCAGATTGTATCAGGGCGTTTTAGCTGATTGAGATTCCTCTTTTTCCCTTCAAAGTTACCCTTTTTAGTAAAACTTAGGGAACGGCATCTTATTTTATTTTCGAGCAGATGTTTCTTTCCGAAAAAGCTACGTGACAAATACGATTTCCCGTTCTAAATGACACGTTAGTTTGCCTCCGAAACCCAAACAAAGAAGTACTGGTAGAAATAAAAAAAATACGATGTTTACAAAAAGATTTTAGTGAAGGCGTGAAGGAAGTGTGGGCCCTTGGGCCGGTGCATACATTTACTGAGAATCGTAACCTGTGAATTGTACTATAACCCCGCTATCTTGGGCTGAGCGGATGCAGCTTGCTATTTGGTTGGTTCATGGGAAGTGTGGAAAGTTCCAGCGCAGCTGCAAGGGGCGGAGAGGTTGACAAGCATTTCGACCCACACCGGAAAATTGCTGACAATAGCACGCACAATACAGAGTACGCATGCATAAGTATTAAAAGTCAAGAAAGTTATATTTAGTTCTCTTGACATTAATTCTGCCCTTGGCACTCGTGTTATGCGAGTCTTTACTATGTGAGAAAAACAATAAAAAATCGGCTAAGATTTGGAAAAGTTGAAAAAAACGCCTAGAGGGGTCAAGGTCGGAGCACACGACGGTAGTGCTAAAAAAACATGTGTCTCATGGGGTTAAGTCCCTAAAGCGTACTCACCAGGAGACCTGTTGCAAAGACAGCTCAATTTGGTCTTTGATTTTTTTTTTGGTTGTATAACTTGTCACACACGAAGGGACAAGTACAGAATGAGGGGACAAGTCCCAGCCAGTGGAATTTAAGGCCTTTGAGATCGCGAGACAGGTCAGAAGGACCGTGCTTGAAAGTTTGGTCCCTGCGAGTCGATTATATTCTTAATTTATTATCAGTCAGCTATTGTTATGTCACAAAAAAAAGTTCACTTTGGTTGTATAACTTGTCACACACGAAGGGACAAGTACAGAATGAGGGGACAAGTCCCAGCCAGTGGAATTTAAGACCTTTGAGATCGCGAGACAGGTCAGAAGGACCGTGCTTGAAAGTTTGGTCCCCGCAACTCGATTATATTCTCAGTCAGCTATTGTTATATGTCTTAAAAAAAGTTTACTGAGGCCAGATATACAAACTCTTGTAGTTGATTAAGTAGTGCAGGAGTTGAAGAAGTAGAGAAGAATTGGATGTTGCAAATTGTAGTAAGGCATGTCGCATTTCACAGTTCCTTCTTAATATGCCATTGTCTAGAAACCTCAAGGGCAATGCGTGGTAGGTTAAAAGCAGCTGAAAAAACGTGAAAAGGTAACAAAGGGAAATCGTGTTTCTAAAATAGTTCAGCATCCTGCATGAGAACCTGGAAGGTGCTTATTTGCCCTTTTATACCTCAAAACAAAATATATCCAAAGCAAAATAAAATACAATTTTGTGATGTACTGTTTTACCTGAACATTAAACAACTCAAAATTATGCAAAACTCGCCAATAATCTCTTAAAAACGACACGTTTTCACAATGTTTTTTTTAAACTTAATTTTTACTTCATTAGAGGATGATGCAATGAAACAAATCTCAACATGTCACGAGCTCTGGGACGAAGAAAAAAGTCTGAGTACCCGACGGCAATCGCACGTTTAACCTTCAACCAATGCGAATGAATAACTGTTATTGATTTTATAAAAATCTCAACCAACAGGGGGATAAAGATGACAAGTTAGCTGTTCATGATAGGGAAGTTAAGGAACCACGACGGCGACTTGACTAAGTCACGAGAAAGGTTTAAAGCCTAAAATATGCAGTTACTCTGTTCGTGCGGTATACATTTCGACAACGATACATTTCCTTGCCGTCCTCTAGAAACAAAACGAACACGACCAAATTCAAAGCCAAAGTAAACGAAGAATTAGTTTTCTTTCCTCTACCTAAACTGGAACGCTATTCATACGAATTTAGCCCCTGGATAGACAGAATAAGGCTGCAGTCAGTGTATCGAAGGAACGTGAATGTACGTTTTTAGGCACATCCGTAGCTTCCTCGAAGCTCGAACTCCCGGGCGTCAGGTCTACAGGGCCCGGTTGTTCAATTCAGTCTTATAGCCAAGCGATGAGGATTCTTGTAAATCCTCTTTGCCCTACGTTTTGACTTTGGTTGCTTTCCAACGGCCGCGTAAAATTAACTCTTTTCAACAAGAGAAACAGAAACCTTAGTTAACTTTAAATCCTGAGTTAGCGTTAACCGGCTTTCGAACAACCGGGCACTGAAGTCCCACGAGTTAGTTAAGCCCCCGTCCACGAGTACTCAAGTCCACTAGAGAAACATAATTGAATTTGTGAAGTAACTTCTTACCTAATTGACTAGCACTTCTGTCTGGAGTATAGACCAGCGATCGTTGGGAATGAGCAACACCTGGAAACTGTAATCAACGTTTATATAGTTGCTTGAGTTCTTATTGGATAGCTGGGCATTTTGCAGTAAAAATCGGACATTTGGTAAACGAGCGGTGATTGGCTGAAAGCTAAGCCTGCTTTTTTTCCTCTCTCTAGCCAATGACAGAGGGCTTGACGTTTGATGTTCAAGTGCAGATGTTCGACAAGTTTTAAACAGTGCTAATAACAAAAAACGCATTTTGACATCTTAATAAACGCTGATGAAAAGATAAGAGCCAAATTGTTCTGATCATAGTTAATAAGGCGCAATGGTTATGAAACATGGTAAATTTCTTTGTTCGAGGTTTTTTCACCATTTTCGGCCTTGACCGCGCACAACCACAATTGCTTTTGAACTTTGTCCGAACAACAGACCAATAGAAATATTGCCCTAAACTATTCAGCCGTGATCCAAAAAACAAAAGATTGTGCACGGTTGTAGTGTGTTCAACATAAATTGTACCTCCTTTGTTATCGCCTTTGAACCCTGCCGAGTTTCATAACCAGTCCCTCGACTATGTTCTGATGAATTACGTTCAACATTTTCGACGGGGAAAAGCTGGGAAACAACACATTGACTCAGTAGTTTATGATGGAGTAAGTTATCGTTCAACAAGGCAAAACAGTCAAAACATTGTTAAAATTGTCATGAGACCGTGTAGCATTCTTTTAAGTCAAACACGGTAAATTTCAAATATGGTTTAATTTGTTTCGGCTACAAGACTATATAAAACGTTTCTCTTACTGTTTAGAAACATCTGAAAAGACCCAACTAGAACCAGCAAAGGAATCACTTGCACACTAAATTTCAAAACGTTTCTTAGGTATAAACGTGAGGCTTTATTTACTTTTTTTTGTGTGTGGAGGAAAATCGTGCTTGGTGAGTTTGCTGCTTAGTTTCAAAACTGAAACAGGTTTGATTCCTCCCCTACTCTTATATTGGCTTCGGACGTACTTGAATGTGCACACGCATACGCAGATGTTTTTTTCTCTCCAGCTAATTTTCTTTTTATGCCCACTTCAAGACGGCAGACACCTGCGTTTTTCACCACCTTAAATAACTGTTTCCCCTTTCAAGCCAAATAAACATGTACTGATTTAAAACTGAGTTCTGCTCTATTGTTTGGCAAGTCACGTTTACGCCGAATAGCTGGTGATTAGTGTAAATTTAGAGATGCTAGCTTACAATGGGTTCTAATCCACTAAATTTGTGAATTGTTTTTTGTAATAACAGAAGAAGAAGTCGGCCGCCATCTTGAAGTGGGCGTAAAATGTAAGTCCCGGTCCAGGTAGCCCTACGTCACAGAAGAACAGATGTAGATAGCACTGACCGGAAAATTCGAACCCTTCACTCATTTTCGTGACATCTAAAATTTGGAGCTTTCAGCGCTTTTCCTAGTATAAACATAAGCACAAGAACGTTCTCATCAAATGGATTTATTTGCAACATACGCGTGAAACTATTGCATTCAACAGGGACGGATTTAGGGGTGGGCCGAGGGGGCCGCTGCCCTGCCCCCCCCCCCCCCCTTTTGTCTGCGAATTTTTTCTTTTGTAAACAACGTCTTTTGGATGTTACTTCGTGCTTCGTTACTTTAGATATATTTTCTTTAATAAATATTATCAATAACAAAATTTATCGAAAGTTGTTCGAATCAACCGCCCTTATAAAAAAGCTTCAAACCGACAAATTTAAAGATTTTACAGGCGTCGCCACTGTCACAGGTGAAACTGTGGAACGTAAAACTAACTCATCAGTTCGCTTTGTAAAGAGTGATTTTAGAAGCACCATGAGAGAAGACCGCCTCAACACACTGTTGCTGCTCATTATTCACAAGGACATAGCTCCGGATTATGATGCAATTATTGACGACTATACTAAGCGTAACCAGAGAAGGATGACATTTATCATTCCCCTGCAATGAATGTTCTTATGATTGTTCTTAAACCCCTGCAATGCAGTGACTGTTCTTATGATTGTTCTTAAAGTCATGTCCTTGGGATACATTTCGTTTTTTTCAAATTTTTTGATAAATCCTCTTAGAATCTGTGTCTGAAGCCTACATTTTTGGTCGCAAATGACCAATGGTCCCAGAATGCATGCAGTAAATATCCGTCTCAAAGAAACTAGATTGTCATAGAGGCCTAATAATAATAATAATAATAATAATAATAATAATAATAATAATAAACTTTATTTATACACACTGATAATTTCAATAAATTAATTGGTTTTCAAATTAGCTGTGTTCCTAATTGACCTAATATTAAAAAGAAACTAAAATGCTCATAAATAATAACTATATTATAACTATGTAAACTATTCTTGCTTAAATACCAATGCTTGGAAACTTTATTGTATTAATTGTGATAAACAGTGTACATCATTTTTCATGAAAGAGTCTAGGGAGTATTTTTCCAATTTTCCTTGAATAGTCCAACCTTGCATCTGACATTGACGACAGTAGATCATTGTCAGGAGTTAATGTCAAGTTAAACCAAGTGCAAAATTTTTGCTATGAACAGGGGCAGGGTTTGACAGCGTGAACAGCAATGCCCCCACCCCCCCCCCCCCCCAAACTTCAGTGTGGCACCCCCAGCCAATTTTTGACGATGAAATGATAACGAAAAACAACCCAACATTTGGAGTAAGACGGTGGCAAACATTGCAAAGAAAGTGAATGATCCTTATGCTGGGCAGGTGTTTGTGATTACAAGTGATAAGAAGGATCAAAGGATTTTTAGCACCCCTGTTTTAGGTTTGAAATTCATGACTTTTTAGTCAAGAGCCCTCCACTTTTGGGTATATCTTGGTAATAAAATTCCCGCCGGTATTTATTTGGGTTTTAGACAAGGACTGTCTATTGTATGCAGACGAAGGCATGGATTGGCCCAAGTGCATTTTTTGGCATTTAGTTTTGTTCCATCTGTTTTGTTTGTTTGTTTTCTTTTTTTTTTGGTGTATTAATTTACATCCAAGTACCCCTTCCACTGGGACTGATGAAGTTCTTTTTTTTTCAACTGGCCTTTTTACCTCAGTTGACAGCCTCCTCACCCTTCAATCACAACAAAAGCAAATCTCACAACAACAAGAATGCAAATTTATTACAAATGTTTTAGAAGATTATTAATAGCAAAAATACTTGAATTATTACATTGAAATGGACAATGTATTTAATGAAATGTACACTGCTGTGCATTATAATACCTCATAATTACAGCAAAATTGGTTCACAAATTCTCTCCTATTTAAAAGCTCACCTATTAGTTTGATTCTCATGTTACACTCTGATGAGGCAGAGAGAGCAGACAAACATCACATGCCTGAGGACTGTGAACACAGGAAATCAATACTTCTGCCAAAAAAATCCTCAGAAACAAATCTATGTAGAGGCAAAGTTTTAGTTGTGGTTTAGAAGCTGTGTTTCTTTTGGAATCACGATAAAGCTAAGGTAACCGTTGAATATGCGTTAATGCAGCCAGAAACAAATTTTGAGTTTTTAAGACGGTTGCTGGTAGTTCTTGGCCAACTTATGTATTAAAATAACTACCACTGACTTCACAAACAATGTTCTTTTCTATTTTCCCGTAGATCCATAGCCTGCTGACCCACGAGCTGTATCGTCAAGCTCCTAAAAAATCAATAAAAAGTTTTCAATAATTACACATTTTTGAACTCAAATCACACATAAATCATATTGATATGGATCTTGACAATAATCTTGGCAAGAAATTTACCAACAGCATTTAAGCTACATGTGTCATTTGGGATTTAGTTCAAGATGGGGGAAAGCAAAGATTTTAACCAAAGCTTAACAATAAAAAACAAAACAAAACAAAACCACTTCAAACTTGGCAGGTTTTTTACAAGCACTGCAGATTTTGTGGTCTCCTGTTTTATTTTTTTTTCCGTGGCCTGAAGGCTAAATTACTAAGGATGTTGTCATCTGTGGTAACAGCCTGTCCAAGACAATGGCTGTGGCAAAGTTCTAAGCTATATGGCCTCAGGCACAAAAACTGGGCAAATCTAGAGCATTTTCCAGATTTTTGGCTAAAATTGCCATACCCCTCCAGTAGCAAGTTCTTCAATAAATCAGATTTCATTTGCAAAATAGAAGATTTATAATTACCCCAGGTTCACCTTCTGATTTTTGCTGATTGGTGTGAAGTGCGGGAGGGGGATTAATAAGGGAGAATAAAAGAAGAGCATGAGGTCAAGCTCTAAATTGGAATTGGAATTTGCAGTGGCACCTCCACAGAGTGGCTCTTCCATCACTGATTCCAGATGGAATTTGGAAGAGTTGGTTTTTATGGAGGGAGGAAAACCGGAGAACCCGGAGAAAGACCCTCGGAGCAAGGACAAGAACCAACAACAAACTCAACCCACATATGACACCAGGACCGGGAATCAAACCTGGGCCACATTGGTGGGAGGTGAGCGCTCTCACCACTGCGCCATCCCTGCTCCCCTGAAATAGTCTGTTCCGAGCCCTTTGTTCAGTTAAGGTTGAAAAGACTACCTATAAACTGACAAAGGCAATGCAATACAAAAATTTCAAAAATGGTGAACACTAAACAATGTAGCTAAAAGACATCCTTACCTCAACTTCCACAAGAGGTGGAGTACTTATTCTCTCAATGATAAGCTGAGCAATGCGATCACCATGCTGTACTTCATAATCAGTTTTCGACAAATTGAAAAGTACCACGCCAACATTTCCTCGGTAATCACGGTCTACAACACCTGCACCAACATCAATGTGGTGTTTCCATGAAAGACTGGATCTAGAAAGGTAATCAATGAATAGTATTATATTACAATTAATCCCTAAGAGTTGTCCCCTCATGTCTGTAAAACTTTAAAACTTTAGCTACCACATCTAGTAAACAACAATTTGTGTACACTCAGTAAAATATGGTGGTAAAGCATTCTATCACCCAAAACAAGGGCACTGTGGAAAAAACATCATGGGTGATAATCTCATAATTCTCAATACATTAACTTCATAATTTGCAGTCATCGAGACAATTTTAACGATATAATATTAGAGAAAAAACTGCATTTTGGTCACTGTTGGGTTCAAAGTTTGGTCACATCCAACCAAATGCAGGGTGCAAATGGTTTGTGAAGCCGAAAGAGATGTAAGCTCAATCAGGTATGCGGGGACTGTCTTTTCCCGCCAACACTTGAAGCTCAAATTTTCAACTACGCAGTTTTTCGGCACCAGTACAAAGCTCACGCAAATCAACTTGCTTTAAAGGAAGAATAATCTGCAATCACTGTACATATCTCCCCGAACAGGAGGAAACGAAAAATGTACAAGATGGACGTACAATACAATGCTCGATAGAGCAACATGTGCTCCGACAGCAATCTTCTTCTTTTGAGCAAGAAATTGTAAATAGTTCAGCCTACCTAGGAGCGACTCGTCCATAACAACCTTCAGGCAGTGCAATGGCGATGTCAGTTTTCACTAATGCTTTTCCTTGCTTGGGGATGACAACATTTTCCGCGCTGTACAAATCGTAGCCAGCCGCTAAAGCCGATCCTCTGCTCGGGGAAGTTGCTTGATCGCTGAGCTTTTTGAAGTATAACACTTTCTCCTGGCAGTAAGGATGCGAATATCCTAGCGCAGTTAGGGTTGTGGATAAAAACTGACCCATTTTTGCGACGAAAGAAAAGCAAATTCTATCGATCGTGATAGAATTGAAGCCTGCTTCGATCGAAGAACTTGTATCGTTTCGCGCTCTTTCTCAGTTCGGTTCGCGAGCAACTTCGCGCAACTTTCATTCGACAATTATGATTGGCTCACGCTTTATTCAATCATCCAATAGGGATACGCGCCAAACTACTGACGGGGGTAGGGCTAAATTTAGGGAGAGAAGGTGCAGGACGATCACAATCGGCAGAATATCTCTTGAAGAACGAAGGTTTTCGCATATAATAACATAATAAAAATAAAATAATTGGATATTTGATCTATCTGAACTGTTACAGGTGTAATAATATGTTCAAATAGGAAGGAAATAAGTTTGTCGGCCTCGTAGGAGGGCTTACCTAGGGAGCTCTGCTTAGGATTTCAGACAATCTCACTACCAGACCACAAGTTCCCGGTTTCCTCCCGGCCGACTATAACGCCTGTTGCTTTTGTCCGACCTCGTGTAGCAAAATGGCCGAACTTCTGCAATTCATTTGTGAAAATTCCGATCACTCCCAGATTTCAGCTGTTCTGAAACGTTTTGCAGAGCAAAAAGAGTTATTTGTCGATACAAATTTCCTGGATTCTCTCAAATTGGTCTTACTGAACCTTGAAAAATCGCAAAATCTCAGCGAAGATTTGGCGACTAACGTTTTGATGGAGATCTGTTGGCCGATCTTGTATAATTCTTCGCTCACCAATAACCAGCTCAGTGGAGACAATCGCAAAAGGCTCCATCTATGTTATGATATTACAGCCTTTTGCTGTTCAGTTTTTCCAACATCTTTGCTTTCAGAGGTTTGTGAGAAATCCCTCCAGATCCTAAGGCGATTCATTGTGGAGAAAAATGCCAGAGAAGAAAATGACGGTGATGTCTCGGTCACCTTGGATCTCGTAGGAAATCTTGTCAAGTCAGACGCCCTCATTGCTTCTGAAAGTACAAACATGGTTACAGGAGAACTGGGAGATGACCTTTTCCAGGAACTTTTAAATATTTTACCCTACACAACTGATTACTTGTGTGCCAAGGTGACGGGACTTGTGCTGCCAAATTTCTTGGAATTCAAGAGATTAGAACGTTGCGAGGTGAGTACCAGCTCCTGAAGCTTGATGTTTGAATGCCTTTTTAAGTCGTGCTTATTTGAAATAACAGGGTGTGTTCACTACAAACCTGAAGTAGTACGTGTAGTTCTAGTACAAAATCAATCTTCATCTGGAGGAACTAATAAAAGGTTAAAAAATATCTCAAAATATTAATTTTACTTTAACTTTTATTGCTTTAAGCCAGAAACACACTAGGCAGTTTTATATGTTTGTTGTGGCAAAATTGATTGCCAACAAAATTGCAGGCGATTTTCACAGAATCGCCGACAAATTCAATCATTGATAATAAACATTTCAGATATTGGCAAGTTTTGATCGCTCATCGTGGCGATCAAAGACGCTGGAAAATTGTCGTCACTGCAGGAAGCACACCTGGTGGTTTTTGCTGACGATCAAAATTCAAATTTCCTAGTGTGTCGCTAGCTGAAGACTAGATTTCTTAGAACTTCAACCTTGAAGTGGAAAAGTTTTTTTATTACTATCAACATTGTATCTTGTCTCTGCCTCGACTAGCGTACCTGCTATTTATGGAGGACAAAGATCTCATTATTTGTAATTCTACCACAGTGCAATAAAGATTGTTGTTGTTGTAAGTTTCTCTGTATACATAATTATTGCCTTTGCCCTTATTTAGTGTGTACAACAATCTTTCATTAAGTCCCTTCTATTAATTATTACACCATATTTAGATATCACTGTCTCCAACAAAGCAGCAGTTAATTTAAGGACAAAAGGTTAACACTTTTACTAACTTACATGTGTACACGTCTACTAATAACTTATTTTCTGAACTCTTGCAGGCTGTTTGGAATGTGGTGAAACAGATCTCCCAATGTAAAGCACCGGGAACATTTGATCAAACCTATGCCATTCTCTGTGGCCTTGCGGATTTCTTCTCCAGCCCAGGAAACTACATTCTTTTTGACAAAGCTGAGTTTTGGAAAATTATCCAGAGGGGTCTTGTGTTGAATGACCCTCTGTCAAGAAAAAGAACAGTGTATCTGTTAAAAAGGGCATTAGACCTGTTAGACAAGCAGCCATGTAATTTATCAGTGACGTCTGAGGAATGTTGCATCTTTTACTGGGCAACTGAGGAGAAGGAATCTTTGAGAAGTTTATGGCAGGATTATATTCTTTTGATGGAAACACTGGACGAAAAACAGGTGCTTAATTTTGTGTACTTTTTTTGTCTACTTTTTGTAAGTTTTGGAGAACATGCTATAACCCTTTCACTCCCAAAAGTGCCTAAATCAAAATTCAAGACAAATATCAAATTTCATTTTGCAAAATACCAAAATGTAAATAGTACCATGTGAAAGTACTGCTGACAAGGTTTCATTTGAATGGTCACACCATAGGATTTCATCCACAGACTTGTAAGTTAGAATCACCTTAATGTCGCCATAATTGATTTTGGGAGTGAAAGGGATAATTTATAAAATTTAAAGCTTATCCAACTTCAAGAGAGTAAGAAAAAAGGAGTGCTGTGGAGGTCTTTTGTTAGAGTTGATGACATACAGCTGAGGGTTACCCTCAGCATGTCATCCAGGAGGAAGTAGCAATACTCACAGTTGCTTCATGCTACAGAAACCAGTGATAAGATCTCTGTTTCTTCTTTATTGATTTGAGCTCCAGTATTCTTAGCCAAACCAATACTTCACTGGTTTGCTAGAGGTGGAAATTCTCAGACTAGTAACATACGAAATAGAAGGAGCATAATGAGGAGAATGTGGATGTTAATATTGGAGCTTAAAGGGTTAAAATGCAAATTGTATGACACTCTAGAGTTAATATCTAAAACTTTTCCAACACTAAATACATACAGCTGAAAGTGTTTTTTTTTTCTTCGGAGGTGGGGGGGGGGGGGGGGGTGCTTCATGAGAAACTGCTGTATCTCATTGCTTGAGCTCATGGAGAGTTCAATTATAAATGATCCTGGCTAATAACAGAATAGTAAAAAATAGAATTACTTTACACATGTCATAATAGAAGTGTGACATGTCAACACAATATTGTAAAGAAAACCAGAGACTGCACAGAGTCTACCATATGCATTACATGTCTTTTATATTGATCTCACTCTGTACATGGTCATGTCATATTTGATCATTTAGATGTCTATACACAGTCAAATGAACTGATAATAATGCTGTTTATTTCACTTTGTACATGATCATGTCATATTTGATCATTTAGATGTCTATGCACAAATGAACTGATAATAATGCTATGTTGTCCCCCTTGGCTCTTTTTCTTGGTTCTTTTTCCAGAATAATTGTTTAATCAATGGTTAGCCCATATTAAATTGACAAACTAACTTTCAATTTTGTAGGTACACATCATAAAGCCAGTGCTGCCACGCATATCAAGTATAGTGGATGCCACTAAAAGGAGAGCAAATGGTAGGTGAACAAGATTTTCAACATACTGGTACATGTCCTTTGCTTCTTCTTAGCCTGAGAAAACAGCTGACCTCTCGCCAGGTCGCTACTTGAGCCCTTGCAAAACGATGTCTGAGTAACGAGCTCAGAAATTCCATACTGACGAAGTGTCACGACCTAGATCTAGGTGGTGCTTCTGATTGGTTGAAACGAAATTCCCTCGCACTACCTAGATCTGGGTGGTGACACGTCATCAGTATGAAATTTCTGCACTCATTACTCAGACGTCGTTTTGCAAGGGATCAAGTGGCGACCTGGCAAGACGTCGGCTGTTTTCTCAGGCTAGCTTCTTCTCAATGCTAGCACAATTATCTTGCTAGTAGTGATTGTGACTTTGGACAATATAATGAGCACATCATCTTATGACCACCTCATACCTGTAATAACAACCATTTTATCATAGAACATTAATCCTCATGCTGTCTTGCTGAAACCTCAGTTGACTTGTTGATACAGCTGTTCAACCAACGTTTTATTAACTAAATGTATTTTAGTTATAGATTAGAAATTTGTTGGTTTAGGTTATTGTATGATCAGGAAGCAATCTAATGATATGGTTGACCTTGGAGATCTTAGCTTATTTAGGAACCAAGCTGGAAATAAAGAAGGTTAACATTTTCATAAAAAGCAATATAACTTTGGTCCTTTTGGGCGCCTACTTTGGTAAATAGTGTTTGTTTGGGTTAATTTTAACTCACTTCACTGTAGTTTCCTCTATTGGTCGCTCAGTCGTTACAAGTACCTGTCATGAGATCGGGGAGTCATGGTTTTGATTCTTGCCTGGGGCATGTCGTTTCTCTGGCTTTGATAAACATATTGTTTGAAATATGCCATATGTGTATCACACACCTCTCTTAAGTTGCAGTTTTGTGATGGTATGTTTACCACATATGCTGCTTCATGATTTGTAAGATGACCTCTGTTTTGTTGCAGGTCGTTTCATGCTGGATGTTTCCTGGCTCCTTACGTTGTACCACAGAGCATCTCAACATGACAACAAGTTCATCTGCAGATGGGCCATCCTGGTCCTTCTAGGTATGGACCTGAGCAACTCGTCACTTCTCAACACCTGCTACTGGTGGTTCCTGTGTGGTCCTCTGATGATCATGCTAAGCGAGTACGCCATCTATGCCAGAACAGATGATGATGCCAGAGGAGACCCGCCTGCTGTGGGTTCTGCAGTTGTTACTTTCTTTGCAGAGTTTGCTGAGCATCTCCCAGTGAATGAGCGGCAAACATTTTGTGCTGGGCTTCTTTCTGCAGTCATCAAACAAGAATTCACTCAAGTTCCCCTAGTGTTCATGTCACAGATGTTGGCAAGTTTGCCGTCCTGTCCAGCTTGGGATTCTGATGCATTGGCAAGCATTCGTGACATCTTTCCTCTGTTTAGAACGTTCAATCCACATATGTCAAGTGCTATTCAGAGTTTCCTTCTTAAGGCAGTGATTAATCTGACAGACCCTAGACGTGTGCATTGGAGTGACATTGGAGATTTTCTCTCCCGTCTTTCTATAGATGATTGCTTGTGCCGCGGGAATGCTTTATGGGAAGCAACAATCAACTGGGTGTGGCAGATTCATGGTTTTGTCTGTCAAGAAAATCCAAATGAAATTGGATTGAGTCAGGAAGGCATGCAGGGCTTGACAAATCTGTTTGACTACCTCAGGGAAAGCATAGAGACATTTCTTAATAATGAGACGCCAGAACTATCAAGTGGTGACCCAGAAGCACAGCCACTGATACGATTGATCATCATCGCATGTGATGCTCATCTTAAGTTTTCAAAGAACACAATGAGTAAACAGCCCGTGCACGAAGCTTTCCAGCAAATCGTGGATGTCATCCAACGTGCAAGCAGTCATGTCTATGCCTCAGAGAACAGGACCACAAGAGCAGCCATGATTCTATCAGGCATTTTGCACCACTTAAACAGCACTGCGACCAATCGACAGTCAAGTCAAAAGTCAGGTGGTGTCAATGTTGAAGAGGAAGAGGTCGATCACAGCTTAAACGTCATGGAACAGTTGCTGAGGTCTAGTGGGCCTGATATCCTTGAACTGTTGCTAAGGAAACTGACGACTGCCCCCTCAACCTTCTCTCATGCCGATACTAGCTTTGTGTTCCTTGACCTTGCGTCTGAGCTGTTCACATTTATGACTGTTTCAGTAGGCTCTGGAGGCCAGGAATTGGACGTGTATTATCACTTTATTGAAAACCTTGTCCAGAGAAGCAGGGAAATAGTCCTCAATAAACAATCAGACAGACATCAACTCACATTAAGTGACTGGCGTTTATTTGCGTTGGCCATGAAGAGTCTTGCCTTCTGCTGTGCTGCCTTAAGAATTGAACCTCGTCCTCACCCTACCCTTCTCGTTTACAGTTTGTTGCAAACGATAGCTGAACTTGATCTCAGTTCTGAGTGTCCAAAACCTAAGTTTCTTTATCCAGGTGAGGAACGCGGTGATACGTCAGCGGAATCAAGCCCGTTAGTAAAGAAAGGCTGGGGAAGACTGGTGTCTGATTTCCTTGAAGCTCAGTGGCTCTGCATTGAATTCCTGCTCGGGGAATCACCGCGGTACGCTGAGAGCAGGGGCAAAGAGCTGAGCGACAAGTTGGAGCCTTTCTTAGCGGACCTCCCTGAAGCTGCCCTCGAGGCGCTCGCTCTGGGCTCTGGTCTAGCGGTGCTACCCGTCATAAGATGCGTGCGCCTGTTAACTTCACAAATGCTACTTAAGAATGACTCGCTATGCTCCCAGGCCCTGGAGTCCGTATGGTGGACATTTCAGGATAGACAAAAGGGCGACCATATCTGGTTCTGGGGTTCATTGAGGGAGGTCATCCAAGTATTCTTCAACCCCTGCCTTCTAACTCTGCCTGAGGACCACCCCGTGACTGCAATCGTGCACAAGTACTGGCGTGAGCTGTTGATGATGGGAGAAGAGCGTCCTGGTATCGTAAATCACGTGATCGAGCCTTGTTGCAAATTCTGGACGAGCTCACCGGGCGATCAAACCCACACAAATCAAGCGCCTCAATTCAGTGGAGAAAATCGTAAAGGAAGCTTGGAAGTTCACCTTGATTTCATCACCGAAGCTTACGTTTTTGGTCCCAGAGAAAAGAAAACCCTTCGGGTTACTAATTATGTGCTGGAGTATGTCCGTCGTCTAGGGGAACAACGTGCGATATGCCCCCTAAACGTGGACGTGCTGCGCGATGACACGCGTGTCCGCGTCAACGCGATTAATACACTTATGATATTAGATCCGGAAAAGCCGCGCGACGTGAGCCTTCTACAACGTGTTGTCCACGCGTTAATCGCTAAGAATGCGGAGCTGGTGGAAGAAAAACCACGTTCATCGATCAATTCGTACTCACACAGGAGAAAGCATCGTGTGTGGCAGGCGATCCTCATTGCGCTGTCCCGCTTGCTGGAAGCTGATGCTGGAGAGTCGTTCGCTCGTGATGTCTTAGAAGAAATTTTCCGTGCCATTGTTTGCGATAACCAAGTGTCGGTCAGGAACTTCCTTCAGTGGGGAATGGTGCTCATCCTTGGCAAGTAAGGAAACAAATATTTTTTTTAAAATGGTCACTTGGGAGAAATTTGCAAAACACTAACAGTAGTATGTTGCTAAAAAGTAGTATTTTGTCACACTTGAGAAAATCGTGCCATAGTTACAACCCCATCACACGGCTCAAAGTAAGTTTAAGTCTGATAAGGCACGGCTGATCGAAAGGCTAGTATCTAATAGGATTGCCCAATATTTAGACAAAACTATCCTTCATCCAGGGCAAGAAAAGCTAATTGAAAATGGAAGCAAACAAACAAACAAATTTAAAACTATAACGGTTACAAAAGAGACAGACACAGTGCATAAATACGAACACAGTAGGAAGCGTTTGTTTAAAAAGAGGCATACTAGACATGCATCCTCGGAGAACCCAGGGGCAGATAGTCGGGGTGAGAGACATAAAACGGGCGAAATAGGTGCGGGCTGAAGCCTGGTGCGAGCGAAAGTTTACAAGAAATTTTGAGGCATTGTAGTTTTTGCATGTGCCCAATCAGTGAACAGCTTATTTCACCGTTCCTTTCGTGACGTATTATACAGAGTGTAACTTTGCTAAACCTTTTACCCAGATGTCATGCACTCGCGCGTACTGAAATCAACTTTCTGTCTTGCTCGTTCGATAGGCCTAACATCGAAGAAAGTTTTAATAAAATGGGACCCACAAAGCCGACAAATCGAGAAATTTGGAAAGGGTACTCAAGGAAAAAGAAAACAACAAGTACGAAAATCAGATTGAGGTATTGTGAAAAGAAGCGTGCAATTAGGACTTACGTGCGCGATCCACAACACGTCTTTGCGTTTGCTCCAAACTGCACGCTTCTAAAAGTTCACACCTAAGGTGTGAACTTTTCACAACACCTCAGTCTGATTATCGTACTTGTTGTTTTCTTTTTCCTTGAGTACCCTTTCCAAATTTCTCGATTCTCGGCTTTTTGAGTCCCATTTTACTAAAACCTTCTTCGATGGTAGGCCTATCGAACGAGCGAAACAGAAAGTTGACTTCAGTACGCACGAGTGTTTGAGATCTGGGTAAAAGGTTTAGCAAAGTTACACTCTGTATAAGATGTCACGAAAGGAACGGTGAAATAAGCTGATCGCTGATTGGGCACAAAAAATACAATGCCTCAGAATTTGTGCTCAATCAGAAGCAAGAACGCAAATGGGCTCTTCAACTAGTCCGTTAAAGGTAATCGCCCAGGGGCTCTCCCGCCCGTCTTGTAAACTTTCGCTGGCACCGATTTCGCCTCTTTTATCTGTCTCTCACCCCGACTATCTGCCCCTGGGGCTCCGAGGATATAATAATAATAATAATAATAATAATAATAATAATAATAATAATAATAATAATAATAATAATAATAATAATAATAATAATAATAATAATAACTTTATTTACGTGTCAAAATTGATCTAGCTCACTGTTAAGACAGGATGCTAATTGGGACACACTAAATAATAATAACAATAATAATAATAATAATAATATTAGAAATTGTTAAAAAATGCACTTAGGTCTAAACAATATATATCTAAAGAACAATTTTCTGTATAATTCAAGTGATCGTGATGAAAATACTAACTAACTAGCTAACTAACTAACTAACTAACTAATTAACTAACTAACTAACTAACTAAGGGTGCGTTTTTTTATCCACAATTCTGGAATAAGAATGGTTGGTACGGAATGCTAGGAATAATTCGGATTGTCTGCATAAAAAAACGCCCGTCGAGATGCGCGGTCCTGACGAGTAAACATTGCGTAACAAATATGGCGGCCGACGAAGAGGCTGCCATTGCAGCGGTTATCGCAGCAATTTTCCTTGTAAATAAAGAGGAGGAAGAAAATAGGGAGACTGTTTTGGATTTGCCGAATGTTTTGGCAGTCCTATATACAAAGGAGAGGAGACACATCCCTCGAATCACGGGTTTCTTGTACGAAACATCACTGAAAAAAACCTCGTACTTTTGGTACATTGAAATTAGAAGCAATGTTTCATTGTGTCCAAAAGTGTAACCTGATTTTTTTCTCCGGTAGAGACGTATTTGAATCCGCAGCGCTCATTTCGCCGTCCGCCATCTTGGATTTTCATTCGCAACATTCCGTTCATTCTGCCCCTGGGAGTAGAATGGATGGAATGGCATTCTGTCCATTCCGGAATAGGAATGCGGAATAGAAAAACGCGCGCATTTTACATTCTGATCATTCTCATTCCAGAATTGTGAATAAAAAAACGCGCCCTAATTATCACATAGTGAGCAATGGCATTGTTTCATTATTAGTTCGTCCACTCTCATACTTCTCACTCGATTTTTAAAGAGCTTTATGGTCTCTGGTTGTCTCACCTCCGAGCTCAGTTTCGACCATAGCACTGGCCCTAAAAAGCTGACGCTATGTTTGCCAATGTTACAGTGCTAACTCTTGGTATGGAGACGTCTGAGTTCCTAAGCGAATAGTTGCACGAAGTCCTTTTGAACAGGTGACTTATGTATTTAGGACACTGATTGTGTTTTACTTTGTACATCAGTATTGCTATGTCTTGTAATCGGCGATTTTACAACGTTGGTAACTTAGCCATCTTTAAGAGATCCTCGTAGGTATCATTTCTATTGCAATAAATGGCTCGAAGGGCCTTTTCCTGTACACGTTCTAATTTTCTTGTGTCTGATGAACAACAAAAATGCGAAACCACGTGACAGTACGTTAGACTAGACATGCTGTAAACAGTGTGAAATAAAGTTGAAGTTAAAAGTTGACATAATGTTACAGTAACTGGCCAAAGAACGACTGAAATGCGAGCTTGGAATACCTCACTTATAACGGGGCGTAAAGATATCAGTGGTGCTTCTTTTTGATAACAACAGATTTGAATCACCTGAGACCCAATTAGCAGTTTTACCCATGTCTTTGAATGGACTTTCGTCGCGAGTTACCCATTACGTTTCTGCCAACTTGTAGCTAAGAAATGTTTGAAGATTTACAGTTGATTAAAAGATAATTACATTGAGCTCTTCAAACAAGACTTCTGTTCTTCTGTTTCCTTCCGACACAGGAAATAAATGAGAGACCAGCTTGCAGATTGCAAAATTACCCTAACAAACCAATTCTGCTTACTTCATCAGGTTTCCCAGCCTGCAGCCGTTGCTTTGGGAACAACTTAAATACGACCTGGACAGACGAGCAGGCAGCGTGTCCTCATTCCTCGTGGTTGCTGCACTAGTAGGCGAATTCTCGTTCCCAGATTCCTGCTCCCAAGCAGTTTACTTCCGCCAAGCTTTTTCCGTCATTCTTCCCTGGGCGCTAACATCGCATGTCATGGTATGTTGCTACTAGTTCGGGGCATTACTATTTGAATTAACTAGCTACATTTGGACGTTGGTACTTTGCCTTCAAGGATACTAGAATACTAGGATCTTATGCCACTAAATGACTGTTAACGTACGTTTTGCCAACACAAAAGAAAAGACTTTTCTCCCCATTGTTATGTCAAAGTGCTGGAAGGAAAAGACTCACGATGCACTGACCTCTGATGCAAAATAGGAAAAGTCTGGGTTGAAATCAGCTTTCCAGGTCAGAGGGATAATCTTTTGGTCGAGTAGTTCAGGTAACAGAAAAAGAATGTAAGGAGCAGGGAGTCCAGTGATACAAAGGAAACTTTTGAGATTAACTTGCGAAATTAACTAGTTGTTATTATTAGTTGTGTTCGTGTCAAGGATTTTGGTCGCAATATTTTCAATCATACTTCATATTTATTTTTTGTGGTTGTGCTGGAAGCCTTTACAAGAGGCTTACTCATTGAACTCACGGCATTTTAGTGAAATCTCCGTGCAACGGTAAGATTACCAAATGAATACGGTCTTTTGGCTGAGCTCGGGTATTTAAACAGTCTACTTCTCACTGATTTCCTTGTATTGTGACTGGACAAAAGTGTCACGTGTTGTCTCTTTCAGGTCCAGGCCTACGCCCAGGTGGCGTTGCAGAAGATGTGGCTGACTTGTCAGCGGCAGAATCTGCATGACGTCATCTCAGATCACGCCATCGTCAAGTCCTGCGTTGTTTTCCTGGAGACAAACAACGAAGGCCTTCGTCAGAAAACTCGCCTATTGGGAGATTTCTTCTTCCTTGATTTGCATCCTTACCATGACTTCTCCGTGCAGACCTTGTTCGAAACTCTTCCACGTCTGTCTGAGGTCACTGATGAAGAGTGGATTTCTCCCAACGTATTCACTCAGGGATCATTAGGAGTGCGTGCCTGGAAGGCATCCGCGAAAGCCTTGGGTGGATTACCGCTGTTTAATCCTGGTGATACGCGACTGGCTCAGGTATCGAATGCACCTTATTTTAATTATGAGGAGAACATCGGACAGCAAATAACTCGAAGACTAACGGGAAATAAAGTCAACAGGAAGGAGGCACAGCAGACGAGCGAGGCGGGGAATGGAGGAATCAGTGGACCACAGAGCGGTGACGTGCAAAAGAAGATCACACCTTGGAAAGTAATTCCACCCGATGAAGAAATGATGTCCGAGATACAACAACAGCGCATGGCCAACCTGCAGAAAAACTCCGCTGGAAATCTGATCGTGGTCGCATCACTGATCGACAAAGCTCCGAATCTCGGCGGCTTGTGCCGCACGTGCGAGATTTTTGGCGTGCAGACGCTAGTGCTTGGCAACACGCACGTGATCGAAGATATTCAGTTTAAATCCCTGAGCGTGAGCGCCGCTAAATGGATGAACCTTCAAGAAGTTCGCATGTCCGAGCTTAAGTCCTACCTAGCGAGCATGCGCCACGAGGGGTACACGCTGGTCGGTGTTGAACAAACGGCGAACAGCGAGACCTTGACTCGGTACCAGTTTCCGCACAAGACGCTACTGTTACTTGGCAACGAGAAGGAGGGAATACCGGTGGAGCTGATTCAGATGTTGGACGTGTGCGTGGAGATCCCGCAGGTTGGAGTCATTAGGTCCCTTAACGTGCACGTCAGCGGAGCTCTACTCGTGTGGGAGTACACGCGACAGAGGGTCCTCGGAGGAGGCACATGATTTAGCAAGCAGACACGAGAACTTGTGGTTTTTAGATATTATGATTATCATGACAGTCATAAAACAACTTTTGAATTTAGACTGGACAGTTGGGTTCGCACGTTCGAGGGTAAACTTGGAGCTTAATATATGTTTTTCAAAATCATGGTGGAGCGATAAAAATAAAAAATAAAAAAACAACTAGAAGAGGAGTTTGAAAGAGCTCTAAAATGCTTGAAAACCTTTTTTTAAATGAATGAATATGATGGTGATAATGGGTGTTTTAAAATAATGGATCTCGATTTGGCAGAAGGCGGGCAAGAACCACCGAACATGGCTCCTCTCAACTAACATAAAAACACTGATGAGCCAAGAATCTTTATCAGTACACTGTATAGACAGGAGTTCCTTTGGCTAAGCAGGGCTGTCAACTCATGTTCTCGCTTCTAGCAGTGGGCACCTTTTTGTTGGTCATAAGCGCACAGTGACCTTGATACTTGTCAAGTGAGAGACAAACCAATTCAACACACCGCAAGGTCTCATGGTGCTCGTACAACATTGGACGTGGCCTGTTCCAGGCTCCGAGATAGTGGGGAAAGCGAGGGAGAAAAACGCGTAGGGGTTGGGGAGAGACAGCCACCGCCACCGTTGCCCGCCACCGTTGCCCGCCACCGCCCCCTTTTTTCTCAGATACCGCGCGTCTTATTTTCGCGTTCCCTTTCTAATGTTCGCGCCGTCCCTACAGCTGAGAGCCTGGAACAGCTTACATCGGACGTAATGAGTTCACAGCCTATGTCCGGCACTGGTTCTACTTCATGATTCTACGTCGAAATAATGTGGTAAGCAATGGTTTTAGCGGTGGACATACAATGCAATTTAGCAATATTGAATTCAATATTTCGTACAATGTTGCACGTGTGTCCACGCCTTTCATCTCATTTCTGTGTTCTCCCGGCCTGCTTTGACCACAAGCAACTTAGTTTACTCAGGATGCCCTTTCTTAGGACCTCTCCTGCTATCTTTGAGTAATTTTTCTCATGCAATAAAACAAAGTGCATTAGTATCAATAAGTGGATAGTGTTTTTCGCGAGCTCTGATTTGCTATTACAGGTACCTCCGAACAAAAGTTCTTTGCCGATTTGTCAGAAAACAGAATAAATTTTGGGACATGGATGTTCACTTTTGTGGTGGTAAATACTAACAATTACTCACGTTGGTTTCGGTGAACAGTAGTAGAATAATTGTTAACTAGTATCTAGACAAACCTTTGATATGAGCAAGTGCCCTCTCTAATTTTTCCTTACTGGGATGATATCAGCTTTTAGTACATACCAGTCCAGTGGATAGTGTTTTTCGCGTGCTCTGATTGGCTACTCAGACTCGGGATAGTATCTGCTATTCACCTCCTGGCATTTTTCTGGATTTCGAGTGTCAGAGAAAAAGGAGTTATTTGGTGCTGGCTATCCACTGGTTTGGTATATACTAAAACAATTATTCACGTCAGTGTCAGTGAAGAGTGGTAGATATTTACCTCTCAGCCTGTAAAATTAATGAGCAAATTCATCTCGTGTGGCCTCTACAATGTTTACCACTATAAGTTTTAATTTCTAGTTTTAAGTTTTAATTTTGTAATGAACTGTATTATGGTAAACCTGTGTTTATGGTAAACCTGTGTTAGCATCCGTCGCTGTAATTTCAATTTCAACTGTAATCATTATAATTGAGGAGGCCTAATTAACATAAGCTTCATAGTTTCCTTTAGGCCTCCTCGCCACTGTTACCATCATTCTTTCTTCCTTCCTTGTTCTTTAATTATTATCTTTGTATTGTTGTCTGTGGTGTGGCAAAAAAAAAAGGCTTATCAGTAGAATGTTTGATCAAATGGAAACACTCCGCGGTGTTAAGTAGAATAATGGCATATTTTAATTGTACTAACGAACGAAATTACTGAGTAACGAGAAATTTACTCCTTGTGAGCCAACGCTTTACTTTACTTATTTTTCATAATCCCTATTATTAAAGTCTTTTTATTTTTTTAAAAAGCAAACCTATATTTTGATTTAAGAAGGAGAGAAATGATCAGCAAAGCGCTAATAAATTTCTTTCCCTTTTTCTTAAAATTGAAATTTTCATCGTTATGTTATTGCCTTGGTGGTGCTGCAAAAGTCTACGTATAATTCGTTTGTCTTCCATCTCCGTGATACTGAAACAGTCGTGCAAGTATTTTCACAACTGAATGGGATCATTACCTTCTTAGTTACTGTCCACACGAAAACGTTCTGCAATATTTATCCACACGAAATGACACGTGTTTCCCTAAAAACTCTTCTAACTGTTGAGTACCAGGCCTCGTTCTTAGGGAGAGGGCTAGTTTTAATTTTGGAGCGCATGAAATCGAACATGCCGTATTTCGTCGATTAAAGGCCGGGACGTTTACTTAAAACTAGTCCTCGTAGACCTGGCGTTTATTCGGGGCCCGGCATTTTTTGTTCTTTAATACTTCAGGTTTACTAAAATAAAAAAAAATTATGGTAAAATATAGGACTAAAGTGTTGACCCGGCGTTTAATGGAGAAAATACGGTATTCATAATTTGTTCCCCTTAGACGCACGTGTTGTGTCATCCTTTTTTAATCGTTATACCATTTCTGGCTGCCGGTATCTAGACAATGCCTATAAAATAATCATGTTCAGCAGTCAGTCATACAAACGATAAAAGCTCCCTTAATTATTTTTTGCTAGGAAAATCTATTTGTTGCTACTAATTTGATGAAGGATAATAAATAATTCCGTGCAATACGTTGAAGTCTAGTGCCATCGGTTCTGCTCTTGTTTCGACTGAGTTCCCGAAAGTATCACGGTTTGAAAAGCACTGACAGTATTTTCTGTCAACTTAATTATATCAACCAATTCCATCTTTTTTTCAAATTTAAAGGTAAACTCAAATTTTAAAACTGCAACTGATCTGCTGGAGGAATGTAAATATTTTGGGCAATGATTGGAAGAGTGAAACACCTGACTCGTCCCCAGTCGTCTCTAATCATTTGTACGCGGCCGCAGATCGGTCGCGGGAGACTAGTACGGCATCTCGGCGAAGGGGACGTTGGGAGAGACAAAAGAGACGACTGGGGGACGAGTCAGGTGAAACACGCCATTACGCAACTAGACTATTTCGCCTTTTGCAATTTACAAAACAGAAAATCGACTTTAGAAAATCGAGGTCTTTCATTAATTGAAAGGAAAGTAAAATCCGACAAATTTTAAACAAGTTCCGAAAAAGATGAAAACCGGTATATTCCTGAAGATTAGACAACCAGGTTTAATTTAAGGACAAACTTGACGAAAATAAAACATTCCTTGAAAATTTGTGATCACAGTTACATGTTGCAAGGAACTCTTCAGTTGGCAACAACCATCGTTCTTCAACAGTTGACCAGAAAATGGACATTAACTAAAATTCTTTCATTCTAGTTTTATATTGTTAATGCAGATAAACAGTATCTACTGATTTTCCCTTCGAATCAGTAACAGCTTCCCTGTCATCAAAAGGTTTTTGGTTCTTCAAAGCCAACCCTCATGCATCAGTTAAACTCTTCGGCCATGTCCTTTGCTTCTGCTGTCTAGAGACGTCGTCATGGGGATTTTTGTATACAAAATGTGCTGCAATTAAAACTAAACTAAGTCTAGACATTGGATTTTTTTATTCACTTAAGAAGGCTTCTAGTTTATGTTAGCAGAATTAAGAATCTATATTCACAACACACAAGCTTAAACAAAAAGTATTCCAAATTCGTATAACAACCAGAGGGTTTTTTTAAAAAAACCTATTCAATTTGTTTAGTTGTACAGTCAAGGCTCTCATAAGCGACCACCTTGGGAATTCAGAAAAGTGGTCGCAACTAGAGCCGGTCGATTACGAGGATGGGCTCTCGTAAGGGACCGCGCGATGAAACAATAGAACGTGGTCGCTTACAAGAGCTTTTAGCGTAAAGCTTGGCATATGTTAATGGTCACTTATAGTATTGCAGTAGAGAATTGCAGAAGAGGTGCGCGTATGTAAAGTCAGCAAACCATTAGCACTTGTGTAATGCATTACTCTAAATTTGACAAAGAAGTGAATGCTTTTATTAAAGTGTTGACCGAGTGGTCGCTTACGAGAACTTAAAAACAAAGAGAAAAAACCAGTCGGTAAATCACAAAAGTGGTCGCGGTCGCTCACGAGAGCTTTTAATTACAAAGTTTAAGTGACAATTAAAACGGGGTTTCACAGTGCTGGTCGTCACTAGAGCTAGTCGCTTTCGAGAGTGGTCTCAAGGAGAGCTTCGACTGTATTCGTTTTTAATTCTACTTAGCCCTTTGTAGTTAACTCATACAATGAAAACGCGGGACATAGAAAAAAAGCGGTTTAATGTGAAGTAGATACAATTTTCCCATGTTTGAATCAAGACTTCCGGAACTTTCCCATGACCTATTTTGAAACCATCTTAGTATCAATGGATGTAACAAGCTTGTATACACACATTCCACAAGGAGGGGGGCGTAAGGGTTTGCGGTGATGCGGTATTGCGTTATTTTTGGTGCGGTATTGCGGTAATTTTAATTTTAGAATACGGTATTGCGGTTTTACAAGACTAAGCGGTTTGCGGTTTCTATAAATGTTAGGCCGCGGTAATCGGTGAAAAAAAAAGAAACTGCGGTGATACGGACGATACATTTTCACGCGGATCCTCTAGTTTCCGGTGTTTTGTTTTAAATTTTTACAAGGTCTTTCGAGCTACACAGCAGTCGGTGACCACTAATGTACAAAGACCCGCAAATAAGCATTGTGGTTTGTAATTTCAGCCTTTTCCAGTTAATGCTTGATATTATTAACCGTTTTATCCAATGATATGTCGACAATGTCGCAGAATGAAAAAGACATTGACAGGCCTACACAGACTCCCCTATGTGGTTTTACGTTAGCGACGCACGAGCCTTTAAAGTTTTGCTCTGACGAGTATGTCTTTGAGTGATTTACCTTTTTTGAATGATATAATCGGAGGCGTTTTGTAAATTGTTTTCAGCAGTGGCTGATTTTGAATGAGACTCCAATGTTGCATCAGTATATTTGTTTTAAATTTTTAACCCCTCGATGGTGTGTTGTCACTAAAGGCACTATTTTGCATTTAGTTTTTTTGTTTGTTTTTTAAGTACCGTTTGCCTTTCGGCAAAGGAGACCTCAGATAAGGTTTTTTCAATTAGGCTTTTTGGATAACCACGTGCTTCAAGTCGTGTTTTGAAGTTACACATGGCCTCCTGGAAATTTTTTTCTGAGGAGTTTGTTCTTAGAAGTTTGATAGCTTTCCCTTTAATAAAGCCTCTCTTAACATCTGGTGGGTGGCAAGAGGAATAGTGTGTATATTGAAAGGTCTCGGTTGGCTTGTAGTGAGTTTTGACGTCGAGGATAGATTTGTTTTGGAATCTTTCACCTTTGTACACTACCGTGTCTAGAGGGTCCTGAAGGGGTAAAATGGGAACTGGGATTGGCCTGTTTTTGATCTGGGAAAATGGGATTTAAGTCACTGGGACTGGGATTTGGTCGCTGGGAATGGGAGAAAAATGTGAAAAATGGGAATGGGATAAATATTTTGTAACCATAACCAGTCGAGACATCACTTATTTCCTGGGGTTGAGACGTTAAAAAATTGTTCAAGCGCCTTTTTCCTGTCAATTTTTAGCATGTTTAGCCATCATGTTTTATTTTCCCCCGAATGGTCTCGATTTGCGGTCAACAATATTTGTTTACAGCGGTGCTTGTAAAGCCAAAAGTCTACAGGGCATGCGTATTTCTCTGATACAAACAACATGGCGGATAAAAACGACGCTCTCGTGCAATACTCGCACTGTTGTCGTGGAAGTTAAGTACTTTTCTACTCAAAATGATGTCATACACACCGAGAACTGTAATCTGGAATTACCACTGGATTGTCCAACGACCCAGATCGAGAGGAATATTTGTAGAATGTGTGGCATAGAGGAATCGAGTAGACGAAGAGGATTTGCAGATTTTGCTGTCGAAGTGTTTTACATGGACTTCGACTCCCTCGAACTTCTGAAGAAGTCTCTCAGCTCCATCAAAACCAACATTCAGGACTCGCCACTATTTCCCGGCTACAAAATGAGATTAAACATGGAGTCGCTCTTAACCCTTTACGTTGAAAATCAGCCGTAACACATTTGAAGAGAGACACTTTTTACATTGTATGAATATGCTGTCATGTTTGGCACATCAGTTGAAGAAGCAGTGAAAAGGGTTTCTAAGTGGGCAGCAGCGTACTACACACATCCGAATTCATATTACAAACTGCCAACATCACATGCAGTTTCCTTACCTGGCATCAAAATTCCAAAGCCAACCTTACAGGAGATAACCGAAACGAGGAAGCTCAAATGAGGGCGTGGGCTAAAATGCATGGTAAATCCGTCAGACAACGAAATGTAAGACAAGATAACACAATGGACAGGGCGGGCACTTTGCCTCTGAACTTATATGAAGCTGAAACGGTCTTGAAACCAGTCAATTTAAATTCACTGAAAGCTGTAGAAAGAGTTTCAAGTTGAAGTGATGAGCCGCCTACTTCAAATGAGGATGTCAGTTTACCACCAAAGTCTCCTAACAACGAACAGGTAGACAGCTTTAGTGCTAGTGACAGTGACAATGACTCCGAAGAAGAGGTAGACAGCGCTCTTGAAACACCACTGAGAATGATCCGTCTGACCAGGCTTGGAAGAATCAGAACACTTGCAAGTCGAATGACAGATTTCCTGCCGGCAGGAATGACAGGAGTGTGAAGTGGCATGAACTTGTTATCTAAGTAATCACTATAACTTCCCTACTTGCACGTTTTACCAGTCTAAAAGGATCCTACCGTCTTCAGAACATCTTGGCAAATCCTCGTGAATTTTTGGGCCTTTGTTGGGTGGTATTTAGAAGCCGTAATTTTTCGGATGCTAAGAGGAAATAGCTGGTATGTATGACACTGGGATTTTTTCTGAATTCTGCTAATGGGAATGGGATTTGAACACTGGGAAGTGGGATTTAGGAAAAAATTGGGCTGGGAAATGGGATTGGTACCCCCCCTTCAGGACCCTCTGTCTAAGAATGTAATTTCTTTCTCTGAGATTTCAGCTGTAAACTTTATAGTTGGATGAAATGTGTTAGCTTGTTCTATGAATAGATCAATGTCTTGTTTAGTGGCGTCCCATAGGGAGAAAACGTCGTCTGTGTAGCGTTTCCACACTCTCGGTTTGAGTATAAGTCCGAGCATTTGTTTAAGATAGTGTGACGGAATGGGAGGGTTGTTATTGTGGTATTTTTCGTATGCTTGGCATACTATTGTGATACCCTCTTCTTGTGGAGGGGGGCGTAAGGGGGGGTCCGAAAACCGCAAAACCGCACAAAAAAACGTATAAATACGTTTGATTAATTATATCAACCAATTCTATCTTTTTTAAATTTAAAAGTAAATTCAAGTTTTAAAATTAATATTTGATCTGATCTGCTGGAGGAATGTAGATATGTATCGTTCTTCAACCGTACGCGTTGACCATATTGCCGACTACAAAGAAACATCATCTCAAGAAAGTAAAATTAAATTCGTCAATAAAAAATTAAACGTGCAGTTTAGAGAATTGCGTCGCTTACAAGTGTGAAATCCCAAGGTTCTTCTCAGTCCAGTCTGGGCGAGGAAATCCTCCGACAGCTTCGCTCCGGGACAGAGCTCTTTTGCTAACTTTCTTTTGTATTCGGTGGAATAGAAAACAGAAACTCGCTGAAACTATTTCAACTTAGTTTTATATTGTCAATGTGGATAAACTTTATCTGTGAATTTCCCTTTGAATAACAGCTTCCCTCGGGAGGTCTCCTCTCGTAAACGAAATGGTTCTCAGAATTGGTTGATCTGCGTCTACTTGATATGCATATGTTGACAATAGCAGACTGCAGTTAAGTCCACGAATATCTCAGGCGATTTAGGCCTTCCAAACAGATATTCCCCGAAATGAACCGTTGGGTGCCCCGGCCTGTGAAAAGACCTACATCTTAACAAATTGGTGATCCCGGCATACACGAACTCCCGGAGCACGCCCATCTCAGGCACAAGTTAAATGAAATGACTTGATTTCGTTTCTGTACGGCACAAGTGAATCACGGTCAGTTTACCCTTCTAAGGTGATTATAATCCGTTCACTTGGAGTTCTTTTGGCTACTGGAAAAACAATTTCATTGCTACAGTTGGAAAACACATAGTGAACCGAAATTTATAGCACGTGGAGTCTAAGAGAGTTGTGAAAAGCCCTTGCTCCAATTGCAATTATCTGTTTTTATTGCTAGTTTAAGCTTATAAGGTTATAAAAACAAAGTACATTGAGAGAAAGGAAGAGCTGACACTGTGTTCTTTTTTAACTTCCTCTTCTGGTTCTTCATTTGCTTGCGACAACAGTGCGTGCAAAGAAAACTTCACATTCAAACCTCTACGGAATGGAGGTCCTAATATTCCTACTGAGGAACAAGGTTTTGGGCCGCAGTCTCCAAAAGATCATCTTTTAACTTACACTGCCCGATGTTTGTATTTACAAACCTTTCACAAAAGAAAACTCCGGCATTTGGCTAAACGCTATTAAGCTTTGGGGGAAGCACGCTAAAATAAAAAATTAATGATTATTTTACCCTCTCATCAAAGTAGCAATACACGGCGCCAATTTGCTTTAATACCCAGGTGTAATGAATGAAAATTTAATAGAAAAATACTTTAATTTTGAATATTAAGGCGATAAAATTGGTTTTCGGATCTTCAAAGCCAACGTCATGCATCAGTTAAAATCTTCAGCCTTGTGTTGTGTTCTTTGTCTCTGCTGTCCATTGTCTACGCCATAGGGATTTTAAGTTTTGTGTAAAAAATGTCCTGCAATTAAACTAAGTACCTAGACACTGGATTTTACAATCACTAAAGAAGGCTTCTAGTTTATGTTAGCAAAATTAGGAATTTATATTCAAAACACACAAGCTTGAACAAAAAGCATTCTAATGTCGCATAACAACCAGAACGTCTCTTTGAAAACCTGTTCAAATTGTTCGTTTTCTTTTTTAATTTGTATTTAAATGCATTTTTCTTTTTATTAAAAGTTTACTAAGCCCTGAAGAGTACACTCATCCAACGAAAACGCAGGACATCGAAATTTAATAAAGCGGTTTAATGTGCAGTAGATACAATTTTTCCGCTCTTTTTAGCGTTTTTAGCGGAGCCTGCGGGCAAAGCCCGCCAGCGGAGCTCCATTGCTAAGGAAATTTGGTAATCTATCGATCCGAAAAATTTTGGTTGTGACGTCAGCGTACGTCCGTCCATCCGTCCGTCCGACCGTCCGTACAGACTCTGGGGGAGGGGGAGGGAAGTCCCAAGGCAACCCGACCGGGAGTGGAGAATGCCACCTTTTCTTGGCGGGAAATCGCGCGGTGCTTTTGGGCAACCGGCGTTTTTCTTGGCGGGAAATCGCATGACCATCGTCGCTTTTGAAAAAGAGGTTTCTTTAAAAAGCTTAAGTTTATTTAGCAAAACGATTGTTCGACGGTACTGTAGTTTTAAACTTGAGAAAGAAACATTTAATACCTATAATGGAAAGAAAAAGTTCAAAAGAATACTGGTAGTAGGCGAAAACTTCAAGTTACGAAAGCTGCCTTCAAAGGACCTCATCGCTTTGTTTTCTTCACGGCGGAGAGCTTGCCTTGTTCTGAAACACAGCCGAGTAAGTGAAGTTTTTAAAGGGTTTAAGGTGCATGATTTTGAGTATTACGGTCAAAGAAATTACATTTTGAAATTGAATTTATGTCATTAGAAATGTGTCATTTACTTTTGACTTCAAAAAATTATTAGAAAACAAGCTCAGATTTGTGACAGATGTAGTCTTAGAATATTTTGCCATGCTGGAAGTGTAATGCGAATTGCATTTAAGTATAAACTTACGGGTTTTCGAATAAACTTTTTCAAAAATGATTTCTCTGTTTATTATTTTGTGTTTGTTTATTCACAACAGTAGGTCAAAGCACAGTCGCAAGGCAACTGCACAAGCATCACTTACGGCGAATAATTGCTTTCAATTTTAACTGTCGGATCGGTTTGTGCAATTGTCGATTTTCTTGTCCTAGAACTTTTCAATAGTAAGCGAAGCAGTTGTCGGTTTAAGGCTATTTTATCCGAAAAGCTTCCGAAAAACAAGTTGTTTTGCGTTCCTCAAAGCGCCTAACTTTACATAGGCTTACTTCGCATCCGCAAAACTTATGCCACAATTAAAAGCGTGTTTGGTGTTTGCTCGTTTTCAATCTTGATGGTATAAATTTTGACCAGACTAATAGGGGCAGTTCATGTTATTTGTTAACTGAACATCCGAACGCGATGAAGATAACCCATTTACTTCAGAATAAGTTTTATTTTGTTGTTGTACATGAGCGCCGTTTCAAGTTCATTCAAGCCAACAGCCAATAATCCAAGGAGATTTGACAAGCCTTGACAGTTAATGACAGGATATGGAAACATTTAAAAAACCAAGCAAGACTGCTCCTGAGTAAAATATGTGTTCAGTTTGATGCCCGAAAAAAAATTAAGCTGTGCTCAGCCTCTAGAATGACCTTTCGAGCTTGGTTTTACAGAACAGATCCTCAAAATCTTGAAGGACAATTCGGAACACTTTCGGGCTTTTTGAGAAACACTTTTCGAAAGGGAACGAGCCAAAGAAAGCCCCGAAATATATTTCAGAGCGAAAAGTTTCAGGACTATTTTTGAGAAAAGAGCACCAGTTTATTCCTTGGAGGCTCCGCTTTTAGGCATGGCTAAATCTATATATTAGCTGAAACCTAAGGCCGTAAAAAAATTTAACGAAACGGAATCCTATCAGCCGAATTTCCGAGCTGCTCTTGGTTGTCCGAAAATGCTAGCTGACCTTATTTTACACTCTAAACGGCATATTTGTTCCTCTGAAAACAATAGGAATTAATTAGTTCCCTTGTTACGAAAGTCTGAGGTGATGTTTCTCCAAAGAAATTTCTAGTTTCCACTTCCAGTTGGTTTGGAGAATTTATTTGTAGACGTTGTGTTTCCTATACAAAATACCCTAATGCAAATCAGTTCTTTAATTTTTGAAATAACTGAGTGTTGATAGCGGAGCCTGCGGGCAAAGCCCGCCAGCGGAGCTCCATTGCTAAGGAAATTTGGTAATGTATTGATGCGAAAAATTTTGGTTGTGACGTCAGCGGGCAGGGCGGAAAAACCGCTGATTGGCTGAGAGATATGACGTCAAACGCGTCATCAAATCGTTGGTGCTCATGCGCGGGATAAATATTTTTCAAAATGGCGGACAGTCCTTGAGTTGTTTTGCTGCAGAAAGCCCAATAATATTTGACTTTACTGATGATCCACGTTTCCTTAGATCTTTTCATTATAGGGAAGGTTGAGTGGGTCGATAATTGACTTCACTGGTGTTCAAAGGGACTATTTTAGCCCTCGTACACTGGAGAAATGTTATTCGAATCATGACTGCCAGCTTGTACATATTTATTCCAGCACTTGTCCTCCTAACAATTCGCCTTCTCGATCTCGCATCTCAGCACATGGCAGGTCTTTGATTGATGGAGCTAAGAATTCGTTTCATTGTTTTGTTTTTACTGTTGGCAACAACTGCAGGCTTGTCAAATGTCTCTGGTTTCCTCGTCGAGTTCGTGATCTTTTAAAACGTCTTCGGCGATTTTTTCGTCATCAGCTGTTGTCACATATCTACATTTTTTGGCGAACAAGACATGCTATCACTAAGGTGCAGGTCAGCAATTTTCTTTCTTCCAAATGATCAACGTGTGAAATAGTAATATTTTTAGTTTAAGTTGTACTGCAATAGTGTGTTTGATTTACAATTATACATGAAAACAACAAAAATGCTACAATTCCAGCCAGTGGAATGTTATAGGTTGTTTTTTCATTCCTTTTTGTGAAGAAAGGATTGTATTGTCAGGCTCTATTTTCCTGCTTCCATGTTTCCATAGTAGCATTACCCTTTGTCAATCCATTGTCTGGGCACACCTGGGACAGATGCTTGCATGCTTGAAGGCTGCATTAACATGGTTAACTCACTTGTTTCTCTGTCACAAGCTAAGATGTGATCAGTTGGAAAAGAGTGTTGATTGCTACTGAGGGAAGGGCTTCTGATGTCCATTGCCCATATTTTAAAGAAACTTTCCCGTAAACCAGTGATGCAGAAGTCAGCACTGTTGCTCAAAAAAAAGTTGCTATGTGTTGTGTGTCAAGTCCTACTGCAAATCAACATGTTGTTGAGCTGATGTTAACATGATTACACAAAGCTTCTTTTTCAACTGTGTTGAACATGTTAATTTGCATCAAACAGTTTTCAACAGCACATGACACACCGTGTGGCATTTGTTGACCAATGTATATGATGACATTTGTTTACAGTGTTGGACAGTATTGACTTGTGTATCATTGGCTTTTGTTTTGGCTTCATGATGTGCTATTTTGGAGTTATTTTTTAGTTATGTGTAGATGTCAAATTCTTTGTCAAAATTTACTTGTCTGGCAATTTATTTGTATACTTTATCATTCTACAGATTTTACAATGGAGCCATGTTAATACAACTACCAACAGGCCTAACCAATAACCTTATATTAAGGGGTCTTCAAATATGAAAACAACTGCATGAGCTTTTGCTTGGGTGAAATTAAAGGTGATCTAACTATTTAATGGCTTGGTCCCACTGTTTTTAAGTGAAGTTGCACCATAGTTAATAAAAGAATCTGGTTATGAAGCTCAGCTAAGTCCTTTGTTTTATGTTTTTGTTACCTTTTTTAGCCTTGAAGGTGCACAAACAACAATAGGTTTTGAATTTTGCATGAGCAACGAACCAATAAAAATGTCACTGTTAAGTTATTCAGCCATAGTGTGAGATTGTAAAACAAAAGATTGTGCACTTTCGTAGAACTTTCAACATGAATTGCAGCACCTTTGTTATTGCCTTTGAAACTTGTAAGGTTTCATAACCAGTCCCTCGAGTAACTATGGTTGCACTGAACCTTCATAACTTGCCTATCCAAACCTGTTGTGTGGGTGAAAGGAATATGTGATATTTGCAAGAATGTATTGAATGGCAACATTGTGTGTAGGCATTTTAAGTTTAAAAGGAAATTTAATATTGTTTGTAATTATTATTTTCACTTTCTTTATCCTAGGTTATCCACATTTCATCAACATTGTTTTGTGGAGTCTACATTATTAAGTGTTATTAGCAGCAGGTGGCAAACAAAGAGGTCACTAACATTCAACACAAAGAAACATTTTTCAGTTCATGGATCAGATTTCAAATCCTTCCCTGTACTGTTCGACTGTATGTTTGTCATTGCTAGTGGAATGTTTGGATGTCTGCTAACTGCAGTGGGTTGTGCCTTCGGTGATGATAAAGATCCTGAAGAAAGCAATGAGGAACCCACAGTTTGATGAGCCTGGATTTGCATGGATGAAAATAGCATGTTATCCATCTTTAACAGGGAGAACAGACTGTTGTTGTTGGTTGTTTTCTGTTTTTTTTTTGTTGTTGTGTTTTTTTTTTCTGAAAACCTTAAATTGTTGTTTTTGCAGTTGGGGGGGGGGGGAGAGATGGAGGGGATTTTTCATCTTGCCTTGTTTTGTTTGTTTTGTCAATGTCTCTGTTACGTAGAAAATATTGTTTTTCTCGAAGGGAAGGTAATTAAATTCATTGTGCAAAAAGGGGTATATTTAGGCTCAAAAATGAAATTGCTTTGTTTGGGGGCTTGTTTGGTGTGTTTAATGTAGTTTATCCCAACAGCTTGATTTGAGGAATGTTTTGCCATACGAAGGCAAGGCCAAGAAATGATATCATTGCCAAAACCAAGTTGTGGTTTATTACAAGATAATTGATTATTGATACAATATTTTGGCTCTATTACAGAGTCATAGTCACGTAATTGTCAGATGGCTCTAGATTTTTCCAAAAATTTGTTTAATTTTGTTTATAGTTCAATAATTAATAAACCATGATGTCATCACATCATTGCTTAAAGACAAAATGGCCTATAGTTTTTCTCTTCTTTATCTTGTGGTGGACATAAATGCCAAACAATTTTCTTTTGCAATGCACTCAAGTTCTTTCATTGATGGTCTTAGCATAAGAGCAAAATTTTAACAAAAATTTAATGCAGGGCTAACTGAAGTGTACCATCTCACTGAATTTTGAATCACCCATAATTGTTGACCTCCCCCATGACTTGTCATTTCATTTGTATTGTTTATGGAACTAGTCCTACCCTGTGTGGCAGCTGCCAAAACAGGAGGGAGAGGGCTGTGCAGGCTGAACCTAGTCCCTGTGATCTATTGACACACAATTAACCAATCAAAGAGCAAATTGGATTCTCCCTGCAAAAAAGAACCCTGTCTAAACACTCAAGGGACTTGTCTTCAGATGACAGACTTGTTCCAAGTCCCTGCAACCTGTCCTCTTCTGTGAACACTCAGGGGACTTGGCCCTGAGAAAAATACTATGACTTGTCCCTTTGTTTGTTCTCAACTGGGATTATTGCTGCTTTTTCATAAAATGAATTTAAGTGAAGGTTTCATCACATTCCCAAAGATATCTTTTTACTTATTCAGTTATCTTAAGCTCACTCAGTGCCATTAGTATCCTCAGAACCCTCTGGGGACAGGGCAACAAGTTGGAGTTGTTTGACCACTTGTCTGTAGAGGGAAACATAGTTAACTATGAGGGAAAGCAGCAGTTTGCTTTGCTCCGTATTTTTAACTTGACCTTAGTAGCGTGATTTCGCCACAACCAAACTGGCCTGGAAAATCCGCGTAAAATTGCGTCTTCGCCCGAAAAAAGAGCCACAATTCCCAACACTTTCCCGACCCTCTTCGCAAGTGAGAGCTGCATTCGCAGAGATTTTCCATCTTATGTGGTCTCCACGAAAGTCGCAAGCGCAAAAAGAAAAATAACTCTTTAAAGGGGACTTTGAAGGGCCCTTTATTACGTAACGAAAACTGAAAACAGCGGCCGGTAAATTTGAAAGGTGGCGCCAAGTCATTTATAATTTCCCGCGCAAGAGAGTAGCCGGTGGCAAGCGCCAAGCGGCGAATTGAACGGTGTGTAATCAGGAGAGCACAGTGTCTTAAAGAATTTCATGAGCTGTTTGGAGCCTGTAACGCAAAAGGTAATAAAATTGGTTATATGTGGGTTATTGTTGCCGAGCTTTTAGTCGAATACGTGTGTAGGATCAGTTTATAAGCTCCTGCGATCGCAAAAGCTTGCATTTGCGAATGACTTCGAATAATAGTTTTCGCAAGTGGAACATAAAGACTTGAAAATATTTTGATGTTCGTATCTTACGATTTTTTTGCGTATTTGATATTTTGTTTCTCTGCTTTTAATCTTTCAGATCGTCGGATTTTTGTCCTTAAATATCCGAAAACTTTCTTATTTTTTCAAATTTTGTGCCGAGTGTCGATCGCACACCCTCGCACGATGGCTTGAATTTAGCTACGTAAAGTCGCATGTTTCACGGAATAAATGAAGTACAAAAACTGAGCCAAAGGTTATGAAAATTAATACATGACTTTTCAAGGCGTTGAACTTTTAGGAAAGCGACTTCGTTGTACTATTGTTTTCGTGTGAATTTAGTTATTTTAGGCTAAATCTCTCCAATTTTTTTAGTTAACTTGAGCCGCTTTACTTTGGTCAGTGGATAGTGCTAATACCCGCGAAATAAACAGCCAATCAGCGGTTTTTCCGCCCTGCCACGTCAGCGTACGTCCGTCCATCCGTCCGTCCGTACAGACTCTGGGGGAGGGGGAGGGAAGTCCCAAGGCAACCCGACCGGGAGTGGAGAATGCCATCTTTTCTTGGCGGGAAATCGCGCGGTGCTTTTGGGCAACCGGCGTTTTTCTTGGCGGGAAATCGCATGACCATCGTCGCTTTTGAAAAAGAGGTTTCTTTAAAAAGCTTAAGTTTATTTAGCAAAACGATTGTTCGACGGTACTGTAGTTTTAAACTTGAGAAAAAAACATTTAATATCTATAAACGGAAAGAAAAAGTTCAAAAGAATACTGGTAGTAGGAGAAAACTTCAACTTACGAAAGCTGCCTTCAAAGGACCTCTCGCTTTGTTTTCTTCCCGAGTAAGTGAAGTTTTTAAAGGGTTTAAGGTGCATGATTTTGAGTATTTATTACGGTCAAAGAAATTACATTTTGAAATTGAATTTATGTCATTAGAAATGTGTCATTTACTTTTGACTTCAAAAAATTATTAGAAAACGAGCTCAGATTTGTGCAGATGTAGTCTTAGAATATTTTGCCATGCTGGAAGTGTAATGCGAATTGCATTTAAGTATAAACTTACGGGTTTTCGAATAAACTTTTTCAAAAATGATTTCTCTGTTTGTTATTTTGTGTTTGTTTATTCATAACAGTAGGTCAAAGCACACTCGCAAGGCAACTGCACAAGCATCACTTACGGCGAATAATTGCTTTCAATATTAACTGTCGGGTCGGTTTGTGCAATTGTCGATTTTCTTGTCCTAGAACTTTTCAATAGTAAGCGAAGCAGTTGTCGGTATAAGACTATTTTATCCGAAAAGCTTCCGAAAAACAAGTTTTTTTGCGTTCCTCAAAGTGCCTAACTTTAAATGGGCTTACTTCGCATCCGCAAAACTTATGCCATAATTTAAAGCGTGTTTGGTGTTTGCTCGTTTTCAATCTTGATGGTATAAATTTTGACCAGACTAATAGGGGCAGTTCATGTTATTTGTTAACTGAACATCCGAACGCGATGAAGATAACCCATTTACTTCAGAATAAGTTTTATTTTGTTGTTGTACATGAGCGCCGTTTCAAGTTCATTCAAGCCTACAGCCAATAATCCAAGGAGATTTGACAAGCCTTGACAGTTAATGACAAGATATGGAGGCAGTGTGGCCGAGTGGTTAGGGCGCCGGTCTTGAAATCCGGAGGTCCCGAGTTCAAGTCCCGTTCTGACCGCTATCTGGAGTTGTTTCACGGCCGACCAGGTTTCATCTCCTCGACCACACTTGTAAATAGCCAACTGGTTTGCCTCCTGCCGGTTGGGATTTTTAACTTGTTATGTTCAGTTTGAAATATTTGTTTCTAAGGTTTAAATGCTCGGCCCCACTAGCACCTTGCTATAATCACTTGCCGAGGGTAAATAAAGGACATTTTTTTATTTATTTTTTTATTTATGTAACTGAAAAACCAAGCAAGACTGCTCCTGAGTAAAATATGTGTTCAGTTTGATGCCCGAAAAAAAAAATTAAGCTGTGCTCAGCCTCTAGAATGACCTTTCGAGCTCGGTTTCACAGAACAGATCCTCAAAATCTTGGAGAACAATTCGGAACACTTTCGGGCTTTTTGAGAAACACTTTTCGAAAGGGAACAAGCCAAAGAAAGCCCCGAAATATATTTCAGAGCGAAAAGTTTCAGGACTATTTTTGAGAAACGAGCATCAGTTTATTCCTTGGAGGCTCCGCTTTTAGGCATGGCTAAATCTATATATTATTGTTGTAGATTAAAGAATGGGATTTTGAATTTAAGTACCTCTACCGGTTGAATTCCAGTGTTTCTTGCATTTGCTAAAAAAAAATAATAAGATAAAAATCCAGTCCAGTTGTACGAGCCCTTTGGTTTTACACAGGAAACTTTCAATACCTTTAATGAGCATTTTAAAAGAAATTAATAAACCTAAATAGTTAATTGGCGCACTTTATAAAACGTTTACTGCAGAATTTTTTATTGGCTCAGCTGGAAATACAAATGGACTAATCGAGCAGAATTCACAAATTTACAGTCATCTGCTGTATCTGTATTTGTAAACCTGTTTTACATTTGCCTTTTAAAGGTTATGTCGGCAACATAAATAAAATAATTACTGTAACCAGGGAAACTTGGCCAGAGAGTATTAACCAGTTGTATAGTGTGCATATTTATATATATTAATTACGTTATATTACGTATATATTACGTTATATTATTTTAATTACGTTATATTATTTTATATATATTAATTACGTTTTTAGTTAGGCAGGTTAGGTGTCCACAATTAGTAGAGGGGACTTTTCCCCTCAGCTACTACAGTTTTGACACGTTAATAAAGTTATTATTATTATTATTATTATTATTATTATTATTATTATTATTATTATTATTATTATTATTATTATATTCAAAGCTTACCATAAATGCTTTATATCTTTCACTTGGAGTTTTGATGTTTTGCCACAAATTAGGAGTATATCTATAATAAAGAGCGTATTCCTGCCGTCTTGAAGAAATGGCAGAAATATTTCATATGTTCGTGGATATAAATAGTGAGATAAGATGGATTTCATTTGGGTGCTTATAAATGCAGCAAACCTTTTTAACAAAAGTTCTTGTGCAGAAGATGGTCACATATCTAATAACTTTGCGCGCTTTGTTGCAAACGCGCGGTCAACCCAAGACACTGAATTTTTTTGCTAAGTTTCTTGTCGGCTCTGAAAAACTTTCTCCAAAAGAATAATATGTACTTCGATCGCCTGGGCTCGATTTTTTGCCTCTGAATAGTGTCTGGCTGGTAATCGAGCCTAAATTTGCTTTGATTCATAATTTTACTGGCGCTAGTTCGTCCAAGAAACAAAAAGGCATTCGCCCAAGAATGCAACTAGAAAAACAATAACAACCAATCATGTGATAGAACAAAAACAAAGCAGAACCGACGGGGAAAGTGTTGTGAGGGAATAGGAGATTGGATGAAGAAGACAGACGTCTGCTGCCAGCTAACAGTTGTGTGGTAAGAAAAACTACTCATTTAATAGCAATTAATAATTTCTCTCTTTGCCGTGTAAACAGGGGACGAACTACCGAGAAAATTTTACCGAAATACTTGAAATATCATTTTTTTTTTACTTTTCAAAATTGTTTCAGAGCTTTTAAAAGAAAAATTTGTGTCAGCTAATACAGGTTGATCTGTTCACAGTTTTAAAGTGAAAATTTAGGTCGCAGAATTTTCAGTAGACAGGATCATCTGCACCGAATTTCAGAGCTGCTGGTAGCTCTCCGAACATTAAGCTGGCCTTATTTAACACTCTAAACGACATATTTGTCCCACCCAAAACAACAGGAATTAATCTTATTCCCATTGTTACGAAAGTCTGAGGTGATGTTTCGCCAAAGAAATCTCTAGTTTTCATTGCAATTAAATCCGAATATCTCAGGTGATTTAGGCCTCACCCATGCTAACAGATATTCCCCGAAGCGAACCGTTGGTTGTCCGTTCCCAGTCCTCTAGCGTGTCTAAGCTTTGAATTTTTTTTCTCAACTGGCAGAAGAATTGAAATTCAAAAGCGATAACAGTCTTCTCATATATTGGAAACGTATTGCAATTGGTAGTGTTTTGTATATCGTTGGATGCCTTCATGGCTTTACGAAGCTTAATGGATAGTGATGGCGAAGAAACTTGGAATTGACCCTTTTGGCACTTTGAGTGTAAGATGGGGGATTTTTGTCTTCAGATAAAATCAATTACTTTAACCTCGCTTCAAAAGAAGTCGCCAGTGAAAAACATTCCGCGACCAACACTCAAGTAACTAAGGAAACATGAACGTTCATCATTCGATCCAATCCGTGTTTAGTGCAAGAGAACCAATCATGTTGCAGAACAAAAACAAAGCATTTTGACTTTGGTTATTTGACCAATCAGTGCTTCGCATAAGAGACAATAGATCTGTACTTTGTTCAAGTTAGTGTGTTCTGAAACAAAAGAAAGGAGAACCGCGAGTTCACAGCCACACTTTCGCACTTACTCTCGACAGGGAAAGTGTTGTAAGAGAATAGAAGGAGTCGAGATCGGAAGAAGACTTGAAAAGAGAAAGACATTTACGTCTGCTGCCAGTTAAGAGTTGTGTGGTTAGAAAAACTACTCATTTAATAACAATTAATAATTTCCATCTTTGTCGTATAAACGGGGGCAACCAAGGAGAAAATTTTAGCGAAGTTCTTGAAATATCATTTTTTTCTTTCCTAGATTGTTTCAGAGCTTTTTAAAGGTAAATTCATGTAAGCTAATACAGGTTAATCTGTTTAGAGTTCTTAGTTGAAAATTTAGGTCGCAGAAAATTTCAGTAGACAGAATCCTATCCGCAGAATTTCCGAGCTGCTGATAGCTCTCCGAAAATGCTCGGTGCCTGGTCCGTGTGTAAAATTCAGAACACTTCTTCCTGTTAAGTCACACCCGATAGGAATTTTTCATGCATCCTTGCGAGCGACAAATACCAAATTGCAGCACTGTGTACAAAAAACAATTTCCATCACAGATTTCAGCTTTGATAGTCTTAATTGGGACCTGACTATTGAGCAGGTGTAATTATTAGTTTGACGATCTTTTGAGCTTTCAATTTTTTTCTCACCTGGCAGAGGAATTGAAATTCAAAAGCGAGAACGTCAGTCTTCTCAGTATATTGGAAACGTATTGCAATAGTGCTAATGTCTTGTATATCGTTGGATGCCTTGGTGGCTTTCCGAAGCTTAATGGATAGTAACGGCGAAGAAACTGGGAATTGATCCTTTTGGCACTTTGCGTGTAAGATGGGGAATTTTTGTCTTCAGATGAAATTAATAACTTTAACCTCCCTTCGAAAGAAGTTGCGAGAGGAAAACATTCCGCAACCAACACTCAAGGAACTAAGGAAACTTGAACTTTTCTTATTCGATCCAATCCGTGTTTAGTACAAGAGAACCAATGATGTTGCAGAACAAAACATTAAGGCATTTTGACTTAATAATTTCTCTCTTTGCCGTGTAAACAGGGGACGAACTACCGAGAAAATTTTACCGAAATACTTGAAATATCATTTTTTTTTTACTTTTCAAAATTGTTTCAGAGCTTTTAACAGAAACATTTGTGTGAGCTAATACAGGTTGATCTGTTCGCAGTTTTAAAGTGAAAATTTAGGTCGCAGAATTTTCAGTAGACAGGATCATCTGCACCGAATTTCAGAGCTGCTGGTAGCTCTCCGAACATTAAGCTGGCCTTATTTAACACTCTAAACGACATATTTGTCCCACCCAAAACAACAGGAATTAATCTTAGTCCCCTTGTTACGAAAGTCTGAGGTGATGTTTCGCCAAAGAAATCTCTAGTTTTCATTGCAATTAAATCCGAATATCTCAGGTGATTTAGGCCTCACCCATGCTAACAGATATTCCCCGAAGCGAACCGTTGGGTGTCCTTTTCCAGTCCTTTAGCGTGTCTAAGCTTTGAATTTTTTTTCCTCAACTGGCAGAAGAATTGAAATTCAAAAGCGATAACAGTCTTCTTATATATTGGAAACGTATTGCAATTGGTAGTGTTTTGTATATCGTTGGATGCCTTCATGGCTTTACGAAGCTTAATGGATAGTGATGGCGAAGAAACTTGGAATTGACCCTTTTGGCACTTTGAGTGTAAGATGGGGGATTTTTGTCTTCAGATAAAATCAATTACTTTAACCTCGCTTCAAAAGAAGTCGCCAGAGAAAAACATTCCGCGACCAACACTCAAGTAACTAAGGAAATATGAACGTTCATCATTCGATCCAATCCGTGTTTAGTGCAAGAGAACCAATCATGTTGCAGAACAAAAACAAAGCATTTTGACTTTGGTTATTTGACCAATCAGTGCTTCGCATAAGAGACAATAGATTTGTACTTTGTTCAAGTTAGTGTGTTCTGAAACAAAAGAAAGGAGAACCGCGAGTTCACAGCCACACTTTCGCACTTACTCTCGACAGGGAAAGTGTTGTAAGAGAATAGAAGGAGTCGAGATCGGAAGAAGACTTGAAAAGAGAAAGACATTTACGTCTGCTGCCAGCTAAGAGTTGTGTGGTAAGAAAAACTACTCATTTAATAACAATTAATAATTTCCATCTTTGTCGTATAAACGGGGGCAACCAAGGAGAAAATTTTAGCGAAGTTCTTGAAATATCATTTTTTCTTTCCTAGATTGTTTCAGAGCTTTTTAAAGGTAAATTCATGTAGGCTAAGGGAAGGTACGTTTTTTCTTGGGGGGGGGGGGGGGAGGGCTGGGGAATTTTGGTATTTTTTTCCCAAAAAAGTGTTGGCCCTCCCTTGCGTTTTAATTAAAAAACTCCTGACCCCCCACCTTTAGGTGACTGACAAAAGCGCGACCCTCCCCTCACTACAACATGGTATGTTCCATGCTGTAGAAACCTCAGAACGTTTCGCTTGTGAACGCAAAGTGTTTGAATATGAATATATCTCGATATCGAATGTGTGCGTGCTGAAACAAGGAAAATGCGAACAATCATTGTGGGATATTTACGTTTTATAGCTGCAGTTTGAATATGGAAGTATTTGAGTATTATAAAAGTTTTGAACATAAAATATCTAAGGGAAAATACACGCGCTTCTTTCTCCGACTAGCCGGCATTGCTGTTGGTTACTTTAACAGAAAGGTTTAGTTGTTTAGCATGCGAAATCTGCCTCTCAAAAACAAATATTTCCGACATTTCCGACAGGGTAGAGCGCATTGTTGGATCTACTAGTAACTCTTCAGAACTAAACGGCTCAGGAGATCAGGCAGCAGATAGCCAACAGCAAGAAGCTGAGGAAACGATACCTGAGTCAAGTACTTCTCGATACGGACAGAAAAGGACACGAGTCCTCCGAGAGAAACTATGTGCCATGGCATAACATACATGTAAAAATGTAACCTAGTACCTATAATAAAACACCAAATTAAATCAAAGTAGGTGAAAAGAAAAACTTAATCTGTAAGAAAAATGGAAAGCAACATCACAAAAATTCTCATTAAAAACTTCTGGAAAAGATGTGTGACCCTCCCTTGAATAGCTCACATGAGGTATGGCCCTCCCCTTTTGGTGCTCTTTTTCACTGATGACCCTCCCCTCTGAATCCCCAGCCCTCCCCCCCCAAGAAAAAAACGTACCTTCCCTAATACAGGTTGATCTGTTTGGAGTTCTTAGTTGAAAATTTCCGAGCTGCTGATAGCTCTCCGAAAATGCTAGCTGGCCTTATGTTACACTTTAAACGACATATTGTCCCATTCAAAATAAGAGCCAATCTCAGTCCCCTTGTTACGAAAGTTTGAGATGATGTTTCGCCAAAAAAATATCTAGTTTTCATAGCAATTAAAGCCGAATATCTCAGGTGATGTAGGCCTCACCGAACAGATATTCCCCGAAACGAAGCGTTGGGTGCCCCTGTGCAAATCCAGAACACCTGTTCCTGTTAAGACACACCCGTTAGGAATTCTTATCGCAGATATGTGGGCTACCTGACGTTCTGGCCCGCATGTAGGTTTCACTTCCTTTTTCGCAACTGGCAAACGTTAGTAACCAAAGAGTTATTCTGTTCATTTGAACATTAGCGCAGCTTAAAATATTATACATTTACAAAACTAATTATTTCTTATTCCTTCACAATTATTTTTTTTTGTTAAAGGCATGTGAATTTTTTCTTCAACTCGGACGTCTTTTCCTCATTTGTTGATTAAACCATATTTGTAAAAATTCTTATGGGATGAACGAAATAATATTTACCTTATTTCTATTGCTTCAGGCAATTTGTCTGCTCTCATGGCGGCGTTACCATTAACAAATTTACAACAAAAAGAGGCGACATTTATGAATCCATCTCTTTCCACACACCCTGCAGAAGCCACATTTTCAGGCGCCTACTCCAAAAGGGCCAAGTTTTGACTCTTAACTATCCCAAGACAATGAAATACTTTTGAAAACAGTTTGGCGTGTTAAAGTAGAAGAATTGAAATTCAAAAAAGCGGGAAGATCAATCGTCTCGTAATTATATTGGAAGCGTCTTGCAACATTCCGCGACCAACACTCAAGTAACTAAGGAAACATGAACGTTCATCATTCGATCCAATCCGTGTTTAGTGCAAGAGAACCAATCATGTTGCAGAACAAAAACAAAGCATTTTGACTTTGGTTATTTGACCAATCAGTGCTTCGCATAAGAGACAATAGATTTGTACTTTGTTCAAGTTAGTGTGTTCTGAAACAAAAGAAAGGAGAACCGCAAGTTCACAGCCACACTTTCGCACTAACTCTCGACAGGGAAAGTGTTGTAAGAGAATAGAAGGAGTCGAGATCGGAAGAAGACTTGAAAAGAGAAAGACATTTACGTCTGCTGCCAGCTAAGAGTTGTGTGGTAAGAAAAACTACTCATATAATAACAATTAATAATTTCCATCTTTGTCGTATAAACGGGGGCAACCAAGGAGAAAATTTTAGCGAAGTTCTTGAAATATTATTTTTTTCTTTCCTAGATTGTTTCAGAGCTTTTTAAAGGTAAATTCATGTAGGCTAATACAGGTTGATCTGTTTGGAGTTCTTAGTTGAAAATTTAGGTCGCAGAAAATTTCAGTAGACAGAATCCTATCCGCAGAATTTCCGAGCTGCTGATAGCTCTCCGAAAATGCTAGCTGGCCTTATTTTACACTTTAAACGACATATTGTCCCATTCAAAATAAGAGGAACTAATCTCAGTCCCCTTGTTACGAAAGTTTGAGATGATGTTTCGCCAAAAAAATATCTAGTTTTCATAGCAATTAAAGCCGAATATCTCAGATGATTTAGGCCTCACCGAACAGATATTCCCCGAAACGAAGCGTTGGGTGCCCCTGTGCAAATCCAGAACACCTGTTCCTGTTAAGACACACCCGTTAGGAATTCTTATCGCATATATGTGGGCTACCTGACGTTCTGGCCCGCATGTAGGTTTCACTTCCTTTTTCGCAACTGGCAAACGTTAGTAACCAAAGAGTTATTCTGTTCATTTGAACATTAGTGCAGCTTAAAATGTTATACATTTACAAATACTAATTATTTCTTATTACTAATTATTTCTTATTCCTTCACAATTATTTTTTTTTGTTAAAGGCATGTGAATTTTTTCTTCAACTCGGACGTCTTTTCTTCATTTGTTGATTAAACCATATTTTTAAAAATTCTTATGGGATGAACAAAATAATATTTACCTTATTTCTATTGCTTCAGGCAATTTTTCTGCTCTCATGGCGGCGTTACCATTAACAAATTTACAACAAAAAGAGGCGACATTTATGAATCCATCTCTTTCCACACACCGTGCAGAAGCCACATTTTCAGGCGCCTACTGCAAAAGGGCCAAGTTTTGACTCTTAACTATCCCAAGACAATGAAATACTTTTGGAAACAGTTTGGCGTGTTAAAGTAGAAGAATTGAAATTCAAAAAAGCGGGAAGATCAATCGTCTCGTAATTATATTGGAAGCGTCTTACAATTGCTATGTTTTGTATATCATTGGATGCCTTCATGGCTTTTAATAATGATGGTGAAAGGCGAACAAACTTGGAATTGATCCTTTTTGCAATTTGCGTGTGAGATGGAAGAATTTTTGTCTTTAGATGGAATTTATTACTTTAACCTCGTTTCAAAACAAGTCGCGAGAGAAAAAAACATTCCGCAACCAATACTGACGTAACTAAGGTAACTTGAACAACAAGGCAATATTCTGACTTTCGTTATTCGATCCAATCCGTACTTACTGCAAGAAACAATTATACTTAGACGTTGACGACTTTGAGCGTTTTTGGTTATTGATTGTAACTGACGTGGGCTTCAATTTAACAACTTTGCTGTCTTTAAGGAATCAAAGCTTCCTTGGTGTAAACATTCACGCCTATCTTAACGCTGTCTTCACCATGTATGGTCTTTCATTTTTGAACTGTCGTTCGCGCTTTAGTTATCCAAGCGGCTTTGAAATCGAAACTTAACTCAAACAACAGGTTTTAACTTGCTCTGCGATATTGTGACACATTTTTTGTAGTGAACGATATCATTAAAAAAGACATGGCTATTAAACCTAGAGTGAATTTTTAATCTAACTTTCCAATTCCTGTTTTTGTTTTTTAGAACTGACGATGAATGAGAGGAAAGTGGTCTACTTTTTACTTTTTACGTTCGCTTTTGCAACCGTGCAGGCAAAATTTTCCGGCAAGCCGGAAGTAAATATCACATTTAACAAACTGTAATACCTTCTATCGCGCATAAGCTAAATCAATTTATTCTACCAGGAAACCCATGACAAACCATTACCACATTATCTTCGACTTAATACTTCGCGAAAGGTTTTATGCGTGCTCGCCCAATTGCCCTTTTCACTCTTTTGACCTATACCGAAAAAGAAATTTTGTATAATCAAATACTAATAAATACATCAAGAAAAGTTAAATAAGCCATCGTGTATAATTAATCATTAGTTAAGTCTTAGTTAAGCCTTTTTAGTGCCAGAATACATGTATAGTGCGTTCTGTGCTCTTTTGGCATGAATCAAAGTCCGTGGATGAAAATCGTCTCTGCAACTATTGAATAACAGATCCCCTTTCGCCCTATCTATTTATTTTAGCCTTGGAGTCCCTTCTCGCTGCCATCAAACAAAACAAAGACATCACAGGCATTGAAGTAGGAGGCAAAGAAATTAAGTACACTGCCTTCGCAGATGACTTAACTAACTTCATACGAGATAAAAAATCGTATGAAGCGCTGAATTCATTGTTGCATACATACGGCGATTGTTCTGGCCTCAAAGTCAACAAAGAAAAAAAAAGAAGCCTACTGGCTAGGAAGTTCTCACAAAAATCATAAAACTCTCGATATAAACAAGGTCAACGAATCAACCAAAATACTGGGTATTTATTCTACTTATGATCAGCATAAAAGCAAAGAACTTAACTTTGACTTAACCTTAAAATCTATCAAAAAGTCTTTGAATTGCTGGCAATGGAGAAATTTAACATTGATCGGAAAGATTCAACTTGTTAAAACTTTCGCTATTCCAAAATTCATGTACCGAGCCTCTCTTATTTCTTTTGACAAGGAGATAATTAAAAGCATAAATTCGGTGATTTTTAATTTTGTGTGGAAAGGTAAAGATAAAATTAAGAGATTGGCTTTAATCAGTGAATATGAAGATGGTGGTCTTAAGATGCCTCACACTGAATCCTTGATTGCAACACAGAGCGTCAAAAGATACTTTGACGACAGTGCTAGGCCATGGGAAGTCTTCTTATCTCCATTATCTTAAGAATATGGGATCAGAATTTCTCCTCAAATGCAATTTTAAATTATCTTCTCTACCCTGCAAATTACCAATTTTTTACAAAGAATGTCTCGAAGCTTGGTCTGATTTTAAAAGTTGAACACCTGTTACAAGACAGGACATTTTAAATGAGATTATCCGGAACAACCAAAACCTTTTGATCAATAAACAATCAATATTTAATAAGAAAATCAAGGAGGTAGGATTTGTATATTTGGGAGATATTCTTTCAAATGAAGGGAAGCTAAAAAATTGGCACGTTTTTGAAGAGAAAAATCTCTCTCCTTGTCGGATTATTTCCTCCTACTCGGAGTTTTTAGTGCTACCCCGCCTGAGTGGAAACTCCTTCTCAAAAATGGAGACGATGTAAACCAAACTGATAAAACGATATCCGACGATGATGTTAAAGATATTACTTGTATGAGTTCCAAATCGATCTATTCGGCCCTGGTTAAACGGGTCCAAATTCCTCCAACTGCCCAATCTAAGTTCGTTTCCTTATATAATATCTTTGACATCTTAGACTGGAAAAATATTTATCTTTTGCCTGGTCGAGTCACTCTTGACACCAAAACGCGAGCCTTTCAATACAAGGTTTTAAATCGTATCCTCTACACAGATAGTATTTTATATAAAATGAAATTAATTCCTTCTCCGTTATGCACCTTTTGTGGAGATCACGAAGAAACTCTGGAGCATCTTTTGGTAAAATGTGTGTATACGAAAGAAGTTTGGTTTGCCACCACTTCTTGGCTAAATAATCGTAACATAAAAGTTGATAAGCTTGACGAGATTACCATCCTTTTTGGTTGTTTCAACAACAATCTAGATAGTAATTTGTTAAACCATATAATTATTTTTGGGAAATATACCATTTATATATGCCGTAACAAAAATATCAAGCCATCGTTACAGTATCCTTACTGAAAGCCAAAACAATACAAATTCGAAAGCAAGAGCTTTTTATTGCAAAAAAGAATAAGAAACAAGCTTTTCATTATAGAAAGTGGAAGAAAATGTTATCGTAAAATGCTATTGTTAACATGGTATCCTTAAGTTAAGCAGTAGGGAGATATATTATACATAATTAATTAATTAGTCAAAACAAAAAGTTCTAGGTGCTAGTACTGGTTAAAGAATCTCGCTTTCAATGAAATCAATTAGGCCTGGCTGACTGTGAAATGTGACTCGTAATTAGTGTTACTGTTTGTTAACTAGTGGTAATACGTCTGTTGTTATTAGTATGTAATGTTAGTAGCGTTTTTGTAAATAATCTGTTTTGTAATAGCAATAAAAATGTTTTAAAAAAACTATTGAATAATTAACAGCTGACTGTGTGTAGTACCAAGCAAAGAAGGAGGCAGTAGCATGGCAAGTGGGATGAGTTTTTTGAAATTGCTTGAGATTTTTTTTTTAAGAAATTCATTGCGTTCTTTGCAGTTCTATTGAAACATGCATTGGCTGAGCGGGCAGGTCAGGTTTGCAAGGTACCTTGCAAAAACATACGTAACCAGATTAAAGAACGATTGGACGCGTTGATCGATGATGTTCTGTCAAAGAATCTCCAATGCACAGGTAATAATAATGTTGTGAGACGGGAATTGAGGTAAAAGGTAAAATTTAGCCCCTAGCAGCTGGTAACGGTAAAATGTATATTGTATTTTCCAAAAATCACCACTGTAGCAATCTTACCAACAGATGCAAACAGCGAATCAAAAAGATAACATAATTGTTTCGGTTATCCTGGAATCTTGTCTGGTGACCAAGTGACTTGTTTGCAAATGTTTCGCAAATGTGACCAAATGCACAATTGTTTAGGTTATCCAGGAATCTTTCTGTTGACCAAATATACTGAACGAGGTGCTCATGGACTCTGGGTAGGCGATTGACACAGCTGCATAGGACATTCCCCTGTAACATCCTAGGGGGGGGGGGTGTTAATACCCTCTATACGCATACAGTACTGTATCAGCTGCATTATACAGACTCCTCCCTGTATTTGCTGCCACAAAAAGTAACACACCATAGAAACAATTACCCCACTCCCTTGCTTAAAATTGTTGGCTAAGTAGAAAGGGTTGTTCTGAGAAATGGTGTATTTGGTTGTTATAATATTATACCCTAAATCTATACTGCTATAACAGAATAATGGAGCAAATCATCAAAGATCAATGGTCTCGAGTGATGCTTAAAGAAATCCTCCCATACAAACCAGTGAAGAGAATTTGCATGCTGATATGACAGTTTTTCTTTGACTTTTTATTTTTGTTTAGAAGACATAAACGAGTGTGCCAGTTCTCCCTGCAAGAACGGGGGAGTATGCCATGACCTTCCAAATGGATACAACTGTACTTGTAAACCTGGTTATGAAGGAACTCGTTGTGAAAAAGGTTTGTAAAATATCAGGAGTGTTGCTGATTCTTGCTGTTAACTATAGCCAAAAAAGAAAAAAAAAAGCTTTTCGTACGGGTAGAGGAAATCCTTTCTTATATTCAGACGTTTTCAATTTATTTGGATATCTTTATTAACTAACTCGGGGAGACCAGAGAGGAGAATTTGCATGCTGATATTAGAGTTTATCTTTGACTTTTTATTTTTGTTTAGACATAAACGAGTGCTCCAGTTCTCCCTGCAAGAACGGGGGAGTATGCCATGACCTTCCAAATGGATACAACTGTACTTGTAAACCTGGTTATGAAGGAACTCATTGTGAAAAAGGTCTGTAATATATGAGGAGTTTTTCTTTCATTCTTTTTGTTCTCTCTTTCAACAGCCTAAAATATGTTACTGTATTCATTTCTTCATATAGCTTCTATTGTTTCTAAAATTTTCACTTTTTTTAGGTTTCCAAATTTCTATAGATTGTCGTGTTTTCCCTCAAAATGGTGCATTTACTATTTTATCCTAATGTCTGACATATGCCCCTAGGAGGCTTCGATAATAGGGGAAATGTGGACAAAAAGTTGCCAAATCGGAACTGTATCTGCAGGAAACGGAAAGAAAGCAGTAAACTGATGTAGCAAGGCTTGCCGCGTTGCTAAAAGAAACAGACTTTTTTGCTTTTCTTGCTCTCAACTATCGCATAGCAAAAAAAAAAAACTCTTCATACGGCGTAAAACCCAAGGAAATGCTTGCTTCACATATTCAGGTTTTTAAATTTATTTTAGTATTTTTCTAGCCCCTTAATTAAGCCCGATTTATCCCAATTTAAGCGTCTCATTTCTGTATAACAGCAAACAGTGGGAGCCAGAAAATTGCAGTGATTGTATTTACTCAATTCTAGCGAAACAGTGCGAAATTGATAATAAGAATTTTTGTGCTTCCATTAATCTTTATCATGCGGGGATTTTTAAGTGGCAATATATTTTGTTAATTAATAAACCAATTAAACTCGCCAATGTTCTCTTTGTGATATCTAAAGGTGATCGTGCAAACATACAGGTTATGAAAATATGAGGAGTGATCATTCCTACTTTTGCTACTAATAAAAATATTTATATAAGCATCTTTGATCCCTAAGGTGGGAGCGCGCCCTCAAACAACAGCTTTACAGTTTGACTAAACGCAAATTACCATTTTGTTTACAGCCATACCAACAACACCACCACCAACGCCGACTTCAGGTAAATATTAACTATTAAACTGATCTAAAAATGCAAAATGAAATGCTGTTCCATTCGTCACATAAAATTTTCGGAATTTTGAACCGGAATTTTTGGTCGAATGCATGGAAAGTGCCCCTGGTAATTTCTCCACTTAAAGGGGTCAACTAATTGACAACCCTCTTAACCGACAGTAGAGGAAGAAAGCCACAGGCTATCAGCTAGCAAATAACCTACTGCAAACGTACTGCGGACGCCTTGTCAAGTGGATTTAACCCTTTTACTCCCAGAGTCAGTTATCGAGATATTAAGGTGATTCTAATCCTATGGTGTGACCATTCAAATGAAACCTCGTCAGCAGTACTTTCACATGGTACTATTTATATTTAAGTTTTTTACAAAATGAAATTCGAGATTTGTCTTGGATTTTGATTTTAGGCACTATTGGGAGTGAAAGGGTTAAGAACTGAGCAGAAAACTGATCATGGAGCTTAAAGTTTTTGGTAGTTTCGTTTACAGTAACATTACTCATGGTTGCCATGGAAATATGGCTTCCGAGGGAGGTTAATCTGATTTATAACATGTCACTTTCTAGCTTTTGAGGGCTCAGTAATATTGTCAAGGAACAAGACCTATGAACCTAAACTGAAGGAGTTCCTTAAACCTGTTGTTGGAGATGACCGAAAATGGAAGCTTTGTTTCCGCGCCTCCATTCACGGCTGGTCTGGTCAAACATTCCACAGTAGGTGTGATGGGAAACGCGACACAGTCACCATAGGCAGAAAGGGAGAGAATGTGTTTGGAGGATACGTGGATACTGCTTGGGGTAACTATAGTAATTGTTATATTATCCTTATCGCTATTAATTGAATAAGGAGGTGGGGGCCTGTGAGAACCCGCAAAAATGCTCGATGAAAACCGCAAAACCACAGACAATAATGACCCACACCGATCAACTTAATGGACCTGCATGTTGACTTTCTTTTCAATGTGTTGTGCTGTTGGTAACTATATTGGATTGGATCAGGAACACAGCCAAAGTCCCAGGCTCCCAGGCCCCTTGCCTCCCATTACCCCAAGATTAGGGTTTGGTAACGAACTATTTGTAAACATGTGCTGATGTCTCGACTGGAGTAACAATGTGTTTTCACGTGTAGGAAACGGTCGCCGATCGCAAGTCAAACATAAGCGAGCAGTCGCGACACACAAAATTCCCAGTCGTCTGGGTTTTTGTGACATGTAAAAACCAGGCTGAAAAAAATTCCTATGCACTTCACAGGCAGTGATGGTATATTACATCATGTACCTTGAGTAGAAGGAAACAATCAGATTCTCAGCAGTAAAAAGCTAAGATGTGATGTTTATGTATAAGAGAATATTGCTGTTTTTAACAAAATAACTAAAAAGCACACCAAGAAAGACAACTGTCTGGTAACAGCTTGCAGGTGTTTATTGTGGAAGTAACAATTGTATTTTGACTGAATCTCTATACAGATGGTAGTAAGGACGCTTACCTGTACTCCACCAAAGCGTTCATATTTTCTATTCGTAACAACGAGGGACTACCACCATTTGTGAGCCACATGAGCAGTACTTGGGTAAGACAACATGCCATCGCGAGTTGGCCATATAATGGTCCAGAGTGGGGCGGAGCATACGATCTTGATTTTATGAAGCAAGGTTGGGGAGCACGCTATTGCCGTGCCGAAATTGGCGATTATTACAGTGCCCCAAGTGGAGTACGAGATAAGCACACAGTCCTGGCTGGGTCTTCCCCATTTCATGCTGACGAGATTGAGGTATTTTATGTTGTTTAAGTCTCCCTAACATCACTGCTGTCACAGAGATGTTTTACAGTAGTTCTCATTGTCTAAGGTATCTCAGTAAGCTGTAGAGACAGTATTCAAATAAAGAAACATTGTACAGTTGAAACCCGCCCAATGACTATTAATAAGACCGTCTCACAAAAACACTTTGTTGTGGTCCATCTCCTTAGTACGACCGTACAACGAACACGTTATGGACCCCCCTATACTCCCATCTTCCTTATATGTTCCCAGGGGGAGCTCTCTAAATTTTTGGGTGGGGAGACAATACTGGGACTCTGAAACCCTTACTTTTTACCAGACAATGTTCAGCTTCATTGTGCAAGCCTATTCATGACTAGACACCAAAAATCCCTTTCACAAACAAGACTCGCCGAGCGTCAATCCCTAATCTAACTTACATTCGTCACACAACTGTTGCGTTTCTCGAAAAATGATACTGTGCTAGACCAAAACTCTATGTTTTCTATACCTCTTTAAGACTAAACTGCTTGAAAACTATACCCTTCACAGCGGCTCATCCCCGGAGGGGATAAATTTATTCCGTTCATACGACCACTCTAAACACCCAAACCAAACAACAATTTTCGTTTTGTGTAGGCCATCATAGTTTGATACTAAGCCTTGAGTATATCGCGGAAATATTGCGTGCTGTCATTATTTTTCTTCTGAAGGATATTAGAGGACGCGCAAAGAATTGGGAATGGCGCAATCCAAGCAGTGAGCGGCGAAGCATTCTTCGCTGCTCGCGGCACCTTCTGTCGCTCGAGTACTCTATTTTTGGGGTTGCCAGGTTTGCGAGCATTTGTTTGCGTATGGTTTGTCATGCTATTGGTCCATTTCCGTCTGCGTGGCTGACATTCGCCCTTTCGATTGGCGGGTGCTTGTTCGTTCGTTCATTCACTGCTTTCTTTCGTTCGTTCTGAAGTCATTCATTCGGTCACATGGCTTGTGCGTTCGTTCTTTTCCCGCTGAAGCCTCGAGCTTTTTCTCATGTGACTGTCCACTCATTAACTCATAAATAACTAAATGGATCATAAAAACGCATAACAGATTAGTATATCTTGGGTTTTAACAATAACATACCACAGTGAAGGATTAATGTCCTTCGCATACTAAGAAAACAGAAAACCTCTACTATCCTCGAAGAAAAACAACGATTGCTCGGTTGTCATATGGCGGACTTCCACTGTACTTTGTGATTACTTTAATTGTAAGATTAGCTAAGAAATGACATCTTGTCTCATTAATAAGGATGTAAAATTGTAATTTAAAGACGAAAACTTGGATAGATTTAGCTGGATTAGTTTAACACCCATACAAGTTTAAGACTTACAGATTTATCAAATTAATTAAACCAGAGAGATTTGTCCTCTATAAGTAATGTTTGTAGTGTGTAGAGTTGGCCCGCAAGTATCTTAAAAAGGGATGTGATCCCTTATTTAACATGCCATTCTGTAATAACTGAACTATGTATAGCAGTGATTGCATGTACTCATGCGTTAGAAGAGATTATACTCATTTATCTCATATTTTAGTCATTTTTGTGTAATGAATAACACATGGGTTATTTCTGTATTTGGACACCATAAGGTCAGTTTTAGTGTCTGTCTAGGGGAGCCGATGGTTTCTTCACGTTGCAAAGCCGGACATGCAGCATTTACTATAACAGGAAAGTATTTGCTTAGGAGAGTTGAGTGTTAATGGTGTTGGTTATCAGAGGTTTGGCTGTATTAATTAGTAAAGCAAAAAAGACATAAACAAGTGGGGATATGAGCACATTTGTATTACTGTGGATTTCTGAAAGTAACCCTTTCCCATCCTCCTCCTCGTCAACACAGAGTAATGGAACCTACCAAGGGCTCTGAGGTACTGGCACTGGTTAAGTGAGAGTTTCCTGTCCTTGTAGGATAACGGAAGTGTCCCCGAAGGTACAGACGCCATTTGCTGATTTAAGCCTTAATAAGATGGAGGGGTTCATTTTCTGAGATTCAACGGTAGTACTTGGGTTGAAAATGTTTTCTTTGTAGATTGTTAGGTTAACCTGTGGGCATGTATAACGCAACTGCTCAAGGAACATTAAATAAATGTTATTTTCAGCCCAGTACAATGCTGTGTGTTCTCTTTATTGGTTGTAAATGAGAAAATGTACTTCCCAGATAGACAAATTGGGGCACAGTTTGTTGTCTAAGGAAACAACACAACGGCAGGGAATGGGCTTCGGATCACCGACCTTCAGATGTGAAGTCCAACGCGCTAACCACTATACCACTACGTCCCCAAAACTAAAGTGACCAGCCAGGAAATGACGTCCATTTGCGTCGTGGGAAGAGTCTTGATGCCAAATGAAGCACCAGATCAAAATCGTAAGGGCTTTCGTTTGAGATCCAACAATTACATTACACTGCTTTAACTCTATTGACAAGTTTTGGGAGAACGGCTTAGGTAAATCTGTCAGGTTCTTCAGCTTTTCTTCGCGGTAAACTTCAAAATAAAACATTTAAAACATGCGCACTTTCCAACTCGAGTGGCGCAATTGTTTTTCTTGGAACGCGTAACCTAACGTTTAAAAACATCAGTATTGGAAAACTGCATCACTGGAAAAGTTGAAAATTTACGAAACATGTAATTTTCATGTAAATTGGGATTTACAGGATTTGTAAATTGCAATTTACATTTTAAGGTTTTGTAAAATAAAATTTACATGAAATTCACACGTTTCAATAGATTATGTAAACGTGGTGTAAATGAAAATTTACAGGGTCACTTTCTGGTTTTATAATTCGAAAAACATGTAAAAAACGTGTGTATTCCTTTTGGCAAATTTACAGTATCTGTAGTGTAAAAAATATGTAAATTTTTTGAACACATCATGTAAATAACAAGTAAATGGTCTTAACAGAAAACTGTGGTGTTAGAACTCTGTAAATTAAATAAATAAAAATAAATCAACTTAGTTTAACGAGGGTGACACACAACAATCTGGGACTGACAAACCTGTGGCCCTCGGGTTCCGGATCGAATTGGAATTTGGAAATGTTGGTTTTTGAGGTGAGGGGAAAACCGGAGTACCCGGAGAAAAACCTCTCGGAACAAAGACGAGAACCAACAACAAACTCAACCCACATATGACACCGGGACCGGGAGTTGAACCCGGGCCACATTGGTGGGAGGCGAGCGCTCTCACCACTTGAATTTACGAGGAACTGATATCTTTCCATGGACAATGTAAATGTCCTGTAAATGGTACTTTACAAGGTCATGTTCTAATACAGATTTGAGGATAATGTAATGACATGTAAATTTATGGTTACTAGAAAAGAGGGCGATTGAACCGCATATCGTTTCTATGTGTCATGTTAATGAGCTGTAAATAGTGATTTTCAACATGTAAATCGTTTTACCAGATACAGTGAGGTTGCTGTTGATGCTGAACATTAAATTTACATGACATTTTTGACAGAATTGTTATCTGACTGTAATGGGCTCCTGTATCTGATAAGAAATTTAGGTGATTTCTTTGTGAAATCAAAATGGCATATACGGGGCTGTGACGTTAAATGGCATATACCGGGCCAAGTAAAATGTCTGTAAAATGGCATGTACGAGGCTCTGTTAAACGTCTGTGGTCTTCCATAGCTCAAAAGGAGGTCGTTCCCGGGGTACGTGAGGTATATTCAATCTAGTAAATCAGTTATCGTTCGAGTACTGACGTACGCAAGGATCGAGCTTCGGTTAAACAGAGAGAATAGAGTTCCGGTTAGAAAAGTGTTCTGGAGGCTTAGGGTGGTTAGCTTTCATTGTTATGGTGACACTGTATTTATATTCTTAAAATTTTATTCCTGGCAACTAACGATCGTTGATGTGCCATTCTCTACCGGTTTTTCCTTCTTCTTTTCTTTCTTCCTTCTTGAATTTATATCAATGTAAGTTAAGTCAAGAAAATGACCTCCTTTGACCTATGGAATCTAGACTCTACCAGTGTCTGTAAAACGGCATATACGGGGCTCTTTAAAATGTCTGTAATAGGGCATAGACGGGGCTGTGTAAAATGTCTGTAAAATGAAGGAAATGGGGCATCATAAAATCTGTAAATTGACGTAAACGGGGTACCAGAAAAACTCTGTAAATTGACGCAAACGGGGCTTCATAAAATCTCAGGCTCCTGCTGTAAATCATGAAGTCGCAAACAGGGCATCATAATTTATAGGTGTTACAAATTTGCGTTAGTTTATCAATCTAGAAACGTTTCAAACAGAGCACTGGCGTTAATTATATTCATCTGAAAATACCCCCGTTCAATTTCATTGGCGAACGATTTCGCGCAAGGTGCCCCATATTTGATGTACCAACCGGGCTCGTTGCTCCTTGTCAGCGGTATTTTCTCAACTTAAAGGATAAGAAAAAAAAGTAAAAAACGCAGTTGCAATTTGAAAGAAAATTTGTTGTAGATTTAAAGTACTGATATTATTAGAGCTCATGAAGATGAATGGAAAAGCGGTTCGCATTTTCATTTATTTGCCGGTTCTGGCTCAATCTCGTACCAGGGTGGGTTTGGCCGAGTGACCTTGGGTACGAATTGATCATGCGCAAAGTAGATCCCTTCCCGACGTGCTGTTCGTATTTTTGGCGCCTGTTTCAACGATCTTCGGTTGAATCCATCGTTTGAGGTCGAAAATTTCTGTCGCTTTGGAGAGATGGCTTGCGAACTGTTCCTTCTCCTTGCTTCACGGTCTCTGAATAGCTGCAAACAATCTTCTTACAGCGGATTAACGATCGGTGGGAATGTTTTTCTGCCATTTAAGAGGCTCTGACTGTAAATATCGAGAATCGGTGGACAAGCTCAAAAAATCGAAAATCCTGATAACTTGCCAGAAGAACACTTTTGGGGAGCTATCTTCGAAAATATCACATAAACCTTCTGGAATTCTATTGTTTTCGAGAAATTGGGAGAAAACGGTTTTGCTTAATTAATTATACAATAATCAGGTTTAAAATTAAACAAATTGAACGCGCTTGCTTGTAAACAACTTGCAACGCCAGAAAACAATTTTAATTTTAAATGATAGCAATACTCTTCTACTTTCTATCAATGGGAATTGCATGGAGTTTTGCTTTATTTATATGGTTTGGTGGTTCTTTGAAACAAAGCCATTTTGCGCACTTCGGAAAAAGGCAAAAATTGGTAAACTTTAGAGGCTTAAAATTGGTCTTGGTATGTCTAATAACGAATTGAAATAAACACCGTGATAATGTTTGGCCCTACTTCTATTATGATATGAAATAAAAAATCTGGGCAATTCAGGCTCGCGCTGACAAAAACACAAATTCGCGAACTAGTGTTGCCAAAATTTGCATAATTTGGATAATAGAAAAAAAACTGTAATGGAAGGACGACTTGAAATATGACAAATCGTTTACCGTAACTATTTTCGGATGGTCTTTCTACTAGATGATGCATTCGCTGGTATCTTCATTTATCTTTCTGAAGAACTAAGAACAAATTTGGAAAATTGTTGGTGAAACTAGAGTGCAGTGACACAGCGGCAAAATGAATGCGCATGCTCGGCTTTTTGGCGGGCTTCCGGTCATTTTCTTGCTTCCGGTTATGATCAGAAAGCTATTATAACTGCAGAGAAAGTTCCACTTTTATGTAGTTTGTAACCATAACGCAAGAGTCACCGAGGTAAGGTTGGTTTTGTTGAAGGGGTTTGAAACTTGCTGTACTCATACACTTTGCATAAAGGGTTTGGTGCTGTCAAGAAAAGTGAAAATTAGTTCGGAGCCGTTATTGTGTGGTTTGTGTTGGATGTAGCGCGTTGATAAAAATGCATGAAGAGAGAGAAGACTGAGACTAAAACTCTATTGTGTCTCCACAGATTATTCCTTTAACATATCAGAAGAGTTCACTAGGGCTGCTCAACTTCCAATGGACAGCACTGAAATCAAATTCAGAAAAAAACAACAGTTGCTCCGTCTTCCCAAAACTTGTTCACGATCACGAGCGCTGCGAAAACAGCCAATTCCATCAAGACTTTTCGCTGTTTTGGGATGACCTGGCAAATTCAAGTTGAGGTTAAATTAGCACCGGTACCGATACAAGGTATATGGTGTTACGAGCGGTTGCTAAGAAAGAAAAAATGCCACACATCAGTCATAAACAGCTGGATTACGATTTTTTGAATCGCCTTCTTTCGGCTTGTATGAAATAAACCTTCAGCGTGCTTTCAGCTCCTAGAATCATGTGTGATTATAGTTTCTTTCACTTTCCAACGAATTTATTTCTAAAACCAGTTAAATCTAAATTTATAGATTTGTAGAAAACTTTTCCAGTACTGCGGTCTGATGCCAGAACGCAGTGATCGAGGATTATATTTGCACATTTATTTAATTACTTTTATAACTTCTCCAATTATATAAACTCCTTTCCGTTCGATGATTGTAGAGTAGTTTTCGCTTTTATTTCTTTAAAAAAAAAGCTTCTTGAAATAACAAACTTTCCTCTCTTTGCTCTCTGTCTGTAAAAAGTCGATTGATTGTAAGTTTGAGTTGCGACTAACGACACTTTGTCTGGCATGGAAACTGAACCTAGGAAAAAATAAGACTTCCCAATATTTGTCTCAAGGTTTCAGAATTTTATTCCTGCAGCTATCATGCCAATCCAAGTTCATTAAGCACTTTAGAAAGACGTATAAGTAAGAATCAGTTCTGTACTTCGTGATGAATAAAGCAGGTTAAAAGTCTCGTTTCCTCAGCGGTCCGCATGTTGTTTTCGCTTTATAGCCTGAATTTCAGGCGAGTTTTACTGTGGATTTAATTTTGACTTTTGCAATTATCTTTTTCTTGCAAACAGACTTATCCCGAGTTTTAGCCCTCAAATAACAGCTAGGTAATTTACCTTTAGAAAAGGCGAAAGCCAATACTGCTACGACAAAAGTATAAGCTTACCTGACACAATTCATGTTTCACTTACGAGCCATTGACTTCGAGCGAAAAATTTACTAAGGTGGCGAAGACAATTAGTTTGCTAAAAAAGATATGTGGAAGAAGAGTCTCTCTAGGAACTGTCTTGAAGGTGAAAACCTTATCTGTTTCGTGATGGCCTTATCTCCGCGAAATGAAAACATATGACGGGAATTTTTAAATTGCCACCATTTTCCCCTGAATGGTTTCTCTTGAATCCAGTCTCTCTGCTTGCGCCCGCCCGCGAAAATGGCGGGAACGATTTAGCGCACGCGCACTCATTTTGCCGCTGTGTCGAGTGCAGTGGGTTATCATATTTTGTCAGATGTCTATACTCTGCAGCACCAATGGCCTTTCTTTGTTATTTGCAGTTTTTTGGGGGGGAAATACCAATGTTCTCGAAAATCCAAACGGTTTCTTATAAAAATCATTAAAGTTGACATACGCGTAGAAATTGAGAGCTCAGCCGGGCTGTGTAAAGTAAGGAACTCAAAAGTATGACTCAAACTAATCCAATCACGCAACCGATCACTACACGTTCATGCAAACGTGAAAATATTCTTCAATGAAAATCTTTTCCTCCAAAACCGTGAAAGAGTTCTCAGCGATCTTGCAAAGTAAAACCAAACAAACTGTGTATTGATATCTCTTAGATATACAGCAGCATTTAGAACTCGTAAATACCGATCCCGCTGCCAGAACGTCCGTGGTCTGCGTTTTTTTAAAACATATTTATCCAAGTGTAACAATATTGACAGGAACAGCACAATTTTTGACAAATACGTATAAATCATAATAATAATGATGCACTTTTGCTTCCTAACCAAAATAGTGTCATTTCAAAAAGTCGCCCAAAATCTTAGTAGCCGTTTGAAAAGAGCGATCGAGTCACGTACACAACAACATACTTTTTCGCAGTTTTCTTCTCTCGAAGAGAAAGGTGTCATATCTGTCATATATATACGAAACTAATTCTAGACTTGCCTGTCGCAATTTTCGTCCCAGTAGAATATCAGCTGCACATGACAGCCGGTATGCCCCAAACACAGGGATGCGTACGGTATTCGCTGGAGAACTAGCCATGCATAAAACAGCGGCCAATGTAGGAGACCGCATTTAAAAACTGCCATAAGTAGAATGACAAATTGACAAAAAAGATTCACGTGACACCGGTCACGCAACAACTTGTGTAGAACTTTCTTCTCTTTAGTTTTACGTAGAAATAGTTTAAGCCCAAAATAATGCAATAATAGATTGAAGGAATGTTTTAGTTCATTCTTTGTGTGTCTTCAGTAAATAAAATCCTCTAAATTGAGCTCACCCAGACTACTACTTTTCATTTCATTCATTTCATTATGCAAATTATGGCAACACTGGTTCGCGAATTTTTGTTTTTGTCAGCGCGAGCCTGAATTGCCCAGATTTTTTATTTCATATCATGATAGCAGTAGAGCCAAACTTTATCACAGAGTTTATTTCAATTCGATGTTAGACATACCAAGACCCATTTTAAGCCTCTGAAGTTTACCAAGTTTTGCCTTTTTCCGAAGTACGCAAAATGGCTTTGTTTCAAAGAACCACCAAACCACAGAAATAAAGCAAAACTCCATGCAAGTTCTATTGATAGAAAGTAGAAGAGTATTGCTATCATTTAAAATTAAAATTAAAATTAAAATTAAAATTGTTTTCTGGCGTTGCAAATTGTTTAAAAGCAAGCGCTTTCAATTTGTTTAATTTTAAGCCTGATTATTGCGTAATAAATTAAGCAAAACCGTTTTTCCGAATTTCCCAAAAACAATAGAAATCTAGAAGGTTTAAGTAATATTTTCGAAGATAGCTCCCCAAAAGTGTTCTTCTGGCAAGTTATCAGGATTTTTGATTTTCTGAGCTTGTCCGCCGATTCTCGATATTTACAGTCAGAGCCTTTTAAGAGCGCCTGTCTGTAAAAATCAGACAAAATCAAAATTCCGCGGCAAGGGTGGAAGATTCGCTTTCTTTCATATTTTAATGTTAGATAGGTTAGGGTATAACTAAAATCACTGGATACTTTTTTTGGCAAAATATCCTTTTATTTCAAAGAAAAATGCAAATAACGAACTTCCGTTAAAATCGCCATTTGAAGCAGTAAATTATGACCTCAATTTGAGGCGTTCGCGTGCAAAAACAAATCCCTCTGTCTTCTTTTAAACACTCAATTTTACTTTTGCAATCTCTCAAGAGCTTCAAAACTGATTTTGGTAGAAACTGCGTTGTTCTTTGTGTTTGAAATAATTTAATTTTGAAAGTATACATTTCTCATCAGGAAAAGTACTTCGTGAATTAAATTATTTTTCACCATGTGCTAAACCTTCAAATCGATTCAGCTTCTGGCTGTTGAATTAAGAAAAGATGTTCTCAGGATTGCTGCAAAAATTTCTTTGGGCAAATGATTGAGAGCGACGCGAGAGCTTTTCAAAGTTCGTTAAAATGCAGGTTGTTTGACCCTTCTTGGCAACATTCCATTCGCGAGTCACGCACATATTTTAATGTGTTTCGACCCATATGAGATCGAAAACGTCAAACAGAAAAACAGTTCGAAATGCTCTTACCTCATTTGCTGTAGAGGACAGGTCCAGAGGCCATTTCCGAGTGATTCTCTTGCCGTTCGACGTATTTTGGTCCTGTTGATGCCATCCAATGAACACCGCCAACTGGGTCAGTGTGTTGTAAACGGTCGAACAGCTCAACAACAACCTTTCTTCCAAAACGTTCGACATCTTTCTACACTGTGACATCTTACTCAACGGTTCAGTTGCTGGTCAGTGTTGCTTAGTTGGCAATACACAAAAAGGTTTTTATCACCACATGTCGCCGCTAACGTGGCCAGAGTTCTACCTAGAGCCGCGTCACGCAATGCAAATTATCGGAATGGACATTTTACTAGAGGGTAGGGGAAGGGCAAAATCTGCTCTGATTCTTTTTAAACGGCTCAGGGTTCGAGAAATGGGGGGAACTAGTAATGGAACAAAAATACGAAACAAATTAGTGCTACATTTAGGCACCTCAACCTCCCGTGCCAGAATGCAGAAAAAGTAGTCACCCCTCGCGTGAGTTGTAGGCATGCAAATAACAATGTTCGAACACGAAAATTGGCTAAAAAGGGTACGTGTACTAGCTTAAGTTAAGAACCTCTTCAAAACGTCGAGTCCAAAACATTAAAATCGTTTTTATCAGGGAAATTGCGATGTGACTAACTAGTTTGTGCTTATTGTTTTGGCTTAGAGGGGGGACCTCGGACTTTCTGTTTTCACAAATCATACATATTTAGATACATGAATTGCTTCGTTACACAGAAGACGGTTGTTGTTGGTTCCATTTTCTTGTTGTCGGAGTTTGTGGTTCCAACATCAGACGAATCAAAAGCTTGAAAACAATTGTTCCCTTACTTTCATGCACCAAGAATACCCAGGTCCGTAGAAGGGGGAGGGGGGGGGGGGGGTTGAGTCCCCAGAAGTTTTGGAAGTTGAAAAAACATTACAATAAATGAGCCAAAAAATATATAATTAAAACGAATTAAAACGTGCAACGAATAGTCTTAAATGCTGATGCTTAAAGTTCCTTTTGAGTCACTAGCCACCGGGCATGTGGGCTTCAAAAATCTACTAGCCCACCGCACATTTCAGTCACCCAGATTCCTTACCAATGTCTTTCTTCACCCTTATCACCTTGACCCTGGCAGTATAGCTTTACTGTGAAGGACCTTAATGCCTTTAATAGCTAAGCGACTGCTGTGTATTTGCTGCAAGCTTTAAGCTCATCATGTTGTTTTAAACAAGTCTAAGGAACAAAACTATTTTTATCTCACCAATCGAGTGATAAAAGTTACGTAAACGTTTACGAGAGTTAGGTAAAACAGGTCCGAAATTCGTAGTTTGGCTGTCGAAATGTTTCAATTTTAACAAGCCTTGTAACTTTAAGGGTACTTTTTTAAAACTGATGCTATAAATCTGGTGGATGTTGCCAACAACTTTGTCGGCGAAAAAGCAAACAGGAAGCAACTTTTTGGCAAATTGTCAACGAAGGATGTCCCCAAAAAGGTGTCGTTTTTGACGAAATCGACACAAACTGTGGTATTGTGAACAGAGTTAGTATCTATGTGCATGAGTGTGTATTTTGAAGGGGGGGGGGGAGGCTTTGACTAGGCCAATTTGCTCGCAGCATTTATTTCAGCCTTGGTGCGGGCCTGATACCACAAGCTACAAGTCAGTTCTTACAACGAACGCTTAAATACAATGACGATATGTCCCAGCCATCGTGCAAAACTTGGAAAGCTGCAGCACAAGGGGCCGGGTCCCGGGTCACGGTAAGGAAAAGGCGAGTGGCCAAAAAGTGAAAGAGGACTGGGGAAAAAGGGATCTGAAATTATCTTACGCGGGACTGGTTCGCTTGTAAAAGTTGGATCAGGTGAGTTTTATATTCGCTTGTGGTCTATCCGAATATTAGCCAGGTTATCGATGGAAGCCTCACTCTTCTCTTCGTCCTCATTAAGGTGTATGTAGAACGTGAAAGAGGTAACAGACGTTTAAGGGCAAGATGCTTGACGTATTTCTGTTATGATATCCTCATATCCATTATGATAAGTATGCTGGCTGCTGTGAGAGATCTCGCTCACTGAGAACCTGTCTCAGTAAGATTCGTAAACAGAAATTCAGGAACAGAACCTCATTTTTTGTTACCATGGTTACGTGCCATATTTCACAGTCTTCAAACAGCACTGGCTTGCTGTTAGAAGCCCCACTCATTAGTCAGGACACACTAATGTAGACTAAGTCAAATAGCTGACAAGAGAGCACAGTTAAAAACTTCGATTGCACCCATTTGTTATGAAGAGAGAACCCTTCCTGTCCAAAACTCCATCCAACCCTTTAACAGCGAGCTGACTTTCACTTCTGATATAACTGTGCCTTGTACCGGTCCTGTGCCAGCTGAGAACGAGCAGACTGACACCAATGATCATAGGTAGAATACCCGCTCGTCAATTAACAAAAGGGAGCCCCTTGTAGTTATAGGTTTCCCCGTATTAAAGTTGGGTCTAGTTAATAATAGCGCCACTTCTGTTGCACCACTCACCTGTAACCATGTCTGTAAGCTTGTACAACGGTTGGAATTGCGTTTCAAACTACTAGGGTAGCAAATACAATTTTTAATGGTTGTACCAACACTGGTAATAAGTAAGAAAAACACACAACGCCATTAAAACCACAAATAATCCCTGCAATTAACACTGTATGTTATTTTACTTCACCTCAAAGGTTTTGCCCTTCCCCTACCCCCTAAAATGCCTTTGATACGCATTGCGTGACAAGCCAAATACGCACGCGGCGCCATCCACGTTTGGTCCCAATTTAGCACTCAAATCTGAAAATGCTTTTGTGCACTGAAAACTGAGCAACACTCGTATTAAATCAACTGAACCGTTGAGTAAGATGTCACAGTGTAGAAAGATGTCGAACGTTTTGGAAGAAAGGTTGTTGTTGAGCTGTTCGACCGTTTACAATACACTGACCCAGTTGGCGGTGTTCATTGGATGGCATCAACAGGACCAAAATACGTCGAACGGCAAGAGAATCACTCGGAAATGGCCTCTGGACCTGTCCTCTACAGCAAATGAGGTAAGAGCATTTCGAACTGTTTTTCTGTTTGACGTTTTCGATCTCATATGGGTCGAAACACATTAAAATATGTGCGTGACTCGCGAATGGAATGTTGCCAAGAAGGGTCAAACAACCTGCATTTTAACGAACTTTGAAAAGCTCTCGCGTCGCTCTCAATCATTTGCCCAAAGAAATTTTTGCAGCAATCCTGAGAACATCTTTTCTTAATTCAACAGCCAGAAGCTGAATCGATTTGAAGGTTTAGCACATGGTGAAAAATAATTTAATTCACGAAGTACTTTTCCCGATGAGAAATGTATACTTTCAAAATTAAATTATTTCAAACACAAAGAACAACGCAGTTTCTACCAAAATCAGTTTTGAAGCTCTTGAGAAATTGCAAAAGTAAAATTGAGTGTTTAAAAGACGACAGAGCGAATTGTTTTTGCACGCGAACGCGTCAAATTGATGTCATAATTTACTGCTTCAAATGGCGATTTTAACGGAAGTTCGTTATTTGCATTTTTCTTTGTAATAAAAGGATGTTTTGCCAAAAAAAGTATCCAGTGATTTTAGTTATACCCTAACCTATCTAACATTATAATATGAAAGAAATCGAATTTTCCACCCTTGCCGCGTTATGTTTGATTTTTACAGACAAGCGCTCTTAACAAGCTGGATCGAGTCAACTTTTGGCCGCCATATTTGATGGCTCATGATCATGCATGGTTCTTGTTGTAATTGCCAAGGTAAGCTAAGTTTTAGACTGTCAAACGTGAGCTAAGGCCCTTGCATATCCAAATATTCTTGCCTTGTTTGATATTTACCTAAGCTAATTGCCCCGCACTTTAAGTGTTCTTGATGACATTAATAATTCTTTGGGACTTCAAAAGTACATGATGTAAGCTCAACATTAATTGTGGCTCATTTCTGAGCTCCCACACCTTTTAAAATCAAGACTGGAATAAGCTTATATTTTCTTTGTTTTAAATTATCATGTTTACACATTTTATTTCATAGTTTGAGGTCTTTATGCTTGCCCGACGTGACCAATCGAACCAAATTGAACATTCAATTAATCAAATTCAATCGAACCCAGTCGAACTCAATCATATGATTGGGTTCGATTGGGTTCGGTAATCGAACTCAGTCGAGCTCTCACAAAAAAAATGGAGCAATCGAACGTTGATTAGGTTCGATTGTGTTCGATAAGATTCGATTCAGTTCGAAGGCAAGGCAATCACAAAACATGATCGGTGTGGGATGACATTCCATTGAAAATAGAGGTGGCAGAGCCAAGTCTGGGGAGATGCAAGTTTTTCTCGGCAGCTTACAATGCCAACTCTTTCCACATCATCGGCTTGGTTCATTGAATTTTGCGTGGGTTATTGTAAAGATTACTGTGCTGATAAGAAATGAATGAATCATATATGAAATTTAAAATAGCTGGGGTAAAATGAAATTTATATAATCTTCTGTTGTCTGATGAACTTAATTCGTAAGTTGTTCTCACATTGTGAACCATACTGTTCAAATAACATATATTTTGAATGATTTTTTTTGTTCGATTGGTTCGATTGGGTTTGAAAATCGAACACACCCTTACATCAGGAGCCCGGTCAAAAACCTGGCCAGCCTGGCAAAGCCTGGCCAGGCCGGGCTTTCCAGGTTTTTGGGCAAGCTTACCAGGAAAATGCGGCCTGGTAAAGCCTGGCAAGCCTGGCCAAGACCAAGTTTTCTTGGCAACCTTCTCGGCCATGTTAGTTCCAAGGCCAGACTTTCTCGGCAACCTTAGCCAAAAAAAAAAAACTCGGCTTTCCTGCCCACTAAGATGTTAGCCAGGCTTTTTTGGATTTTCTGGCATTGAAATGTAGTCGTGCGAAGCCCAGCATTTTTTCTCATGGAGTGAAAGTTATTGGTTGTTTTTGCTAATCCCGTCATAAGATAGAGACATCAAAGAAACTCTACTAGAGGTCACTACTAGATGTTTTATTTTTAGCATTTTAAATGTCTCTGAAGTTACAATTAAAACTGATTCTTCAGCCAGTCGTATATTAAAAGACTTCACCTTAAAAGATCTGGAACTGAGAAATTTTCAATCGTCTTGAATGTGCTATTAAAAATATTGTGTCCAGTCACGCATTGCATCTTGAGGTATAAACAGCTACATGTATCAAACACAGCTTTGAACAGATTGAGCAAGAATTATGCTGTTACAGTCAACGCGGTTCACGCATGAACGCTCAACTTCAAATATTCATTGATTAGTTTATTCTTCGATTTCATACTTCAAAAAGTTAATAGCGATTCTTTGAAACTTGGATTCTATATTCGAAACACTATTTTAGTTATTCGAAATTTTTTTTGTTACATCGTAATAATAGTTCAAACTTTCCGAACAGAACTGAAAAGTTAGTTTTTTAGCTCAATTTCCCGGTATGTCACGCGTGATATTTTTATTGTTTTCAAGCCGGCGCAAAAAATGGCGAGAACATAAGGCCGACAAAAATAGCCCGAAAAGAGAAAATCCTTAGAAAGAAAATCCAAAGGAGTCTCTAATTTTAACAAGGCAACTTATTCTTTGGCTGACAGTTTCGTGGCTTAATCGGAAACCCGTAGAAAATATAAACAACAGCCCCCACAATTTTAAACGTGTAACGGTTTTCGCCGCGGTGTGCTGCGGTCTACATGATCGGAACATGAAACTTTAGGTTTCCTAACTCCAAATGGCAAGAAATTCGCTTGGGAGCTTTTAGTATCCTGGTAAACCTTTGCCTTCTTATGCAAGGAACGAGTAAACCTTTGCCTTTTAATGCAAGGAACGAGTAAACCTTTGCCTTTTAATGCAAGGAACGAGTAAACCTTTGCCTTTTAATGCAAGGAACGAAATCGTTAACCTTTTCAATGCTGGATTGGGGTTGTCATGATCAGATATTCCACGGAACACGAGAGTGCCAAAAGGAGCTGTTCATAAAATCGTCCGACACTATTCAGTCCACGCGACGACTCAACCATTTTCTTGTTTTCTTGTGGAGGTTAAGATCCTTGATAACGGATGACACCCCTGAAGTAATTGATTAGCACTTCTTCCGAGTGCGCCATGTAGACGATTTCTGATGTTGCGTGTGACCTTTTGAAGAAGCGATTTCGTTCATCGTAAAAAATTTGTAATCTTTCAATCTATCTACAAGAATACGCTTGTCCAATTAAAGAAAGGAATGCGCACGTGAAGAATGCAATGTTCATTAAATGACCGTTCATGCGTGAAGCGCGTTGACTGTAAAGGATATTTCTTTTTCTGCTTGGAAATTGTGAAAACGAGGCACTATTTAAAGATAAATAAATCAAAATCCTTAACTCAAAAAAAGCAGTTTACCTGTTGATTGTCTGCGTAAGTTTGCAATGGGAGACAATACGTGTAAGTTTTGATGTGGTCAATGCAATGACACAATGCATAACACCTTTTTCAGAATAACAGGCCCGATTCCAAACTTCTCCAAGAAGTCAATTTCTTTAGAGCCACTGTATACAGGTCAAAAAATGATTTTTGATACTTCTCTTGCATTATGTTAGCTTTAAAATCGGAAAGAAAGCGGAGTCTGTTGATAATGTGGCCCATTAGAGCAACCGCCATCTTGAAATTCACAACACATTTCTGAGGAACCTGGAAACAAATTGGGTTGTTTCGGTCAGCAGCTAGACTACTGCGGGCTCAGATAGTGACCGTTTTTGTTCGGTTTCGGCGCGATTTTTTGTGTTCAGTTCGTGGCTTGAAATGTTTGCGTCTTTTGAGCTTGAAATGAAAAATCAGAGCGGCAAAACGTGGATCAGCTACCCTTTAGGCTGAGGTAAGTTGAAGGCAAATGATAATTTTGAAAGATTGGATTCAAAATTAATGATAATTTTAAGTAAAGATCGACCATGTGCTTCTGAGTTAAGCAGTTTAAATGTTTGCAAATGTTTGAGGATCTGAAGCAGGCAGACAGACGTCCTTTATTAAAGCTTGAGCTTAAATCTGGATACTTTTTTTCTACCAGGATTGCGCACATTTTTTCAAAGTAACTAAGAATGTCAGAGGATTTGAGTCCTTGTTTAAATGCTCAAAGGATCTCCTAAATTGTGAAATGTCTGGGGTAAATGAAACTTGAGCTCCCTTGAGCTTACAGCTTGTGGACTGTTAGAGTAGTATAATTTAAGAGAATATTGCTCTCTAAGCATGTTTTAAATGCAGCATCATTCAGATAAGCTGGTTTTGACCATTCATTTATGTTTTGTTGTAGATATTGACTGTATTCAACACATTGTTCAGTGACTTCAGCTGAGGGAGACTGACACTCAAACAGCCAGAGCAATATCAAGTCACCAATGCTGGTTCTTAATAAGCTAAGTTGCTTAAACATGGCACTAAATTCTGTTGATACCATTTTCTTTTGCATTATTTGACTCATAATTACAGAACACAATATTCAAATGTAGATTTAAGACATTTAAAATAGTGACCAAGTCTTTCAATGCAAGCTTAAAAGCTTATGGCTCTGTATTTCCATAATACATATACATATAAGTTTATGGTGTCAGGAGTTCTTTGTGCAGTAACTAATATAGATTGTAATCTACCAATATCCCCCTGGATGTTTTAGTCAGTTGAACCGATTACTGATTGCATTGGTTTGCTAGACAATGTAAAACCTTGATTTTACCTTTGTATGTACAGTATATGGGGTCTTTGTGTCTAAATTCTAATGCTCTCCATGTTTGCCTTTATATGTTTAGTCACATGGGGACAAACATTCAAAAAATTCAAAGACACTTTTCATAGCTGCCTAGAAATTAAAACTTAACTTCTTGTTTTAGAAGAATGAAAAGAGCAAATACATGTATATCAGAAAAAATAAGTCAAACCAATTTTTTTGAGTTTATTACATTGTAGTTTTTGATTCTTGGGCACTGTTCCTTTCCGAACGAAATTCTATTTATTATATCATTATTGTATTATACATTGCATATAACCATTAATAAGAAGATCCTGTTATAAAATTGTTGTAAATAATGCAACTGAATGAAAAACTTTCAATGTTTGACATGCACAATGCATAACAACTCATTGTACTAAATGTTATTCTGATAGTATTTTTGAAATGGCGTTCAATTTGATTAATAGTAATGTCTGGGCAATTTGCCTGCCAGCTTACTAACCTGCCAGTAATTAATTTCCTGGTTACTTTTATTTGTCTAAGTGCTGACTAAATTAATTCAGCTGATCTTGACAGCCACAGTTGTCTTACTTTTGTCACCGGCCAGGCTGGCCTCGGTGTTTTATGCCCGGCCAGTCTGGCCTGTGTATGGCTCAACAAGGTTTTCAAGCCCGGCTTTGGCTCCGGTCTGCCACGGCCAGGCCAGGCCGGGCTGGCCGCCTGACCACGGCTTCCCCGCCTGTCTTGTGGCCGGGGCTCACCTCGGCTTTCAGGCCAGGCTTTGGCCCCGGTCTACCCCGGTCTGGCCAGGCTCCTTCACACAATTTCTTTAGTTCGATTGTGTTCGATTTCCGAACCTATCAAACCTACAGTAGTCATTCGATTTAGTTTGATTGGGTTTAATTGAGTTCGATTACTGAAAAGTTCGATTGGTCACATCAGGTACTTGGTACAGTTTGCTAGTGATGGCTTTGTTGTTAGATCTTCAAGCTGCTGTACAATTTGCGAGTGACCACATTGACTCTGATTGAATATGGGTTTTATCTTGTTTATACATTTAATTTCATAATGTGAGATCTTTATGCTAGTAACAGTTTTTTTGTCAGATCGTCAAGCTGCTGTACCATTGTGAGTGACCACACCACCTTATATCCCATCTGTTTCTGTCAGACAGACAGGTAACATCTATTAGTGTGATCAGTGTATACCCAGAGCTGTCATTAAGGGCCGTAAACCGTAACACCTGTTATGGCTGAGTATTCATGATGGGACCTCAATGTTATGGGTGAACTTGGTTTCTTGTCCTTACAATTTACTTACAAGTTTGTTATGGGTGTGAAGTTCAAGGTAACAGGTGACTCAAAGGTTAATGACAGCCCTGTACATGTACACCGAAACATTGGTTACTCAAACCTGGTCATGCATTCCTGTCAATAACAAACTAATGAATGGCTTCTGGCACCCGGCCCGGAGTAGGAATTTGACAGTTTTACAATTTGCATAATCTGACTGTAACAGTCAGTTACATTTCTTTTTTTTACATCTCTTTATTTTTATTCTCTTTTCTCTTCGCTACCCACTTTTTTCAATGCATAAATGATGAGAGAACTCAAACACCAGGCCTAGTATTTAAGTATTCTTAAGGACGGTGCCTCCTTTTGTTACTGCCCATACATGTACGTTCTGCGCATCTTGGTACATTTTGTATATTCAGATTTCTTAAGGAAATTGCCCACTAATACAACAATATTTTTGCACAGTTTATGACTATGTGGAAAAAGCAGATCTTAGCAAGGGCTATCAGAATCCAAAAAGAAAATTGGGGGTAACCATGCATTTTTCAGAGATAATGGAGCTCAAGTTTGGAAAGAAATTGCCATACATTCTTTGTATTTTAATGCTTTTTTAGAACTATGGTTACTTAATTATCTCTGAAAAATGCACGGTTACCCACATTTTTCTGTCTGGATTCCAATAGTCCTTGCTACATTATGTAAGATCTACTTTTTCCCCATAGTCATAACCTTTGCAAAAGTACATCTGTATTAGGAGGCACCGTCCTCAAAAGGTTGTGCAATTATGCAAATCGAAGTCAGTCAAACTCTCACCCTGTCCTGAGGCTGGAAGTCATGCATTAACTATTATGGAATATCAGATCAAGTTTCACTTTGAATTGTTCATTTCAAGAGCCACTTATTACAGCAAAAAATATCCATTAATGAATTCATTTGTTTGTAACTGACAGGAACACGTGACTGGGTTAGTTTGAGAACAAAATAAGGCCTCTGTGCAAGATATATTTATTCCTTAGCAGTGACTAACCTTCAAATCACTGTTTTTTATTGCACAATGAAATCAAGGCAAATAGTGTACACCAGGCTTTTGTTGATGGCTTAAAATTTGGTTGCTGACGTATAACATGTTAGCTGCATCTCTTTAACATGAATGCTGTGTTAGAAAAATGATGAATATAAGGCCGATTTGCTTAAAAATGCACAGAGGACCCTTATTCCACAAAAAAATATAAGCAGCTGATAAAAAACAACCTGAAGAAAATTCAAGCCTGAAGTTTTTTTCAGGTTGTTCTTTTATCAGCTGCATAAGTTTGTTTGTAAACAACCAACAATGTTGAAGCAGGCAGACAATGCACGTTCGAAAAAATTTGACACTGTGACCTCAGATCGTGACCGCTCGGGAAACTGGCACATCTACGATTGGTTGCTTTCGATCCTAAATGTGCTAAATTTGAGCAGAACATTGAGATGTTGAATTCGCAATTGATAATAAAATTTTCGCCCATAAACAACTCTTAAACAACACTTTTGCTTCAGCAGTGCAGCTAATGTATGAGTTTGTTTGTAGAACAAACCTTTTCCGAAATAAAATTCGGTAATGCAACAAACTTGCTTGATTCTGATAAGCGTTCGCTCAGTGCAGCGAGTACAAACAAACACAGATCTAAAGATAAATATCGCCATTTGTGCCCTTTGATCGTCCAATTATAAAGGGAGGTTCCCAAATCTCCTTATTCACTATTAAGTGCTTTTTGAATCAACAGGTGCTTATCGTTGTTGTATTGATTCTGCAGCCCTTTCGCAGCTGTGGTCTCAACAATACTGCAAGGGAATCCAAATCCTTTATGTGAGCGTGGTGCAAGTCTGAAATGTAATCTCGTAATAGTGGGACTCTCGATTCAGTCCTACTTGTATTTTCTGGGCAAAAGCCATTTTGGAAACATTTACATTTTACAATAAGCTTATAGCTTATGTGATGATGCGTAAAAATAATCCGTCACATTTCAATCACATCGAGTCAACACCGCACCGTTTGAAAATGTTAAAAAAAACCATCATTGAAGCTTACCAATGAAAAAATTCGACTGTTTCCCGAGAGGTCCGCAGAATGAGACAGTTTCAAATTTATTTGGAGATGTATTGTCTAAATCCTTCAACGTTATTAGTCACTTTATGAAAAATGTTGCATTCTTTTGTTCTCAATTAGCGTTGCGATTGGTCAATTTTCTTCCAAGTGGCCCGGTTCGAGTAGCTGCACTGTAATAACCATGTAGTGAATTCAGTGTGCAAGAAAATGCAGGTTTTGACAGGATGTCTGTATTAAGTGGGTACTATAATTATTAATTAGTCTAGTGTCTGTGCTTATGGTTACTGTTAATCACATTTCTCTTCCAGGTTCAAAGAGACCAAGCAATAATATGATCGCCCTTCTCTTTTCAAAAGAGAGACAGGTTTCCTGTGTCACATTAAAAAGACTGGAACCATTGTGCAAGGATCACTGCATTCCTTGCATGCCAGGGACACCTAAACAAGACCTATTGAGTTCCCTTGGACAGGTTCTGTTTGAGAAATGTAGTAAAATGTAAAAACAATGAAGAACTTATCACCTATGATAACCTCGTAACTATCGATTTACCTACCGGTACTAATTTGTCATGTGCAATTGAACTTTGCTTACACGTAACATATTTTCTTGGTTATAAAAACCAGGGTTCAAATAAGGTACAATTTAACAGCATTCATAAGTCGACCTTACACAATTTACACATACATTTCTATTGATGAGACTGATTCTTCTCCGATGGGTGTACTACTTTGGGTGCATAAACCATCACCGAATACCACTCCACAATGTACTGAGTACCAAATTCTAATTCAAATTCTAATTCTGTGTCTGTGAGCCCCAAGTTGTAAGCACTGGTCCACTTAACCAGGAAAATATGGTACAAGACAGCAATTCGATCAAATCTAGTTCAATGAATTTTTCTTTTGTTTTGTGAAAGTTGATGCTGTAAAATATGATGTCGGTATCTACATAACAAATCTTAGAAATATACCAGAGTCAAATACATGTATCTTGACACTTTAAGACGGATTCCGCTCAACATTTGAGCAATAAGTGCAAAAATTATTTACTAATACTCATAGCAAGGTAACATTTTGAAGTAATATATCAAACACGAGAAAGAGTGTTTCATCAGGATATCCAAACCACGGGAAGTGGGTTGAAAAAACGAGGCACAGCCGAGTTTTTTTTACTGACTTCGAGGTGCTTGGATACCTGATGAAACACTCTTTCGAGTTTTTGATATGGCTTCTCAAACCATTCATAATTCTTGGAGCACCATTGGGTTGTATCATCACTGATTTATGCTTTTCACCTGACAGTTTTTTCAATTGGGTGTATATAACAAATTGTATACAACAAATTGTACAAATGTATAGTATCTTTTAAAATAACTTAATTGGTCGAAAACAACAATTATTACCATTTGAATCGAAGTACAAGGATATTTATACATTTAACAAACCTATTATATTGATGTGAAAATATTTTGAAAGCACATAGTTCAAATTATAATTTTTATTGAATTGGGCAGAATGAAACAATAAAGTTTTTATGTATTTTTATTACACATTTTTATTTACTGACGTCTGTATAAGTTATTTACAGGATCTTGACAGCCCTCCCTTTTAATTTCAATTTACGTGGTATTTGCAGGATCTTGACAGCCCCCTTTATTAATTTACGTGGTATTTACAGGATCTTGACAGCCCCCCTTTTTCAATTTACATGATATTTACAGGGTCTTGACAGCCCCCCCTTTTCGATTTACATGACATTTACAGGATCTCGAGAGCCCCTCTTTCAATTTACATGATATTTACGGGATATCGACAGCCCCCCTTTTTCGATTTACATGATATTTACAGGATCTGGGCAGCCTCCCTTTAATTATTAGTTTACGCGGTATTTACAGGATCTCGACAGCCCCCTTTTTCGATTTACATGATATTTATAGGATCTCGAGAGCCCCTCTTTTTCAATTTACATGATATTTACAGGATATCGACAGGCCCCCTTTTTCGATTTACATATTTACAGCATATCGACAGCCCCCCTTTTTCGATTTACATGATATTTACAGGATATCGACAGCCCCCCCTTTTCAACTTACGTGGTATTTACAGGATCTCCACAGCCCCCTTTTTTCAATTTACGTGGTATTTACCATGATATTTACAGGATCTCGACAGCCCCCCTTTTTTAATTTAAGTGGTATTTACAGGGTCTCGACAGCCCCCCCTTTTCAATTTACATGGTATTTACAATGTTATTTACAGGATCTTGGCAGCCACCCTTTTTCAATTTACAGGGTATTTACAGGATCTCGGCAGGCTCCCTCTTATAAATTTACATGTTATTTACATGATCTGTGTTCTTTTGCCTTACAACATTTACAGTATCTTTCTATATATTTACATGTTTCAATGCCAAAATTTACATGATATTTGCAGTATCTTTTGAGAACATGTAAAAGTCCAAAATCATGTAAATTTACTTTTTACAGTATCTTTTTACTCTTTTACATGTTATTTACATGTTATTTACATAGTATGTAAATTTTCAACTTTTCCAGTGCATATTAGCTGAACTGGACTGAAATAGGACGCCGACGAAAATTGTGATGCTAACCGTAAGCAACAACTTGTGAAAAGCAATAAAAAAAATTTTTCGCCATCGAAAACGAGCATTTGCACGCTAATTGCACAAATGATCGAAAATGAAAACAAAGCAGAGTGTTTACAGTTGATTTCACGTTACTTTACCGCGCGGTGTTGCGAAGTTCATTGGGAAATTGGGTACTAGGTCACGAACTAGCCAATAACATTGCGAAGTTCCGAATGTAATTGCGAACTTCGAAACGTAGTTGACAACTTCATTCACGCTGAAGTACAAGATCAGAGTTCTCGTGCAAACCAGAAGTGGTACTCACAGTGTTGTAGGCGAGATGATACGGAGGAAGAAACACCAACATAAATCCATATGCGTGAAGCATCACAGATTCCAAGTGTCACACAAGCATGACGGAGGCTGCATCATCGATATTAACTACATCGCCTTCTGTCAACAAAAGCTTCTGGACAGAAGTTAAGCAATTTCAGCCCGTTTGAAGGCCCAGGCAATACGTTTCCATGACTAACTAAAAAAGCTTGTGAAGTAAGTTCACTGTATAAGTCGCATTTGAAGCCAACGCCGAATATCCTTTGCTCTTTGTTTACGGTGTCGTCTTATTTGAAATAGCTTAAAATCCTTTAGCCACTTTCCACGGATTTTGCATTGAGCTACAATTGGCAGTGACTTCCCCTGTGACTTCAAAGTTTCCATGATTTGCGAATACAAGAGAATAAAAATGAAATTACTGTATTTCGGCGAGAATTTTATAGTTCTACTTCGGCGGGAATTAAGTTGCCAACTACGTTTCGAAGTTCGCAATTACGTTCGGTACTTAGCAACGTAATTGGCTAGTTCGTAACCTAGTACCCAATTTCCCAACGAACTTCGCAACACCGCGCGGTAAGGTAACGTGAAAACAACTGTAAAGAGGTTGTGTCACCAATTTTAAGTATTAAATAAACTTAAAGCCAAAAATGCCAAAAAGATATCTGGATTAGATGGTGACCCACAATAACGGTCCAGTTTGCTTAGCAACTACTCACTTATTGCACTGCTGAAACTGTAAATGAGAGTGGTTGGCTACAGTCAAGATAGGAATTGCAACTGAAAAAAAAACCGGGTCATTTTTTTTATTATTTTTTTTAAAATTAGGTTTCCCTTTTGTCTAGCAGAAACCATTATAAATTACTGATTATGTTTTGTTCTTCTTTCAAGAATTCACTTAATTTGTTTCTTTTGCAGTTTTCAGACCACTGTGTGTACAAGAAAACACTGGTATTCTTTGTTTTGATTCAACTAGAATTTTGACCCCAAGATATTAAAATACCCACAATATAGCGCCTTTAACGTGAAGATTGCCTTTTATGCCCGGTGCTTTTACATTAAACGCGAAACGCAGAAGAGTCGTAATTTTCCCGCCATTTTTCAGTGTCTGCGTTCAGGTGAACAATGTAATTATTTTAACTTCTTGAATCCTCCTGTGTTTAAGTCGATCCAGTGTTTATTCTATCATATATTCTACTGATGTAAAATGAGCGGTTGACTGTCAGCTTGCACACACTTAGAACTAGGTACGATGTAGTTAATAGTTGACAAAAGCAGTTTTTTTTATTTTAGTTAGGTTTTGTTGAGTTAACGAGAAGCTAAGAGGAAAATGGTCCCAGGGCTCGAGACTAACGGTAGCCAACTAGTCACAGACTAGTAGAAATTCCGTTTTGGCTAGTAAGTTTTGCGCTTCCACTAGCCATTTTGGCTAGTGAAAATTTCAAAGCACTAAAGCACCGGATGGAAACCAAACTAAATACTGCTTCTGATGATCGGATCCCAAAAGCAAACTGAGTGAGCAGAAACCAAAACTTATTCCGTAAAAGGATATCATAATGTTTGTATGATATTTGATTTGTCCTCTCAACGTTTTTCCCTACTAATTCTTGTCTCAGATGGCAAATTTTTCTCCCTCATTACTACGTGACGTTCAAACGAAATTAGCTGTCTTTAGAACGTTTCACCATACGTTTCCTTGAAAGTTCCATTAGTGCGTTCATATCGGGTTCATGTGATATTTGTCTACACGTTAATAGGTTCACACAATTCTTTAGTTTTCTGTTATCGACTTTTTTGCATTAATTGCTATACGTTCGTACAATAGTTTCTCTTCCCAACGTTTCTCTTTACGCAACGTCTTCACGTTTCTCCGTTCGTAAGTAGGTTCGTCGATTTACTAGTCTAGCCTTCTCAACGTTTGTTTGTACGTTAGCATGTTCGCACGACATTGTTCTGCTCTTTCTAAGGTTTTTAGTGTGTTAGTACATTCGTACGATAAGTCGACACTGCTTAGCGTTTCTCTGTGAGTTAGTATGTTCATACGGTATTAGTCTTGTCTTCTCAACGTTTATCCGTACGTTAGTGCGATTTTAGTTGTCTCATTTACGTTTCTCCGTAATTTATTGCCCCACTTTAATAGTTCAGTTTGTCCGTTCGGCGTTCTTCCGTACGTCACACACGTTCTCACGGAATTACTAAGTTAGTAGTTGCGTATTTTATTAGTCTCTGTATTTTGGTACTTTGGCAGCGTTTCTGCCTACTGTAGTGCATTTGCAACCAACGTATTTGATATGACTTCTCAACGTTTCTCTTTACCTTAGTAAGTTCGAACCTTATAAGTTTTTCTGCTCAATGTTTCTCCGCACTTAAATACGCTTATAATTTACTAGTCTTCTCTTGTAGACGTTTTTCCGTACGTGAGTTGAGGCTGTATCAGTCTTGTCTTTTTGACGTTTCTCCGTACCTTACAACGTTCGTACAATGTTAGTCTTGTCTTTCCATCGTTTCTCCGTACGATGACATGCTCGTATAAGATTAATTGTCCGAGTTATTTGTCATGATCTGACGAAACGGAAAAGAGAGGCGTGAACTACGTCGCGCCTGCGAATTTGCCTTAACTTAAGTGAAGGCATATAGTACTTTGTATTCGTGTGAGGATCTTTAACTGTTGGAAAAAACAGTCAACATTCAAGTTCTTCACTCCTGAGATTACAAAAAGGCATGTTTACAGTACTAAACCCGGCTAAAAATTAGACATACTGAACACAGTATGAGATTATGCAAAAACAGTCTAGCTAGTGAAAATTTATTTTGGCTAGTGAAATCAGGCCTCTCACTAGCCACTTGGCTACTAAGCTGAAAAGTTAGTCTCGAGCCCTGGGTCCGTTTATAACGGCAGAAGTTAAATCGGAAGTTTGTTTGCCGTTAGTCGTAAACGTGATGCTAAATCTATTTTTTACTGTTAACGGTTAACGACGGTTAAAGCACCTGAGGCAAAATTTATGAAATTTCGACACTGACAAAAAACAAATGAGGGTTGGTACTCGGTCAAAGGTCCAGTGATTGGACATTTCTCCATTACTGTGTAATTCAATTAGAAACACTCAGCAACAACCACAACAACGACGACGACGACGACAGCAACAACAACAACAACAACAACAACAACAACTTTATTTATGTGTCAAGGTGATCTAGCACCCTGTAAAGACAGGATGCTAATTGGGGACACACTATATGATAATTACAAATTGTTAAAAACGTTAACGCCAAGGAATTTAATATGCTTTTGAAAAAAAAAATCATTTTATGTTAAACTACTTGACGATCGATTTTTCCAAATCATTGAAATGGTTAAAAGAGGTCGAACTATCCACTAGGAGACCTTAAATTCATTGACACGGATGGAGTTCATGTTCAGACAGGGAAAAGAAAACACACAGCCTTGTACTCACATTCTTCACAGAACACAGAGATTTCTCATTTCAGGTACTTGTTTTGCAGAGGATGTCGCCAATTAACCCGTCTTTTTTAGCAAATTGCTCGTTGCCGTCACAGTCGTGGTTGCTCAAGGTCCTTCGAAGGTCCTTGTTTCTATTACCGCCAACTGTCAAAGCCTATCAGTAACACCGCCACGCTAGCCTATTAACTAGCCACGCAACTGACGCATAGGGGCCTATTTTGTTTTTATCCTAAGCCCTTTTCAGAGACGAGTTATCTCTCTAAAGCTAATTTAGGCCAGTAAGTTTTAGTGGAATTTCCTATTTATGTATGCATGTTCCAGCTAGCTAAGTCGCAGTACAAGGATGTGAGGAAGAGTGACGGACTATGCAGCCGTCATAGCTGATAGCTCGGAGAAGCAATATGAAAGAGGCGTGATCTGTCTCGGTCCCTTCTTTTTTAAAGACGAAGTAGGAATCGGATAATTAGTACGAACTTAAAGCAAGGCTCTAAGTCCAGTTATAGACAAGTGCATGGCTATCTACTGCAAGAGCAATTTTTCCGCCTTCCTTTAAATTTCTTGCTTGTGATTGTGTTAGTTTAGTTAGTTCTTGTGATTGTGTTAGTTTAGAAAACAGTGTAGCACATCGTGCTATAAACTTTAAAGTTGCACAGAGCATGTTTCAGTGCCATAAAAAGACGGATAAAACCCATAGAAGTTCAATTTGGAGCCTTTGAACGGTTTCGCCATCTTCACCTATCTTTGAAATGAAACTGAGGTTGGTCGATTAAGTTCGTGATCAGGTTTTTCCAAAACCAAAAAGTAGCAGCAAACAACAACGATACTACAACTATTTCGAACTTGCCTAAAGAGCATGGAAATTCAAATATGGTTTAACAAATATCTACTAAGGTTAGGCGAGCCTGTTTGTTGTTGTTATTTCAGTAACCGACGCCCGGAGAAATCGGCTACAGACAAATCCAACTCGCACACATATCTCCCCAATTCTCCGAAAAAAAAACAAAAAAAACAAAAACTAAAACAACAACAACAACAAAAACAACAAAAACCAAAAAAAAGAAAATACGAAAAGAAGTTTGTTGGTTTGTGTACATCCCAAAGTGGCGCAAATGATATGACGTTATTTTTCCGGAAATCGAACTAGATGATGATCTGATAAAGAGAGTAACTGACTCTGATGAATGACATCTTTAGTCTGTAATGACGAGAAATTTGCCACAAACATTCGCCACAAACTTTTGTAATAGTCTTTACATCGCATTTTTGGCAGTGCTATGCTACGATCTTGAGATAACTGAATTGTAGTTGGATTTTTAAAAGATCCTCCAAATGAAGGTTGGGATCCAGACGTTTTTATCGAAATGTTTATGGAAATAACAATTTGGAATTGTTTTCCAATAGGTATTACAGGTTCAGTCACACAGGTTTTTTTTTGTTGTTAAAACAATTCCTGTGTGACTGAACCACAGGTTTCAAAAATTGGAAACAAAAATTTCCCAAGTCTTTTACCAACTGGAAAGATAACTTTGCAGAAATATACCAAATATCCAAGGGCAACAAACTTAGACAATTTCTATTTAAGCTAATATGCATTGGATAATTGTCACAAGAAAAGAACTTCTGAAGTTTAAGGTGTTTCGATACAGTTTTTTGGGGACCATACCTAACTTTTTGAATTGGCTCTTAGACAGTCACTGTCTTCTTCTTGTCAGATCAACGTGAAACTTGCACTACTCGTTGGTTTTGGATTGAACTTTAGCGTGGTTTACATTTTATAAAAATCGATATTTCCATGACAACGATAAACTAAAATCCTCGAAAACAGTAAAATTGAAATTTTGCGCGATCCAGATTTCACTTTGAAAAGCAAATACCAACATCTTAAACTGTGGTGTATGGCAAATAAAATATACAAGAATTTCTGTATGTTTGTTTTGAAGTAAATCGCAAAAACAGTTTCAACCTTAGTTTTTGCATAGTAATAGTAAATGCACCGAAACATAATCAATGTTTGATGAAATGGCTAGAAAATAGTGCTAAAATGCGTTTTTCCTTACTATATTACGCCTAGAAAGTTTTGTTGAAACTGGTGTTCGCGATCTCTAGAACGAATTGTTTTTCTAAGATTATTCGCATAATTATTTTATGGTAATTTTTAAATGTGAGCGCTTTTGCGAAAATCTTAAGAACGGCTCGATAGATGTTTTTGAAACATTAAACACGCGTGCTTGACGATGTGACCAATTTTAGTATCGAGTCTTATTAAGTAAACATTGATTCACTGGAACATTTTTCGATTTAACGTTAAAGAGGACGTATGAACCGGCGGAAAAGCTTGTGTTACACACCTTAAAGTTACCACAGATGATCATTGTACCCTCCGCTCAAACCATGATATCATTATCCACACCTTTACGGAATGGATTGTAACAACGTCAATTTATTCTAGCGCTTTAAATTGGTTTAATCATGCGAATAATGTAAGCGTTAACCCGACGACGAAACAAATTTTGTTTCACCTGAAAGACGTAAAATCCAATTTGACCACGGCCCAAGAACACGGACTGGTTCTTTTCTTGTTGTGCGCAAAACAGTATATTTATGCTTGTAAAATAGCTTTGAAGACCACCAATGCTGCAGAATTACAGAGGAAAATCGAAACGCAATGAAAAATTGAGAATGCCTTCCAACTAGATTAAATTCGTTTGGTTACAAACCCTCCTTTGTTTGTTTTAGCTATTAATACCTTATATGTTTACTCACTTATTTTGTTTTTGATTTACTTAGTTATCCTGCCTGTATGTATATCAATAATATATATTCAATGTAAATTTGTGTGCTCTTTGTACTGTTATGTTACCTTTTTCAAACTTTTGTTTTGTAATCAATTTGTTTGTCGGTGGATAATTAAAAAAGTAAAAAAAATCGTTTTCACGCAAATCGCAGGGAAGCGGAATTTCGCGATTTGCCAGAAAAATTGAGATTAAATAACTAAATTGTGCGAAAAATTGCGAAGATTAATTTTTCCTTAATTTTCACGACAAGTTCGGTGAAAATGTGAAAGTAACAATAAGGTAGCCATCGTTTTGAGAAGCCCGCGTCTAGTACCGCTGACCAATTTGTAAGTGACTGATTTAATCTAAAAAAAGGGAAAAGCCCTGGGAACGAGGTAGTGACTGATTGCGTTTGTCTTAGGGTTTGTTCTGGGTTAGGCTTCAGTCTACGGCAGTTATGAAAAAATGTTAGGAAGATCATACCAGCCCTTAACTACCTTATCTGTATCTATTGTAGATTTCTTTCACACACGCTCGCGTTCTTCGCTTCTACTCATTTTCAATCAGTCAGTTAGTAAAGTGTGTCCAATCTTTGAAAGGAAGACTCTTATGCGTTGCTCAGTCAATATCAGACTTGTTTCTCAGTAGAGTTGAATCCTCTTGTAAGAGGGCAACATAGAGAACAGGTGAGGAGGTGGCTTACAAGAGATGGTCAGCTAGTAGCGTTTGAATGAGAGCTGGTTAAAAAAACGTTTTATTAATATGATAAGGCTGAGGGGAAATAGTCACTTACAAGACATGGCCTCTTCTTAGTGATTCCAAATACAAATTTCACAAAGACACTGTAAAGGTTGAAGGGAAGTGGTCGCTTGCGATCTCTTTCCTTCCAGGGAAGGTGGTGATTCCCAGGGTGTCGTGTTGTCCCGCTCCAGACGGTGGCGGGGAAGAAGAGAGACATCTGAAAAGACGTTCGAGATTAAACGTTTAATATGTTGTATTTGCATGAGATGATCACAGCCATCAACCACCGCTATTTTGCGTGCGCTTGAGTGCCCGAGGCTTTCCTCGTGTGCGCGCCCTGGTCACTCGCGAACATTTTTTCTGACATGACGGTGACAACCACAAGTTAATTGGCCTCACGCGGGCTAGAAGGAGGGTGTGGGGGGCGGGGGAAAGATGATTAGCAAAGGAGTAATTCCTTTCCCTTGTTCTCTACTTGAATTTTTCACTGTTAAATTATTATTGTAGAAAAAGGAAAATTAATGTGAAAGTAATTTGTTAAAATCATGCTGTATATGCAGATATTTTCTTAAACGGGGTCACTTTTTTGTTCTTTTTGGTCCGCACAAAAACTCTCTGCAATATTGGAGTACTTCATGTGAGGGTGCTCTATTCTTTTGCTTTAAAATTGAGAATTTCGACAACTGAACACGTGCGACGCACAATATGGGACCCTGTAGAAAAAGCGCAGCTCTAGCACGCGATCCTTTGAGCGCAAAAAATAGGCATACTGATATGTTGGTCACCCTTTACGGACCGGCACAATTTTATGTTATACGCCGACATAGCTTTCTTTGCGACAAACCTTCTAAACGATATGAATTTAATTTATATGATTTACCTGCGCAGTTTTTCTCTTGCTCAAACAAACCACCTTGCAATTTTCCTCGTTAGCCCGATCTCCAGGGTGGGAAAGTCAGATATATATATTTTACGACACATGTCAGTCATAAAATGGTAAAGCTCTTTTCTTTATTGCAGGCAGTGAAAAGTGATTGTGCCCTTTAACGTCTTTTACGAAGGATTCAAATTCAAAACATGAATATTCCAAATTAAACTTTGTCCACGTACGCTTACAAACATTCACTTAAGTTTCATCCTCTCTTGCGTCAGTCCTGTTGTGTCCGTCGTTTGAGTTGCTGTAGAAAAGAAGAGTTTTGAGGTGAGTACTGCATTTCGAAAGCCTTGAATTTACATCAGTATCATACTTAGATCAACTAGTTTTACCTTTATCTTAAAAATAGTGCTTCATCTGACTCTGCTGAAGAAATGTGGAAAAATAATTGGCTGGTTGGTGAAAGAGTATACAACTCCCGTCATTGCACAGCTAGCTAGTTTTGTTCCCTTCAAGCCTAAAAACTTTATAAACGGAAAATTGATATTAAAAAAATACACATCTCTTGACTCTCCGAAAAAGAATAACAACCAGCTTTTGCACTCTTTCTTTCTTTCAAGAGTGAAGTTAACTTAGTAAAATATGTAAGGCCTGTATATCATTCTGTACACCTTTGGATATTTCAAAATAATTACTTTGTTTTATGTATCTCAACCTGCAAAATTAGTGAGCAAATTCAACTCGCGTGGCCTCTACAATGTTTATTACTATTTTATCAGTAGAATGTTCAATCAAATGGAAACACTCTACGGTTTAAAGTAGAAAATGGGAATGCTTTAATTATACTAACGAACGGAATTACATAGAGGCGGGAAATTTTCGCCTTGCGAGTCAACGCTTTACTTTACTTATTTTTTATAAACCCTCTTATAAAATTTAAGTCCTTTGACTTTTTAAAAGCAAACCTATATTTTGACTTAAGAATAAGAGAGATGGTTAGCAAAGCGTTAATAAATGTCTTTTCCTTTTCCTTAATTTAATTGAAATTTCATCATTATACTACTGCCTTTGTGGTGCTGGAAACAATTCTGTAAAATTCGTTGGTTATCCATCCCTATGACACTGAAAGAACCGTCTTTATTACGCAAGCATTTTCACAAACAAGAACATTATTCAGTTCTCCTTTGTTACTGTCCACACGAGAATTTTCTGCAATATTTAAATCCACAAGTAGTAAAATTGTGTTTTCCCCAAAAAATCTTCTAACTTGAGTATCAGGCCTCGTTCTTAGGGAGGGCACCAGTTTTAAATATTTTTCATTTGTTTAAGGATAATCTTTTGAGCGCATGAAATCAAACATGTTCATAATTTGTTCGCCTTAGACGCACGGGTCGTGATTATATTATAATCGGGCTTTCTTTTTCAGAAAAAGACGGAACATAAAAAATGCATTAACTTTTCTTGTTTGGCTTTTTGCGCATTGGTTCTCAGCATTGAAAAGAACTGTGCAATAATTGTCAGGAAGGGGCAGGTTGAAAAACTAGAAGTAAAATCAAGGCAAGGATAGGGGAAGGGGGCTTGAAGTCACTTAACAGGGGGAGGGGAGCTTTAAGTTTTATTTCAAATTTAATATGTGCATATTTATACCATGGGAAACTGAGACGAAACGCGCGTAAATGTATCGAAGCTACCCTCCTAAAACACAATACAAAATTCTAACATTAACCAGTGATGTGAATGCAAAAAGTAAATAACTAAAAAATTAGTACTTGGTGAAAGCTTAATGTTCTGTTTGCTGTTTATGTTTTAAACTGAACAACAATTTCAGTTGGTAGTGATAGGACTAGCAATTTTTTTGGTACGAGCTACTTAGCTCCAAAACTCCCGAACTAGCTCAGCAGCTTTTCCAGAAAAAAAAACAGTTGGAATGCAGTAGATCACGCAAACAAGCTTTGTCCGTTTTTGAGGTCAACGAGTTAAAGACAAAGTTTCTTCCTCAATCGACTGCAGCTGCAGTATCCCATAAATCTATGGGGTCTCCCCTAGGACCGCTGATGGCAAATGTATTTATGAGTTCCATTGAAGAGAGACTCGAGAAAGAAAGCAAGCTACCTGCTTTGTACAAGAGATACGTCGACGCTACTCTTGCTTTATTCCGTATTCCTCCAGCAGCTACTGCGTTCCTTACTACACTGAATGATGTTCATCCATCAATTTATTTCACGATGGAAACAGCGATCAACAACAGGCTACTCTTCATCGGGGTGCTCTCGAGATCAAGACCACTGAACTCAAAGCGCCCTACCAACAAACCCCGTGCGGATCACCTCTTTGCATATTAACACTTGATAATGACGACATGCAGTCGTCGAAACGTCGTGTTCCTATCGCTAATTTTTTATCTTGAAATGCTATTAAAATTAGAGTGAATTGTAAATTTAACTTTCCAATTTCTGTTTTTGTTTCTTCTTAATAGAACTGACGATGAATGCGAGGAAAGTGGTTTACTTTTTACTCTTTACGTTCGCTTTTGCAGCCGCGCTGGCGAGAATTTCCGGAAAGCCGGGAGGTAAAAAATAAGAGCAATGAGCAAAATTTATTCTACAAGGCAGCAAGTAAGAAAGCATTACCACATTATCTTCGACTCATTATTCCGGTCGCCCTATGTTCGGCGGGTGAATGAGTAGATACTATTATTGTTATCACTATTATTTGCCCGCCGGAACATGGGGCGACCACGAAACCTCCGCTTGCAGGGTATTTCGACGTATACGGAAAAATAAATTTTTCTCTAATCAAAAAGTAATAAATACATCGAAGCAAGTCAAGTAAACCATCGTGTATAAATGATAATCAGTCAAGCATTCTTGAAGGAGGAGGGGGGATTTGATATATTTTCGCCTTTTTAAAATTTGAGAAGTTTTGACAGGATGTTTTTCTACCACCTGCCGATTTTAGCAGCTGTTCTGTTATGGTTCAGACGCTTTTTTTGAAAGTTAGGTGGGAATTAACCGATTATCATGGATCTAGGACAGAAAAGTATTAATACAAAAATTAAAAAAAAAGATTAATATCGCGAGGTCTGAATAATTCGATTAATAAATTAGTCGGACAATTTTAGAACGAGAATAATGGTAAAACACTATCAAAAACTATCAATCTCTTGGCGAAGTATTTCCTTAATAGATCTTTGGCATGTCCAACTTGCAATTTTTTGGGAAAAATAGTTTTGCACTGAGGACATAAAACCTTTTAGAACCTTTAAAACCTTGTAGTGCCAGAGTAAAGTGCGTTCTGTGCCTTTTAGCATGAATCAAAGTCCGTGGATGAAATGTTTCTGTGCAACTATTGAATAACAGCTGACTGTGTTTAGAACCAAGCAAAGAAAGGGGCAGCAGCATGGCAAGTGGGATGAGTTTTTTGAAATTGCTTGAGAATGTTTTATGTGCTTTGCAGTTTCATTGAAACATGCTTTGGCTGAGCGGGCAGATCAGGTTTGCAAGATACCTTGCACAAACTTGCGAAACCAGATTAAAGAAAGATTGGACGCGTTGATCGATGATGTACTGTCAAAAAATCTCCACTGCACAGGTAAAAATAATACAGTAAAAGGGGAATTGAGGTAAAATGATTAATTTAATTTCTAGCAGCTGGTAAGGGTGTAATGTATTTGTATTTTCCAAAAAATCGTCACTGTAGCAATCTCACCGAAAGATGCAAACAGCGAATCCAAAAAAAAAACAAATTTGTTTAACCCGGAAACTTGTCTGGTGACCAAATTGAGTAGGCGATTGACACAGCATAGGACATTCCCCTGTAACATCCAGGGGGGAGGTGTTAGTACCCTATATACAGTGCAGTAAACACCCGCATAAAAGAACAGTCAAGTGGATTAGGAACCTCCAGATTGAAATTTGTCATTTTAGACCGACCTTGAAAAAAGTAGGTTCTTAAATGTGGATGTTTACTGTACTGTGTAAGCTCCATTATACAGAGTCCTCCCTGTATTTGCTGCCACAAAAGGTAACACACCATACAAAAAATTACCCCACTCTCTTGCATAAAACTGTTGGCTAAGTAGAAAGGGTTGCTTTGAGAAATGGTGTATTTGGTTGTTAAAATATTATACCTGAAAACTATTCTGCAATAATAGAATAATGGAGCAATTACCAAAGATCAATGGTCTCGAGTGATGCTTACAGAAATCCTGCCAACTACTATGACATATAACTCGTGCAAACAGTGAGGAGAATTTGCATGCTGATATGACAATTTGTCTTTGACATTTCTTTTTTGTTTAGACACGTGCTCCAGTTCTCCCTGCAAGAACGGGGGAGTATGCCATGACCTTCCAAATGGATACAACTGTACTTGTAAACCTGGTTATGAAGGAACTCATTGCGAAAAAGGTCTGTAATATATGAGGAGAATTTGCATGCTGATATGATAATTTATCTTTGACTTTTTATTTTTGTTTAGACACGTGCTCCAGTTCTGCCTGCAAGAACGGGGGAGTATGCCATGACCTTCCAAATGGATACAACTGTACTTGCAAACCTCGTTATGAAGGAACTCGTTGCGAAAAAGGTCTGTAAAATATCAGAGGTTTTCTTTTCTTTCTTTATTTCTTTTTTTGTTCACCCACAGCTTAAATTATGATGCTGTAATTTATTTCTTCATATAGCCTAATGTTTCCGAATTTTTAACTTTTTTAAAGGTTTCCAGTGATTTATAGTTTGTCGTGGTTTCCCTCAAAATTGTGCGTTTACGAATTTTTGCACAAAGGAAGAGTTTTTTCGCTTTTCATGCTCTCAACTATCACATAACAAAAGAAACAAAAACCAAAAAAGAAAACAAAAACAAAAAAGAAAAACTCTTCGTTTCCTAGCATTGTATGGGCAGAAACCCATGGAAATTAAAGGCCTGCTTCACATCTGCAGGCTTTTAAATTTATTTCGGTATTCTTATAACCCCTTGTTTAAGCCTGATTTAATCTTGATTCAAGCGTGTTATTTCTGTGTAACAGCAAAAAGAAGGAGATAGATAATTGCAGTCAGTGATTGTATTGATTCAAGCAAAAAAAAAATGCGGAATTGATCATAAGAATTTTTGTGCTTCCATTCATCTCCGTCATTTAAATTGGGAAATTTTTTTCGGTTAATAAACCATTTAAACTCAAACCTCAAACCTCAGCTGTACAGATAACTAAACGCAAATTACATTTTTTTTACAGCTATACCAACAACACTACCACCATCAACGCTGACTTCAGGTAAATTGACCGTTTAACTGATCTAAAAATCAAAATGCAAATAAGTGAATCAGATACCTACCGTAAATGATGAGGAATCGAAGGAAACGTTACTTTAATTTGGAAATTTAGGTTACCATCCGAGGTTGCCCTAACGTTCCGGAAAATCGGAACAACTAGAAGACTCCATTCCACTGGGTTGGTGCAACTAACCGGACTGAAATGCTATTCCATTCGTCACATAAAATTTTCGGAAATGAAACGGAATTTCTGGTCCAATGCGTGGAACATGACAGTAGAGGAAGAAAGCCTCAAGCTGTCAGCCAGCAAATATCCTACTTGAAACTTGCTGCGGACGGCATGTTAGATGGATGTTTGATGTTGATAGTGACTTTTCACTTTTTACACTATAACTGCAAGCATAATGCGTGCAGTGCTTAGCTATTGGCAGTTTCGTTTACAGTAACATCAGTCGTGGTTGCCATGGAAACATGGCTTTCGAGGCAGGGTAATCTACATTATAACATGTCACTTTCTAGTTTTTGAAGGCTCAGTTATATTATCAAAGAACAAGACCTATGAACCTAAACTGAAGGAGTTCCTTAAACCTGTTGTTGGAGATGACCGACAATGGAAGCTGTGTTTCCGCGCCTCCATTCACGGCTGGTCTGGTCAGACATTCCACGCAGGGTGTGATGGGAAACTCGACACAGTCATCATAGGCAGAAAGGGGGAGAATGTGTTTGGAGGATACGTGGACACCCCTTGGGGTAACTATAATAATTGTTATGTTTTCCCTATCACCATTATTTGAATAAAGGAGGTGGGACTTCGGGGCCTGTTAGAAACCGCAACAATGCTCGATGAAAACTGCAAAACCAGAGAAAATTACGACCCAAAGCGATCAACTTAACGGACCTGCATCGGTTGACTTTCTTTTCAATCTGTTGTGCTGTTGGTAGCTATTTTGGACTGGATCAGGAACACAGCCCAAGCCCCAGGCCCCTTGGCTTTCCTTACCCCAAGATTAGGGTTTGGCAACGAACTAGTCATAAACATGCCGCTGATGTCCCGAATGAAGTAACAATATGTATCGTCTGTAGGGAACGATCGCCGATCGCAAGTCAAACGTAAGCGGGCGGTCGCGACACAACGAAATTCCCAGTCGTTGGGCTAAAAAAAAATTCCCATGCACTTCATAGGCAGTGATGGTATATTACATCACATACCTTGACTAGAAGGAAACAATCAGATTTTCAGCAGTAAAAAGATATGATGTTTATGTATAAGAGAATATTGCTGTTTTTAGCAAAATAACTAAAAAAGCACACCAAGAAAGACAATTGTCTGGTAACAGCTTGCAGGTGTTTATTGTGGAAGTAAAAAGTGTATTTTGACTGAATCTCTCAACAGATGGTAGTGAGGACGGTTACCTGTACTCCGCCAAAGCCGTTCATATTGGCCGGTGACAAAACCTGGATCGGACCGGATCGGATCGGATCGGATCGGACTGACAAAACCTGGATCGGATCGGACCGGACTGACAAAGCCTAGATCGGCTCGAATTCTATTAAAGAAACCCATATCTACTTGTTTAAAGTAGGCGCAGTTCAAAATTTCCATTGAAAATAGTCAAGTGGTATCTCTGGATTAAGATGACGAAGACAGATCACGCTTTTTCCTTCTCCATTCTATGGTTAAGACTTACCGTTTGTTGTTATGCATTTAAACTACTTCATTTTAAAAACGATTACTTATTTCTAGAGGGAGAGATCCAAGAGGAAAGCCAAAGAGGAATGGAGCCTAAAGTAACAGTGATGTACAGAAAACTCGCGTCTTTACCGTCCTTTACTTGAAATTTTAGCTATTAATGAATCGACCTGTAAACCTGAAAATACTACTATGATGTTGGATTTATACACAATAACATCTGCAGAAAATGGTCACATGACTGAACGATTTACCCCTTCCAAAAATCAGTGACAGAAATACGATTAGTAAGGACAAAAATCTTTCAGTTTGAGATGCAACAACTAATGAAACTTTGCATATGAACTGTGTGTTTTCTTTGGTTTATGCTACATCACATTGTTGAAATGAACCAGAAAAAGGATAAATTATTATTTTATAAAATGTGGATGGGTATTTGTGTTCACTGTAACGTCTTTGAAACATTTTGCATGCAAACGCTTGCAAAGCTAATATAATTTCATTAGACACTTTAATTGTGAATATCAAAATGAAACTATAATGCTCCTGAATGAACACGGCTGTCGCTTGAAAAGAAACTTCGAGTATACTGTCATTACTTGAAAGGGCTTTTTCAGAAAACCTGAAACAAAATCAATAATTAAACCTACATTAATGTTAGAAAGCAAACGGATTATTTTGTTATACTACAGTGATAGCTTACATTGTTAAATAGGTCTAAAGTTACTACTATTCTATACTTATTACCTCAGTAGATCACATTTTTTTAGTTTTGATAAGGTGACATCAAACCTTTTGCTCAAACTTAACACAATTTTCGTCATGCGGGCTTACCGCAAACACTGTACCATCGTGTGAATCAGGCTATCGTAGTTGTCAGCGCAGATCTAATAATCCACCTTCCTAGAATCTGGACGAAAAATGGAAGCAGTGATTACGTTCTAAAAACCTTGCAATGAAAAAGAATGAAGAATGAGAAAGACGCGAGTTATCTTGATATCGTTGTTACTTTGTGCTCAATTCGGTACATGCTTTGGCACACGCTTTCTCTACCTTTCCTCTTCATAATTCCTCTTATTCTTTTCATGAAGTAGTTTATAGAGTGTAAACCCATAGCATTAAACAAAAAGTCTTCACGACAGAATGGAGAAGAAGAAGCAAAACCAGTGCAACGGCAATCACTTTCTTGACCTCTCTTCGTCATCTTGATCCAGAGATACCACTTGACCATTTTTAGTGGGAATTTGAAATGCGCCTACTTTCAATGAGTAGATATGGGTTTTTTAATAGAATTCGAGCCGATCCAAGTTTTGTCAGTCCGGTCCGATCTGATCCAGGTTTTGTCAGTCCGATCCGATCCGATCCGGTCCGATCCAGGTTTTGTCAACGGCCGTTCATATTTTCTATTCGTAACAACGAGGGGCTACCACCATTTGTGAGTCGCATGCGCAATACTTGGGTTAGAAGACATACCATCGCGAGTTGGCCGTATAATGGCCCAGAGTGGGGTGGAGCATACGATCTTGATTTTATGAAGCAAGGGCGGGGAGCACGCTATTGCCGTGCCGAACTTGGCTCTTATTGCACTGTCCCAAGTGGAGTACGAGATGCGCACACAGTACTGCCTGGGTCCTCCCCATTTTATGCTGATGAGATTGAGGTGTTTTATGTTGTTTAAATCTCCCTAAAATCACTGCTATCATGGAGATGTTTTACAGTAGTTCTCATTGTCTAAGGTATCTCAGTAAGCTATAGAGACAGTATTGAAATAAAGAAACTTGTACACTTGAACCGCGCCCAGTTGTCCAACACCTTAATAACACCGTCTCACAACAACCACTTTGTTGTCCTCCAAACTAAAGCTAAGGTCTTTTCCACCTCCTTAGCGCGACCGTGCAACGACTTCCTGATGACCCCCTAAACTGTTATCTTTCTTATAAATTTCCTTATAAATTTCCCCGGTATATAGGGTGGGCATATGCCGCTGAGACTCTGAAATCCTTATTCTTTACCAGAACATGTTCACTTGCATTGTGCAAGCCTTTTTAAGACTAGACACCAGAAATCGCAGAATAATTGGTCAGTAGTTCCTGAGGAAAAACGATTGATGTATTAAATAAGGGCTTTTTTCTTGTAAATCTATTTCAAGGTCTAAATAAAAATCACCTTTAAAATGAAATTGTCTATACGCACTCTATTGCGATTGAAAATGTGTATAATATCTGTTTTCGTTGTACAATTTGGTGCAAACTTTGGACCATCATTGAAATTAACAAGTGATCCGGAAAGTCAGTATGTTTCTTGGTATAATGCCACCCATTCGTATGCGAGCAGTAAAATATGCCATGCCTCGCGTTAATGTACAGTGGAATCCCGATTTTTCGAACCCTCGATTTTTCGAATCTCTCGATTTTTCGAACCATGGCACGTTTCCCTTGGATTTGCTTTAGTCAAACACTGTAATGTTACCTCCGATTTTTCGAAACTCCCGATATTTCCAACCAAGTCTTCAGCCTCCCATGAAAGAAATTTATGAGAAATTTACCTTCGATTTTTCGAACCCGCACGAAATTTTTAAAGTGCTACCCAGTAGCTTTCAATTGAATGGTCACACGTTTCAGACTCAAAAGGTAGAAACACTTGCTATTACACAGTAAACAGTACCAAGGAAAGTACTGCTTAGTGCTTTTCCTTTGAACAGCCACTCATTAGGCCTGGCATTTCTTGTGGGTGCTGTTCATTATATGTATTCGGTGGTTCTAACTTTTGATTCTTGCATTGAGTAAAATCAAGTGTGACCATTCAAATGAAAGCTAAAAACTTTACAAGAGTGCCGTGGTATTTCTGTTTGCTTTCCCGGTTGTTATAAAACAATACCTCGTAAATCAAGCGTAATTTCGTGCCACCTTTGATTTTTCGAACTCCCGATTTTTTGAGCCAATTTTCTTTTCCCTAGGAGGTTCGAAAAATCGGGATTCCACTGTATTTTAAAGTGAAAGCATTGATGATGACCATGAAATTGTTTACATGCACTTTTCTCTGTTTTCTTTATACAATATTGTAGAACCCTAACACCATCATGAAATAATTGATCCCCAGAGGCGGTGTTTTCTTTGGTATAATTGCACCCGCACACGGGCGAGCAGTGCGTTTCAAACACCGTGTGACTGCAAATCAAGAACCCAGGACTTTTCCCTTGCTCGAGTACCTCCGGAAATCAAACGGGTTCCCAAAGAAGGTTCTTTGGAGCCTTGGAGCCCAAAATGCTGATTCTGGCTAAACCGAGCCTTTATAGACACTCAGTTTGTTTTGTCTTGAAACCCTGGAGCCCTAAACCCCTTGGTACCCTGATTAGATAAGGGGGGGGGGGGGTGCTTATCAAAATAATTGACTTTTACAGGAGGGTTAATAGTAGCCTCAGTTTGCACACAGGTTAAAAGTGGCACTCACGCACATAAATTTAAAGCCTAGGTTTCCACGTGAAGAGCAACCGTTTCGCAAGCGTCCAGTTTTCCCTTCTGTCTCGATTTGCTTGAGAGAAGAGAATGATTTCCCAAGTAGGGTAGCGAAGATCTGAAACCTTTACCTCCCCAACAGAGTTAACTTGAAGAGTGAGAGGGATCTAACAAAACCAGTAAACACGGATACAAACAGCGGCTTTAACCATGACGGAAAACAAAAAAACTTTTCCGTGGCTCAAAAAATGAAGAAGAGGGAAAAAGAAAAACACGGAAAGGGGGAGGGACGTGGAAAAGTGAGTGGGCAAATCAAAAACCCGTGTGAGGGGTGGGGACGGTGGGATGGTGAAAGTCTGCAACCTATCGTCAGCGTCTTCTCTATCTATGTGAAATATATCGAAGAAGCCTCTGCAGAGGATACAGCACTACAAAAGAACGGATTAAAATATGTACTGACAAAAAAAGAATTAAATTGAACAAAAGAGCTCTCCGAAACATGTATCGGAAACGATCAGTGAAGTTATTAAAATTGCCTACGGAACAGCTGGAAGTGATGATGTGTCCAAACGCACAAAACATCATTAGTAATAAACCCGGACAGTCACTTTCTTTCTGCCTTCTATGGATGTTCTTTTAGGTAGTAGTGGTAGTAATATTACTTCGATAATACAACTACAGTGTAATGCATAACAAAATGAACACCGTACGGTATATTCTTCCGCGAGGATCCAAGCTTGGCCATGGCTGTCATGACTGTCTTGATTTAGAAATTTGAGAGGAGTGAAATCAGAGGTGTGCATGGTTATTGTACGAATTTGTTGATGTGTGCGCGAGCAGCTTTGCCGACAGAGCTTAGGGGGTCGTACTGGTAGACCAGGCAGCTTGCACCGATCGTACCGCAAGAGTGCTGGCAAAATGTCGGAGAAAAACGAGCAAAACGGACAAGTAACAATCACAGTAACTTCCCTATCGGAAGATGAACATTTCAAAGCTGAGCAGGATGCGACTGAAAAAGGCGAAAACGCACCGCAAGTTGAAGTTGTCGAGGAAGACAAAAGGACAGGCTGGGGCAACAAAATGGAATACATACTCGCAACCATAGGTTTTGCAGTTGGTCTCGGAAATGTCTGGCGATTCCCGTATTTGTGCCAGAAAAATGGAGGAGGTATGTGATTGAATGGTTTTCTTGTTAATTTTGAATTTGTTTTAATATTTTAGCTGAATTATTTGACTAGCTTTAGTCCGTGGTTTATGTAGCGGCATAGCAGCCGCGTGGTCGGCTTCCCAGGTAGGCTTGTGAACTTGAAATGGGTTCCTGCTTAACCAGTCTTTGTTGACATCTTCTTTTCTATTTTATACAAGTTCACTGAAAGCTTTGAGTGGGTTTTAATTTGCCCTGTTTTGAGTTCAACTTACACATTGTTCTTGAGCAATTATATAATTACGGGAAAAGGAGAAAAGCCAGAAGAGTTTGTTCTAAAAATAGGTAGCATTTGTCAGAATTATGGTAATTTAGCAAGTTTGTCAAATTGATTTTCCCAAGTCTTAACACCGCCAACCGCCAGATTATTATTATTATTATTATTATTATTTTTTATTTCTTGGCAAGCGATTTAAACCCTAATAATAATAATATGGAGTTAAAATTTATATTTGACGTGTGTGAATGCGAATTAAATTTCAAGTAATAAGGAAAGCTGAAGTAAGAGAAAGACAAATTTGTGGCGAGGCAGTTTCTGTCGCTTTCTGCTAGCTTATTTATAACAAACAGAAAGTTAAGGATCGTTTGAAAATGGGCGCAGCACAATTGCATTTTTTTTTTACTTGTTTACTTTTTGGAGCCGTGAAGTCCATCTTTTATATGCAAACGAAGATGAATTACCTCAAATTTTTTAATTGCAATGCACTGTGCTCTACAGAATATTGTCTTAACTCTAAGCAGATTGTTTAGAAGTTTATCTTTAATTTTAATTTAAGACTCTGTGATCAGGCACTTTGTTGTGTTTAAAAAAGTAACATGCAGAAAATGTGTTCAATAACAAACGGAAGCGAGGTCACAAATGTACGGTCAAATTGCCTAATAGGTGTGAAATGTTCATAACAAAAATTAATTTATCGACGGGTTAACCTGCGATCAGGCGTTATTTTTCTCGCGGCGGTGTAGTCAACGAAAAAAAAGAAAGCCTGATCGCAGGTTATCGACGGGTTAGCCAAAGCGTTCATCGTTAACAAGAATAAGTCAGATCGCCCAACCGCCGATGGATCAAGTTATCGTTTCCTCAGATATCTCCAATTTTCATTTAGATAACATGGAAAACACAGAGAACTGGGTCGAACGTGTAGAATTTCCATAGTCTTCGCCCTTTTGCAGGCTCTCAATTCTCAAAATGAGAGAAGAGAGAAGGCAGTGCTTTCAAGAAGAAACGAAGAGAAAAAGGACTTTTCAAAGCCTGCTGTAACCGGCTACAACTTGGGTGAAAAAGAGAAATTTTATTAATTACTTTTTTACCTCAAGAGAGCAGTTGTACTTGTAGCTATATTTATTTATTAAAATTTAATTTAGAAGAAGAAGAAAAATTTGACTTAAACTATGACGCGTAGGGCAAAACATTTAAAGCCTATTTCCTATCAGGCAAAACTCAGGGTAATTCGCTGATATCCACGGTAGTCTTGCAGCGAGTTAACGTGCGTATGCAGTGACCAAAAAGACAGCTGGCGGCAAAGCACGCGACAAGGCGCAAATCCCGCGCACTGCTATTACCGGTACTCTTATTGCTTGAGTATCCAGGGATTCCTGTGAGGAACAAGGAACGCTTGAAATTTGAAGGACGGTCGAAACGGTCAAGTAGGATGTCCATTAGACTTGCCCTAAGTCGCACCTTCTGACCATGGAGGACCGGCGCGCCATCCAGGCCCGTGAAACAAATTCGCGGATGGTTCTACAGGGCGAGCTCGTTTTGACAATCATTTGCATTGATCGCGCGCAAAACACGCACATTTTCCGCGCGTGTGTTTTGTTTTGTCCCCTAGGAAAAACTAGCGACTTGGAGCAAGTCTAGATTTCGATTAGAAGGTCAATTTTTATGCAATGCAAAATAAAATAAATCATTCAGAACTCGAAGTAAAAAAAGAGAGGAATCGACGCTTTTTGCGCATCCATTTTAAATGATTTCGACCCCGATTGGTCTTGTATTGTATACGTCTGTACACCGCCATGTCATTCCTTCAATGTTATAGGCCAGCTTTGGCTGAATGTAGTCAATGCTTTTTTGGAAACACAATTTTGAAGAAACTCTTCATTCTTTTGTTTTTCAGGTGCTTTTCTCATCCCTTACATCCTCAGCTTGTTTGTCCTGGGTATTCCGCTCTTCTTCATGGAGCTGGCGATTGGCCAGAGCTTGCGCAAAGGATCTGTGGGTGTGTGGAACACTATCCACCCCTACCTGGGTGGGGTGGGGTTTGCGTCCGTGGTGATCTCCTTCCTGGTGTGTATATATTACAACATGATTGTCGCCTGGTGTTTCTACTACTTGTTCGCTTCTTTTCAAGACCCGCTGCCGTATGCCGATTGTCCCATGGTGGACAATGTGACATTTGTGGAGGAATGTAGACTGGCTGGACAAACCCAGTACTATTGGTACCGGTGAGCAAATCTCATGTTGTTCATCTTCGTTGCAGTTTGATACTACAGGCAGAAAATCGCTTAAAATGGTCAGTGGTGCTATCAAAATGCGGGATTTTCAAAATGGCGCTATTTCCATGAGATTTTACAATTAGGAAAAAACAAGGAAAATAGCTATTGGTTAAGATCGTGGCTGGGTCGTTAAGACATTTCGTGGAGTTTTAAAATAACCAAAATTTCCCTCAGCCTCAGGCCTTATAAAAGGGAAAATTGCCCCAAGTTTAACACTATTCAGACCGGGCTTTTTTTGGCTTCGGGGACCGTGAAAGAGGGATTCCCCCATCCTTAACTCTGAGAATATTAAAGCTACGACAACGGAAAACGAAACTAAGAGGACAGATAGTACGTCCAAAAACGTTTCCTTTGAGATCCGCTATATTAGCCAATGGCGTCATATAACATCAAAATAACTTCACGTTCTCAAACGGCGGCTATCTTGGATTTCTTGATTTTTCCAAAACCTTAAAAAAGAACCAAAATTGATCACGATTTGATCAAAAGCAACAAAACAACATGAAAATGACGTTTACGTTTTTAGAAAAATGTAAAAATTGTTCAAAAAAGTCATAAATTAAAGAGATGATGATGATGATGATGATGATGATGATGATGATGATGCATGATGATGATGAAAATTTTTATTTCTGAAAAACCGCTTGCCAAAACGTGGTTGCCATGGTAACAACAAACTTGATGGACAAGGACTTGCTATACCAAACTGTTCCAGATAAATGTTAGGAAAGTCACCAAGTATGGTAGCCTGAGCTTGCTTCTTAAAAAAAATATTTTCTTTTAAAGTCAGTGCGTAGTTCTTACGGTGATGAAACGAACATATGTCTTGTGCAATTACGCTCCGTTTTAATAGTGAAATACTTCATCTATTGTGCCAGATACTTGCTACCCGCCCGGTTTGTAAAGTAACCTCTGACCTATCCTAGAGGTCGTGGGTTCAGAGGTCAAAGATGATTCTCTTTACCTCGTACTGCTAGCTTTCCTTACAAACTACAAATTGTCGTTTCTTCTATTTGAACAGGAATGCGCTGGACATAACAACCTCTATCGAAGAGAGTGGGGGTGTCCTGTGGCATTTGTGCTTGGTGTTGCTGTTGTCCTGGGTTATTGTATTCCTGTGTATGATGAAAGGAGTAGAATCCGCTGGAAAGGTCAAAGCAGAACGTTTATGAAATTATACAAATGCACTTCGTATACCACACGATAAAGGTTTTAAGTCCTGGGTTTTACTAGGGTGGAATTTTTCAGTAATCGAAGGTACTTCAAGTATTAAGACCAAGTTCTCAAAACTATTGAAATAATTTTTATTTTGTCGATCTCTTTCCTTTCCCCTTCCCTTTTTTACGCTCTCTAACCTGTTCCAGGCGTTCAGATAGTGGAGCGCGAGCGAAAAATATAGCGAACGAAAGAGCGGGAAAAAACGATGGAGACTGGGGAAGTGTCTCCCCTCGTTTTTTTCCCGCTCTTTCGTTCGCTATATTTTTCCCTCGCGCTCCACTATCTGAACGCCTGGAACAGGCTGGCGCTCTCTGGCGCCTCCGGCTCTTGAAAACGACTAGAAATAAGGGCTCTCGCAAAACAATGAAGTTCCGTCGCGACGGCTTCTATTGCTGACAGCTATATCTTGGTTGACACAAGTGTGATAGCTTAACTCCCACGAGTCTCCTGTAGCTCAGTGGTAGAGCATCTGATCTAATAACCCTTAGGCCATAGGTTCGACTCCTGTGGGGAGAATTCGGATTTTTTTCCGAGTCGCCTGTGTCACTAACAGAATAAAAACATCTTTCGGCACATTTCTCGTTTCATTTTAACTTATTTAGCTAAAATTGTTATTCGTGGCACTCTGTTGCTTTATACTCTGTGTATTCAATACAGAATTACCAGAGTTATAATTTGACGATTTTATCTTTTCTTTTCTTTGCAGGCTGTTTATTTCACCGCTACCTTCCCATATGTAGTGTTGATCATTTTCTTTGGTCGTGGTATCAGTTTACCAGGATCTGCTGATGGCATCAAACATATGTTTACTCCTCAGGTAAGTGAAACACAAGCATCTTTTTCTGTTTTCTTTCCGTCTTTTAATAGTACAGTGCGAGAAAAACCAACCTCCATCTTCCCGCTCCCCGAAAGTGCGCAGGCAGCTAAGTCAGTTTCATATTCGCGCCCTCTTTTGGCGTGAAGAACAGCTTTCAGCAGTTTACATTTTGAAATCGTTAAGAATCTAGAACAATGCGTGTTTGTATTACGCACGATCTAGACATCAGGAGTGTTAAAATAGAAGAAATAAAGCATCGAAGCTCACCGCAGGTACAAACTGCATTATCAATTTTTTTCTGTTGTGCTGCATGATCGTTTTTTTTTTTAATAATATAAATGAAAAATTTCGTGCCATCTCCAGTACTTTATTTTTTCTTTTCTTTTTACGCACATGAACACGCTGTGGTATATTATCTTGTCCGTATGGACGGTATGCATGTGGTGAGCATTTTCTGCTCGTGAAGAATTGGAAATAAAACGTCGAAGCTCACCACAGGTACAAACTGCATTATCAAAATTTTTTCTGTTGTGCTGCATGATCGTTTTTTTTTAATAACATAAATGAAAAATTTCGTGCCATCTCCAGTACCATATTTTTTTCTTTTTTTTTTTTACGGACATGAAAACGCGTGTAGTATCTTGTCGTATCGACGGCATGCATGTGGTGAGCATTTTCTGCTCGTGAAGAATTGGAGACTGGGATAGTGAAACTAAATTTTATGTGCTTGCTTTTTTAATTCACCAGTTTGACAAACTCACAGACCCTCAAGTTTGGCTGGAAGCAGCCACGCAGATTTTCTACTCCCTCGGAGTCGCCTTTGGAAGTCTCATTGCCATGTCCAGCTATAATGATGTCCACAACAATTGCAAGAGGGACGCAATTTTGGTCTCAACTATTAATTGTGGCACCTCCATATTTGCTTCAATTGTCATTTTCTCGATTCTTGGATTCAAGGTACAAATAACATTTAGTGATTTCTCTTTCAGTTACAATGGCAATAGCTCGCTTAGCGGAGTTATGAAACCAATCAATGAAACCCTATAACGTACTAGAACCATGCTCGTCGTTTTTGGTTGGTCGCACAAGTCAAGGGGAATTTTATGCGGGGGATGATTCACTTAGAGAAGTGGTTACTGGCGCAGGGAAATTGACCTAGCCTTCAGTTGCACCTGCATTTAACTAGCTCATCTGATATTCCTTAACTTCCTAAACGTGGACTTTCACACGGCTGCTTGTTTCAATTAGATTTTCTGGATTTTCCATTAAGAAAGTGTTGTTAATTAGGTAAAACTTTCGTTTGCGATGTTACAGGAAAAAATTGCTCTAAACCCACTCTAAGCGTTATTCGTTAACATTCATTACGGCCCGTTGAAGCCTCTGCGAAGGAACGAAACCCAGGGATATTGCGCCTTTTCCCCGCTTGCCACAGGCTTCAAGTTTTTCCGCTTTGGGCAAAAGGTTCAAAATGTTTTCCCGTTCTCAGCACGACTGATTACGTGCTTCTATTACCTATTATGATAGTGGGCATAACAATTGCATTTGTTTTATACATAAAGATTTGCCGTTTTATAACATCAAACTTTTTCACCCGATAAATATCGTTCGCTTTATTTTAATCAAATTTCAGGCCCATCACTCCTATCAGGAATGTTTAGACATTTTTGGACCAAACAGCACAAACGTAGCGGAACATTGTAAGGATCTGGAGTTTTGGCTTTCAGAGGTGAGGTTGACTTATGAAAAATGTTAAACTATTATGCTCTTAAACTCTTTTCCTCTTTATCTTTTTTCAGAAACCCTTGCTCTTAGAGCTTTTCTTTCGGGAGAACACTCTTTCCTAGTCATTTCATTTGAAACGCATTGGATTGTGGGAATACCGAACTCTTAAGTGCGATGGCAGTGGGTATTGAGACTTCAGAACTCAATCTTTTTATTGTTCCCTCTAACTTCCCAAAATTCTACGTGCCCTCAGTTATGCCCCATGGCTCCACAAAATTTCCACTGTCCCCAGAATTACTGTTTAATAGGGACTGGGAACAAGAAAGACTGTTTTGGGAAAAGGCGTTGTCAATCATCGAAAGGCACACTTCTGAGCCAGGGGAAGAGTCAGTTGTATTTCTTCTCACTGTAAGTATTCTGATTTTGCGTCTTCAGACCGCCCAAGGACCTGGTCTGACGTTCATTGCCTTCACTGAAGCTATAATTAAGATGCCTGTTTCCCCCTTGTGGGCCGTGCTGTTCTTCTGTATGATACTTACACTCGGACTCGGTAGTATGTTTGGGACATTGGAGGCCGTCCTCACGCCACTGTTTGACTTGAAGATTGTTCCTTGGAGAAAGGAGATCCTCACTGGTGAGCTAATTTTACTAGGGATAACAACAACAACAACATCCTTTATTTATACAGGATGTTGTTTTTATATTATGAGGAATCTTTGTTTTGAGGATAGTTAAACGAGTCACCAATCAGTCTGCGTAGCTAGTGTTTCCATGTTTGTCTGCGTGTTGGTCACTATTTTCGTCCACACGAATGGGGCAAAATTTTTTCCTTTAATTTTTGCTCTCGTCACAAATCAGTTTCACGCGGTCAGAAAGCGAGAAGCGCTTCCAACGCTCTATTACCACTGGTCTATGGGCATCGAAGTGTCAGGTTTATTGTGTCAAGCGTCCTACATACTGCTATGTTAAAAGCATTTAGCTTGCCAGAAGTGTTGAATATACCGTAAATGGTTTGAACCCAGGAGTTATATCATGAGTGGGGTGAGTGTAATCCTGAGAAGGACTGATTTTGATAACATTGATTGACATTTTGACAGCCTGAGTCATCATCAGAGTCAAGTGAATTGTGAATCGTAAGTTGGTGGTTGTCCTGATTGGTCGACGAAGTTACGATGTTATTCGTCGCCTGTCAGCTAAGCCGTGATGGCATTGACTGTAAAGGCTGTAAAACGTGAGACCAAAACCTAATCATTAGACCAGATGTCGATCATGTCGATTACGTGACATTAAAAAACACACACATACACAAACATTGTAGCTTTATTTCACGTTTCACTTTATTTAACGTTGCTTCTTTCCAGCAATCGTCTGTGCTGCCAGTTTTCTGATTGGCCTGCTGTTTTGTCAGAGATCTGGTGAATACTGGTTACAGATGTTTGATACTTTCAGTGCGACCATTCCTCTCCTATTCGTCAATCTCTGTGAGCTCGTTGCTGTGCAGTTCATATATGGTACATCAAAGTAAGTGCTACTGTTTCCTGCAAACGAAACCACCATCGCGAAGGCTGAGGCTTCTAAAGGGTGGTTTACATGTGCAATGCAAACGCAAACGCAAACGCAAACGATACACCGACTCAAGAAATGAAAAAAAAAGCCTTTTTTTGTGCTTGCATTTCCATTTCACGCATGTGAACCGGGGCCTTTGGCCTTGGCTTGCACTTGTGTATGCATTTGCAGTACTTTCGAGCATCGCTAAGGTAAGTTCAAACGCCAACGCAAGCACGTGGAGCGTGACTTTTTTGCCATCTTGGGAAACCTCTCCAAATCAAAGGAAGATGGAATACTCAGTTTGTCACGAGCGTGGGTCGAAGAAAAACTCTGAGACCTCGGCGAGAACCGAGCCCATGGCCTCCCGTACACCGGTTGGGTGCTTTAACCACTGAGATATTGAGAGACTCGTGGCGAGCGAGGTCATATGCCGGAGGTGGGTTACACACACCACAGTAAATGGCATTTCCCATGGGAGCTCATCTTGCTGTGCATCACACTCGAGGTTTAGTATACCACGTGAGTGGTGATTTGCCAAGGTAAAAATATTACGTCACTTTGCGGTTACGTGTTGATGTAAAAACCGAGTATCGTGATTGGCTCTTGTAACACCACTGCAACTTACCACGTTAAAAGTCATGCGCCCTTCGTGTGATCTTTTTGACGTATCCATGGATATTTAATACGAGAAATTTACCCCGGGAAATGTCGGTCACACTCGCTTAATGCAGTTTTCCGTAGTGAAACCGCACCTATTTATTAGGTTTGTTGTATCTGCATGCACGTGCGCATGGTATTCCAGGGTTTCATCTTGCGCCTGCGATTGCATTTGCGGCAAGCATGAACATCGCTTGTGTTTGCACTTGCATTTCCGTTTGCTTTTTCGTTGCATGTGTGAGCCAGCCTTAAGCAAAAAGTGTTTTAATTGTAATAGAAAACAAACAAATAAAAACTAAAACCAAACAATCGCCCTGGCCAATCACAACAAGACGCCAATAGCACAATGACTAAAACTCCAAGCAAAATATACCTGCAATATGTATCTATAACATGCCGGGAAACACGCACTAACAAGATTTGCCTAGTTTAGGTTTATTTCTAGTATAATTTGTACCCAAAACTTCTCACTCTTCGAGAGCTATAGAGAGAATTAATTGTGTCTCGGTACTAACTGGTTAAAAAACGTGGCGCGACATAGAACGTACTAAAACAAAAACAAAGCAAATGCAATTAGTTTCCCACTTTCAATGAAAAGTCGTTTTGTCTCTCACTTCTAGAGAAAAGACCTTTAAACACTACTGAGGTTTTAACGTTCGAATGGTTTGATGATGATGTATGAAGCCGTCACGTGCAATTTTTCAAATAAAAGCAGTTCTTTTCTATGACGCTCAGGTTGTCTTTCAGTATTTTACGCAAAGAAATAAGAGCTGTCCTTTGGTTTGATATTAAATGCCCTTGAAAGTGGATTTTTCAGAAAATTCCATGCACGTGTTGTCATGTTGAAAACCAATTTTAAAACCAATTTATTAAAATTATTACCGTGTATAAATAAAGTTCATTCATCCATCCATCCATCCATTCATTCATTCATTCATTCATTCATTCATTCATTCATTCATTCATTCATTCATTCATTCATTCATTCATTCATTCATTCATTCATTCATTCATTCATTCATTCATGTCTGTAAAACGCGCATATCGTTGGATAGCACCGACGAGAATGGTTACCGAGAAGGCTCTGTTTGTTTGTTTACATGTTTCATTTTTCTCAGGTTTGAGGATGATATCGAGTACATGATAGGAAGCCGTCCTGGATGGTATTGGAAAATCACCTGGCGATTTGTCGCTCCGATCCTTGTGTTCGGCATTTTAGCAGCAAGTCTCATCAACATGGCAATAAAACCGATTGTGTACTCTGCCTGGCACCCTGAACTAGTAAGTTCTTCATCTTATTGCTTTCCTATCGCAAGGCCTAACCGAAGATGCACGAATTTCTTAGATTATGCGGTGCTTGTCATTTTCATATACTTTTAGAAAACACATTTTTTAACCTATTATAGCAGATATTACACAATTCTTAGATTATTAATGGTGTCCAAAGTAAGTCCTTTGGCCAAACACTCTGAATCTCACATAAAAATCTTAGTTACTTCTCAACTGTAACCAAGACACTCCATCATAAATAAGGTTTGCCTTCAGTGATCTACAAAATGCAAGAAATTCCCAGCCCTCTTTATAGGGTAACTTTTATTGAGTGCCAAGTGGCTGCAAACCCTCACAATATTGCATTAGAGAACTATAAATGGAAATGGCAAACTGGGATATTCAAGGTGAAACATTATAGGGGCCTCTCGAAATAACTTACTTATTAGATTGTTCCGTATTCACACAAGGGAAGGCTTAATTAAAAAAGAATATGCGTTCTATAAAAAGTAGGCTGACTTAATTACAGACTAACTTAACTCGACTACGACAAGAAATAATTGTTCAAAACCTCGAAATTCTAAACTTTAATTAAACCCTCATGCAAAGGATGGAAGGTGATACTAAACAAAGGGCGTTTTTTGTAATTGAATCCTCATTTATCAACAGGCAGACGTCGTTGCCACTCAGTACCCCTCTTGGGGATATGTTGTCATCGTTCTCTTGATTCTTGCATCGACATGCTTTGTCCCAATCGTTTTTGTGTTGCGGAAGTTCGGATTCACCGCCTACGAGAAAAGCGCGCCAGAACCGGGACAGGGTGACGTATTACCACCGGGATTTCTTACGCCAAACTTGTCACGTGTTCCTCTAAATCTGACCGAGGAACCAATGGCTTGTACAGAAGAGTTTCAGTATGATACAAAATTAGAATAATAACTGTTGCAGTGCAAAGATAAAACACCGTGTGATTTGTAACTTGGGTGGGGTGTTTCTCCCAAAAGCGCTTCAGAATAGAAATTAATCAAACAAACGAATTGCAAGCATCATTTTGCAAAATGTTGATTCTGACAAACAACCGTAGAATGTACATGGACCAATTAAACATTTCCTCGAATCAAAAAAATTGTAAGAAAAAATGAGATGTGGTCTGCAAACTGATATATGAGCGCTTCGCTGATCCATATTCTATCCAGGCATTGCTTGAACTGTGAAGAAAGCTAATAAAAGGGAAGATAGAAAATACTAAGAAATTCTATGTACAGCCAATTTTATTAACAATGTATATTGGCAAATACAGGCAGTAAGTACAGCTAATAAAAATCAAGGGTTGTTTTACCTTTCAGTTTTAATTAGCTACAAATTAAAGTAACTGATAATCAAAGGGAAACGTCTTGATTCATCTCCAAAATCTCCAAACTACTACTACTGTCTACAAAAAGCTTGCAGAGCGGAAGGTAGAACTGATACGATAGAACCTAAAAGTTTTTGCAGATTGATCCTGATAATTCACGCTCTTTGAAAACCACGTACTAAGGTGATCTCAATGTTGAAGCCCGCATTAGCGTGGACAAACATCAGCATGTAGCGGCTGCAAAAATCAGACAGGCTCCCTCTGCAAAATTTGTCCCTGCCGCATGTCCCACATAGCATGTCATAGCTCAGCTGGTAGAGCACTGCAGCGCAAACGCACGGAACGCACGCGCAGTCTACCGGTTCGAATCCTGTTGAAGCCCCAAAAATCTTTTTTTCGGGCTTAATTCGCAATTGCTTCAATTGCAATTACAACTGCGATGGTCACATCTTCTTGTCATTTGTATTTCCGCAGTTCACATCATTTCATTCTATGCTAAATTTAACTATTAAACTTTATGGCATGTCGATTATATGTAACGGACCAACCTTAGCCTTAGTCTAACCCTACTACAGGCCACATTTAGGCCCAACCTAACTCTCTTGGCGTAAGATTGGCCGAATATAGGTCTCGCATGTCCAGCGCGGCTGAGTGCAGAATTTGACATCTATTTTCGTGTGCACTTCGCGCGAACTTGCATGCGAGGAAGCGACCAGTCTACGTTGCTGACATTGTTACTGTTGACTCTTCAACCTGACGATTGCACAACTGACCCAAAACCTTCGAGTACTCCCTTCTAAATCGCTTGTTAACAAGAGCGTAGATAAACGGGTTGATAGTGGAGGACAAAAAGACCATGAATGTGTAGAATAAGTACAGTTGACGTGGAAGGATAAGGGCACCTGTCACTACGTCAATCGTGTCAATCACCAGAACGGGAAGCCAACATAATGCAAAGCCAACCAGGACAACAACAAGAGTCTTGGTGATGTTTGCCTCTTGAACGTTCATCTTAGATGTTTGCTCTTGGCCGTGTCGTGACGCGACGCGGTTACGTCGCCGCACAGTTCGAAAAACGCGCCAGTAGCAGAAACAAATAGCTGTCGTCGGAACGCCGATGAACATAACATCGAGACAAATTGTGTACGCGATGTTGATCTCGAATGGATAAACGCACAAGACTTTGCCGGGTTGAAAAGCGTAGTCATCTCTTCCAAACACTAGCGGGGGAACAGAGAAACTGAACGCTGCCAGCCAGACAATGGCCAGGTATCCCAGCGTTTTCTTCGTCGTAAACACTGTGCGGTAGTCGTTGGATTTCACAACGCAGAAATATCTGTTGACGGCAATAACGGATAGAGTGTTGAGAGAGGCAGTCGCGAAGGTTATGACACAGAACCCATGGAAAAGACAAACCGATCGATTGTAAAGCCAGACACCCGTGATAAGCACACCAGCTGACAATGGCATCACCGTCAAAGCCACGAGAAGATCTGTTAACGACAGAGCGACGATTAGGAGGTCTGTTATGGTAAGACGACGGCGGTTTCTGTAGGCCACGGCAAAGACTAGAGCATTACCCACCAGGGCTGTGAAATCCACAAGCAGAAGGGCGGTTGCTTCTACGACGATGAGAGAATCTCCTCTTTCAGCGTTGTCCTTTGCCAGACGTTCCCCACCCGTCGACATTTTTGAAAGACCACAAAGACTTCTTTGTTAAGAAACAAATGAAATGTATCACTTCTGTAAAAGGTTGGAAGGTTTTCCTGTTGTCTTTATGTGTTGCGATCCAATAATCTTCCTCTATTTTGACTTTGCTCAGGATGCAGAGATCAAATATCACTTTTTAACGTCGGGCTTGGAATTCAAATCCGCTTCGATTTCATCGTAGATAAATACACCTTTACAATAACACGTCTTGAGTTTTATCGCAAAATTGCTTTCCTTATCTCCGAATATGAATTGAAATTAAAAACTGGAAATTTTAATCTCTACAACGTCAGATTTTGTCAGGATTTGCAGTCGACATGATTGGAATATTGAAACAGATTGTCATTAGTCCAACAAAGAAAGATTAACCGCTAGCTGCATCATTGAGTTTTACATTGGAAATTGTGCGTTTGAAATCAAATATTTTCGTGGTTTTCCCGTTTAATTAATATCAAAACAGCGACTTGCCATTGAAACTTCGTCATCATACGTAAATAATTATCCAAATTACTTGCCGACAAAATATTAGATGCATACTTAATTCAATGAAATTCCGTTCTTTTTCCAGTGTACACAGACACGACAGCTTCATTTTCATAAGGATTTAACTGAAATGAATGAACCCTTGCAGGTGTTTTTCTTTCCTACTTTTCCCACAACACTTGACTATTGAATATGAACCAAAGCCTTCAACAATTTTTACTTGCTTTAACGCTTCCTTGGGAAGTCATTGCAACCGATTGGGTGCGGACGTGCGTGTGAATATAGTAATAATGGATGTTGTAATTAACTCCAAAACAAAAATTGAACGTCTATTGTTTTCTATGTGAAGAAATATCTGCCATCTTTCTGTCTCCACATGTCTTAAGTCAATAATTTCTTCAAGATCACTTTTACTCAAACTTAGAAAACTTGTGTTATCTTTTTTGAAATTTTCGTTTCTTAATTGCTCTTCGAATCTGCAACTTCATTTGTATCATCCTTGAGGGACCTGCATGGACTGAGCTGTGCAATTGCTGTGGGATCAGAGATCAGAATTTGTCCTTCTTTTGGATCAGGGTAAAAAATTTAGGGTAAAACCTGGAAAGACGGACAGAAAAATGTATCTCGCCACAACCCAGAAGCACGAGGCTAATTTTTATTTCAGTGCAGGTCCACGACTTTAAATTTCTTTTTACTCCCATTAAAGCATTGGCATGTTTAAGTCGCACTCCCGTATGGCTATGGTATGGTAGAGGAGGGTAGGGGTATGGTACCCTCCTTTCCCGTATGGAGGAGGGTAGGGGTATGGTACCCTCCTTTCCCGTATGGTAGAGGAGGGTAGGGGTATGCTACCCTCCTTTCCCGTATGGTAGAGGAGGGTAGTGGTGGGCAAAAACACTCAGCATTTGCCTCCCGGTCCTTATGGGGGAAGAGAATACTTATTACTTAGGTTTCGAGAATCGTCGCCTATCCATATCATTCACAGAATCCGAGTAGTGAATATCACAGCCCAGTTCCCAAAATCAATCTCCACGACCTCTGGTCGGCAGCAAATTCCAAGTAGACAGTTTATTTCGCTTATAATTCCGCGCGCGTTAGAAAAAAGTACTTATCTAGGTAGTAATGGTGGCTTGACATTTTTGGTAGTGACATTATGAACATTAATTTTTATTGAACTCAAGTGGTTAGCCGAGTGACAAAAGCTACTACAACAACCCAGTGACGATTTGGCTATTCAGGCAAGAAACTCTGTATCGGTTTATCAAAGATTCACGGCCTTATGCGCCTTCTTGCGCGTAGAGAGATGATGGTGATGATGATGATGATGATGATGATGATGATGATGATGATGATGTTATTAAAGATTCATGAGATAATGAGAGCGTTTGCATTTACTTTGGTCTAGAACTCCTTATTAATCGGGACTACCTTTGTTATAGCCCGATTCACAATTAAGTCTTTTAATGCATTTACGTTACTGTGTGGAAGGTAATTTCAAGCAGCTTTCTTGTATGTCTTCCCGATGTTTACATTAGATTCTTCAATTTCCGTAATGCTGTCTGATCTAGGCGTTATCTGAGGCATTAAGAGAACTCAGCCGATCCAGACTTAACGTAATATTTGGCTTACAAAAGCCCGGCGTGTGAAATAGATCTTCGATCCCTTAACCGGCGTCTAAATCGATTTAAGCTACAGCGTACAATTTTAGCGGTTAAGCGGCTATTAAATCCGCTCTTACCGCTTGGATCAGACGGGAATAACGTTCTTGAACATTCTTGAAGCGGGTTCGACCCAAAGGACAACTGAAGCTTATGAGATCTTTGCAGGTGGTGAACACGTCTACCGTCGCTTTCTGCAATGTTGCGTTTAAATCGCACTTTGTAATACCTGTCGCATTTTAAATGATTATTGTGCTATTGTCGCTCTTTTGTAATTACCCACCCTTACAAAGTTGAAGTAGTTGCCAAGAAAGGCAGAATGTGGGGAAAATTAGCAGAATTTGAATAGTGCAGAAAAGAGTTGCTCGGTGGCAAGGTTAGGAATTCAGAATTTTTCCACGGAATGAAGAAGCTCAATTAAAACGAATTTCAGTTATTGAAAAACTAACTCTCTCCGTATAACCTCGCAAGGTATTACTGAAATCGATAACTGTACTCAGTTATTTTACCCTATATGGTCTTCTGGGGCCGAGGAGAGCGGATTCTGACCCTCTCCTTGACTCCTAGAATATTAAAGCTTTGACAACGTACCTTAGAGGGCAGATATTACCTCCAAAACTCTTTCCTCTGAGGTCCGCAACATGAGCTGGTGACGTCATATGACGTGTTCTTAAACGTGTGTTATGTTCTTTTACGGCGGCCATCTTGGACCCGCCATCTTGGATTTCTTGATTTTTCCACAACCTTTGAAAACCACCAGAATTTGACCAAAAAGTAATAAAAACAATAGAAGAACACGTAAATGTTCTACATCTGCAAAACTTAATTTAAAAGTAACAATTTTTCGTTAAAAAGGTAAAAGTTTAAATTCTGAAAAGGCGGCCAGTCAAAAAGTGGTTGCCATGGTAACGTCACACTTGATGGACAAGGACCTGCTATGCCAAATTGTTCCCAGAAAAATTTTAGGAAATGTCACCAAGCTTGGTGGCTTTAGCTCGGTCATTGAAAAGGCTATAACGTCCAAAGTCCATGCAAGCAGAATACGGTCCCCCCTGGTCTGAATAGGGTGAAAGAAAATTCCATAATGTCTTCGATTGTGCTCTTTTATTGTAAATTTACTAAAGAACAAAAAATCGGCACAGGTATGGACGATTGTCCACGAGTTTTAGATTTTGATCGATGCAATGAAAGTTAAACTACGTGTGTATTGCACGCTAGACGAATTGACTAGGAACTGCTATTGACAAGATGTCATTTACAACACTTCCAACCAATCTGTAATTGTGACCTTTTGAAACACCTTAGCGTCACTGCTTTGCTGGGAGATCGCCAAATAACTTAAGCCATTTTTTTGGCAAATCGTTAAAATTACTTGTTGCCTTTCTTTATACTCGTAAAATTTACACCATTTTCTGCTTTTGTAATTTGGCGCCATGTAAGCATGGGCCGGGATATAGTACTGCTATCGTTGTAATTAAGCTCAAAACAGGTCACACGAGAGGGAGAGAGTCTTGAAGCAGACGTGTCAGTATAGACAAGAGGTGTTTATATGCACGTTTATTTTGAACTTCCGGCGGAGACCAAAACATCCTCTTATAGCCCGGATAAATCAAACCACACACTCAAAGTAACCCTTTTCAAGGCCATATGACAAACGGAACATGTAGCAGAAAAAACAGATAATGATTTCATACACGCACGCGATGTTAATCAGCCACCGAGGTCACCAAGAAAAAAAACATAGCTGGCACCAGCTCCTGTCACTCTTACAACACGCGATCGACTAGTTGGAGCTCTGTATCTTCTAATAAATCATTATTAAATTCCCATTACGGATAAAAACGGGTGCTATGAATCCTCATCTACAGTTATAAAACCAACTGAGGAAAATGACAATCGAAGAGAAGGCTTAACTAAGACATAATTATACAATGTATGGGAGTAATACACATTAATTAAAAGAATTCACTTATAATCCGATAATTGTACTGATATAGCACGTTCTTTATATCGCTCAAATGCGTCCTTTTCTCCCAAGAGAATTTTCTTTCAATTTCAAAACCCAGACATTGAGAAGTAAAATTCCAAAATTGACAAGCCTCAGTGCGTAGTTGATTTTGTATATAATTTCGATCTTAACCCGATAAACAAGTTTTGAAGCAGTGCTTATAAATATTATTTGCAAGTGTTTTGGCCCGAATTTATTCCGTTCGTAGGATTGTCAGGTAGGTTGCGCTTTCTTTAAAGTTAGATGCTACTATAAACTTCACATGATAAACCTTCATCGTAGCAGGAGGTACAGATTATTCTTGATCGGTTTCTCGATGGAACGTGGATGTAGATAACCTTAGAAAACCAATTTTAGGAGCTTCGAGACAATAGTCATTACAAAAGGGGTTCCTTTGTTTCGTACGTTTCGTAGAATAGGAACTTATCTCGAGTTCTACGTATGTTTAGATAATTCTGGCCTTTTCAAAGGCCCTGTTTCGAATTTGGCCATCTTTATACTGGTTTTGTTTCTCTGGATTAAGCCAACGTGAAACGTGGGATGGTTTTATGCTATGTTATAGTTGTACGATCGATCGTGAGTTTCTAAACACTGTTTAGCATAAAGGACGTTTCGGAGTATATACTATAATTATCAGCTTAATATTTACCGCAGTAAGAAAATGTTGTTAAAGCAGTACATTTGAATGTTGATAACAGTGTCTGGTTAAAGGCCTGTACTTTTTGAACGAAGAAATCTGAAAGAGAGTGCGTAAAGTGATAGTAGAGTAGAGAAAATGAAAGTTTTACTTCTATGTTTCTGTTGAATATATGCACAGTCGACAGCTGTGTGATTTCACGCGTGACTCGTTTTCTCGTACATGCAAAAAGTTAAATTGATCACAATTTCCAAATTCACGAACTGGTTGAAATTTATAGCTTTTTACAGCTAAAAGCATAATCCTTATTCTGAACTTAACTTTAAAGGAAAGCATCAACGGGCTAAAAGTTAAACGCGCGAAAAAGTCGAATCCACCAACATGTTGTCCTCTTGTTCTGGCGGGATATTCAACCTGTCAAACTCGTTATTATCATGTTAACAACCGGTTTACTGCATCAGGCTCAAGTGTTTTCCAGTCTCCTGCGCGCACTTCATTACTCGTCCAAACGATGTCGAAAGAAGACGTGAACGATGTATCACTGGAACTAATCAAGGCGGGAAACCATGATGACAACTTTGAACAGATGGCTTTAGAAGAAAGATATAATTCCAAGAAAGATTCTGTGGCACATGTCGAGGTTGTACACGATGAGCGCAAAAATTGGAACACCAAAGCTGAATACCTTTTTGCGACGCTAGGATTTTCTGTTGGGTTTGGAAATTTGTGGAGATTTCCTTACTTGTGCCAGAAAAATGGAGGAGGTAAGAAAAAAATTTTGTCAATACTCTCTTGTATAAGCTATATAGGTATGTGCCACCCCGAGGGGTATAGCCTGGGAAAACAGCCGACGTACGTTTCACGAGGTCGCCACTTGAGCCCTCGCAAAACGACGTCTGAGTAACGAGCGCAGAAATTCCATACTGATGACGTTCACCACCCAGATCTTGGTAGTGCTTCTGACTGGTTGAAAGAAAATTCCAACCAATCAGAAGCACTACCAAGATCGTTACTCAGACGTCGTTTTGCGAGGTCTCAACTGGCGACCTCGTGAAATGTCGGCTGTTTTCTCAGGCTACGGGGGGTATGGATTTCTGAAAGTCTGAAAATGGGAATGGGTTTTTAGAAAACTAAATATTTTGGTCTGAAATTTGGCCAGGTTTTGGAGAACCGGGCGACACACCCCCACAGAAAATTCCGAGGATGACTCCCCTCGCGCTCTACAACTGCTTCCTTCTGACAAACGCTTTTCCTTTCCCGTTGCAAGGTTGAGGTGGCCATCGTGGAGAGGTTTCATTAAGCGTATTAGGGGCCGAACCCTGGAGGGGATGCAAGCCGTCCATCGCAGATTGTTCCTATACTTTGTCAAAATTTTACAACCGGTGCCTGGTATCCCGTGAATTACGGTAGACTCCGGCTATCGTGAACACGTAATGGGAAATTAAAACTTGTTCAAGATAACGGGAGCTTGAGACACCCAGCAGTAAATAAGGTAGCAACATCGACCAAGGGAAACGGGTTTCACGTCGAAATAACTGGAGATTCGAGATAGCCGGAGGGGGATTCGAGATAGCCGATCTTCGAATAGCAGGGTCTACTGTATACAGTCACAGTTAAAGGTAAAGTGAGACATTGTGAGAGCTGTGACTTGCACTAGTTGCCATGACAGGATGTTTAGGTTTTTGAAGTTGGAGCCCGTTCACAAAACCGAGTGAAAGAGTTTCATAGATTAAGTTGAATTAAAATCCGATCAGTGAGCCTGGTGCCTTAGTGATTGTTTCTCTGTGGTTCTGTTCCGTCGTGAGGCACAAGGAATGTTGTTAACTCTACCCATTCCTGGATGGGATACTGAGGTGGCCACGGCAAAAACAATGTGAACAGGATCCATTCACTTGTGTAACAAAAGGGGCTGTAAGGGAATAAGGTCTCCCCGAGGCCAAAACACGAACATTGCAACCAGAACTCGATCCCACTGTATCAACTTTTTCACATAAACTGAGACATTTTCTGTTATTGGAAGACAGGTTGACCCGTTTTATCTCTTCTCGTCTCTTCTCTTCTCGTTAGGTTGGATTACAACCTATTACAATCCAGTAGCACGATCTAAGGGCGCATTTTTTTATCCGCAATTCTGGAATAAGAATGGTTGGTACGGAATGCTAGGAATAATTCGGATTGCCTGCATAAAAAAACGCCCGTCGAGATGTGCGGTCCTAGTCCTGCCTCTTTCTTGTACGAAACATCACTGAAAAAAACCTTTTGGTACAATGAAATTAGGTACAATGAAATTAGAATTAGAATGTTTCATTGTGTCCAATAGTGTAACCTGATTTTTTCTCCGGTAGAGACGTATTTGAATCCGCAGCGCTCAACTCGCCGTCCGCCATCTTGGATTTTCATTCGCAACATTCTGTTCATTCTGCCCCTGGGAGCAGAATGGATGGAATGGCGTTCTGTCCATTCCGGAATAGGTATGCGGAATAGAAAAACGCGCGTATTTTACATTCTGGCCATTCTCATTCCAGAATTGTGAATAAAAAAACGCGCCCTAAGTACGACGTCTGTAGATGAATGCTAATTACGGTGCCTCTGATTTCCACAGGTGCATTTCTCATCCCTTATTTTCTCAGCCTGATCCTACTCGGCATACCATTGTTCTTTCTGGAACTCGCTATTGGCCAGCGCATCCGCAAAGGACCAATCGGTGTGTGGAAAGCTATTCACCCCTACCTAGGAGGGGTGGGGATTGCTTCTGCAGTCGTGTGCCTTCTGATCTCCATGTACTACAACATGATTCTTGGTTGGTGTTTTTTCTATCTTTTTGGTTCTTTTCAAGACCCACTACCCTACTCCTCGTGTCCTCTGGGGCCAAACTGCACTGTAAATGAGGGGTGCAACATTGCAGGTCGAACGCAGTATTTCTGGTACACTAAAGCAATTGGAGCATCTTCCTCGATAGCGGACATGGGTGATTTCCAGTGGCATCTGTGCCTCGTACTAATCTTGGCATGGATTGTCTTGTTCTTGTTTGTCAACCGTGGAGTTCAGTCAGCCGGTAAGGTAGGCTGTGTAATTCGACCACTATAGCTTGTAGCGTAGTGACGAGTTTCGCTGTGAGAGGGTTACGTAGAGTGTGAATCGTTATCCATAGCCTAGATGTTGTTTTAAGATTTGCGAAATGGTGACCTGGACATCACGGCGATGTTACTGTTACGCTTAAGTTAGTTTAGTTCTCTTTAAGATTTTTTCTTCTAATATTTCGCTTCACAGTCGCTGTGTAACGAGGAAAGCCAAACTGGAAATTCAAATCTTTTTCCAGTGTTTGACCAAAAAGGAGTGGGTATTCTGTGAAAAATAAAAATGAAACTCAAAACAGGCCTAACTATCTCTCTTCCACTAGGTTGTGTGAGGAACTAAAACTTCATGGTTAGGGATCCTACCCTGCATTTTCCTTGATTTCCAAACTTACGCGAGCTGTGGTAGTTAAACTTTGAACGCTGAGCACTGTCGCGAACACGTCTGGTTGTCGGTAGCTCTGGGTTGTCATCCGGTTAAATTTACAGAAAGCCTGCAAGTGAGAAAACGTTATCTGTTTTCTGTCCTCTCCTTCTTTTCCACCAGGCAGTGTACGTGACGGCCCTGATGCCTTACATCGTGTTGGCCATTTTCTTTGGAAGAGCTGTTGCATTGAAAGGATCCGTAGACGGAATTAAACACATGTTCAAACCCGAGGTAATCAGTCATGTCTACATCATTTGGTTTCGGAGAAAATGCTTTTATCCTATGAAGCTAAAGGGTAGACGACTAGGCCAAAAGGTAATCGCCACTGCCAAATAGTCTAGATTGAACTAATGTAATAAATGTTTATGACCAGTTTTCTAGGCTTGCAAATGGTGTCGTATGGTTGGAGGCCGCGACACAAGTGTTCTTTTCAGTTGGTGTTGGTTTTGGGACGCTCATCGCGATGTCAAGTTACAATCCAATACATAACAACTGTCGACGAGACGCTATCTTTATTTCTTTAGCGGACAGTTTCACTTCAGTCTTTGCATCTCTCGTGGTCTTTTCCGTGCTTGGTTTCCAGGTATGGTGTAATTAATTGCCATACTGAAGATTTTACTGATGATCCATGTACAAATTAGCAACCCTTTCCGAAGAAGTTCTTAAACCCTTCAAGCCCTAGCAGTGACGAAAATGAAATTTCTCTTGACATTATCACTACTTGTTCAAACACTCAAGTGATGAGAATAAAGGAAGTGATCACCAAGGACAAGATGTCTTGAACTTTAGTCAAATTCTCCTTACTAGTTCCATAAGAAATGTATTGAGAACAGTAAGGAGAATATGCATCTTTATATCAGGGCTTAAAGGGTTAAAGAAGGAATACGTGACGAGTTGGTTCGTACAAGTGAAGTACAAGTACCTATGTTTCTACGAATTCTGAATAATAATAATATAATAATAATAATAATAATATTAATAGTAATAATAATATATAATATTAATAATAATAATAATAATATAATAATAATAATACGTCTTCACATGTCACTTTTATCGAATATTTACAGGCGCACAACTCGTACGACGAGTGTTTGGCAATATACGGCGGAGTGAACAACACAAACCTTCTGGCTACCGGAATGACACTTGAACAAAAATGCCACAACCTGACATACTTGCTTTCTAAGGTAAGTTGATCAATTTAACCAATGCAGTCCTAAAATGTGTGTGCTGTATCACAGGCACCCCAAGCTCAGTGTGAGGGTCAACGTGTCGATTACGTGTTGTTTCCACTCCCTTGGGAGTGGAAACACGGGAATTAAAGAAATCGCATTATCGCGATAAATCAGCAAAATCACCCACCAGAAGCAAGAAACACACCATGCAAATAAGGTAAGGCTTTTGTATTGAGAATTGCTGTGTATACTTATCTTCTTGAATCTATTACCGCGATTCCCATACAAATCCTTATATTTGCAGCCATGTTGTAATTGCATAATCAACACGCTGACCCTCACACTGAGCTTGGGATACCTGTGGCTGTATGTGAGATCTTGGCACAAAGGAGGGGATGTTCCCAAATTAATCAACTTCCTCAATCAATCCTATAATTAACTAAATAATTGTGACAAAACAAGAACAACGGCAGCTATGTGTGGCTGAAAATGGGGAAGTGGATGACAAGGTGCTGGCAAGGTGTTGGCCCCATATACTCCTGGAATGTCAAGCTACAAAAACCTACTGAAGGGGGGGGGGAAGAAGGGGGGTGAGCACGCGGTGCCACTTGTAAGCTCAACGTGGTTCGGTAGTAGAGATACAATCGCGTAGTTGATAGTCCTCTGACGAAGCTTGCCTCCCAATTTCTAATTCAGTTCACTTTGGGAATCTGTAATGGTTTTTGGGTTACACAACAAAATTTTATATCTGTGCCACCCAAAATGATATTCATTGATTTTGGTTTGAATTGGGTTCTGAAATCGTCTGAAATTGCTTTTCTCCTCTCGAGAATTCATACAGAACAATAAGTGGACAACTACTTATAACTTGCGAGATGTACATTTCTTGACAATAAGAATCATATGACTGCGGTAGACAATTACAAAACGCGAGTACAATGAACACGTTCAAATAATGCAACAAGATGTTGCCTTTGGGATCTAAAAATCTGTAAGCCCTAAGGTCAACACACCCCGACATGAAATTGCGTTGATTAGGGGCAAATGCCAACGTTGTGCCAACGCACCGAGGCCCAATCGAAATATGTATTAACTACAGGTTGTTTGTTTGTTTGACTGTTTGTTTTAGACCTTCCAAGGTCCTGGTCTGACATTCATTGCTTTCACGGAAGCCATACTCAAGCTTCCCGTTCCGCCCCTGTGGTCAGTACTGTTCTTCTGTATGTTGCTGTCTCTCGGTCTTGGCAGCATGTTTGGTATATTGGAGGGTGTGCTTAACCCGTTACATGAACAGAAGATGATTCGAGTGCGGAAGGAGATATTGACAGGTTAGTTTTTCAAACTTGGAATGAAGTAGATAACATTAGAAAACCGCTTTGGAGAACATTGAAATATGCAGCAGGTTTTCCAATGTTCCTACTGTCAGTGAGATTCTTTATTGTTACAGAACGTGTTGTAGTATGACTGGTATCTAAGCAAGTGCGGAAAACGTCGGGCTTGTCAGAATGAATTCATTGTCAAACCAATGAAGAAAATGAAATTCAACATTAGAACTTTTGAGTAGATAAGAACAGTCAGTTTTGATAGAACACCCCAGACGAATCGCCGCCATGATTTTGGCAGGTGATTTTATCGTATGAGGCGATCCGTGGGCATATGAGTGGAATTTGAGACAATACAATCTTTTCCTCAGCTGTGACGTGTGTTGTCTGCGTGGCCGTGGGATTGCTGTTCTGTCAGCGGTCTGGGGAGTACTGGCTGCAGATGTTTGATAGCTTTACAGGAACACTTCCGCTTCTGTTCATTTGCTTCTTTGAACTTATTGGAGTTTCGTGGGTGTATGGTTCTAACAGGTATGACACTCAGTGGCAGATGGTAGAGTTCTGGTGTAGGCGCTACATTAGACTACGAGCAGTCTCTCTTTCTGCTCATGCATGGATAGTCGAGAAAAACAAACAAGCGAGCAAACACGAAATCTCCTGCCGCGTTGAAACATGTTGCTCGTGAAGAGGCGCTAGTGTACTAAACCGGAAATGCTCGACACGCGGGTCACGTTTAAACGCTGCAGGGGTTTTTTGCGCTGGCTCGCTTGTTCGTTTCCCTCGACTGTCCCTTAGCGGAAAGAGAGAGTGCTCGTAGTCTAGCGCTACAATGCACATTTTGGCCTTCGGTTGTCAAGCTAGTGTTATTTGAGGTCCTTTTCCAATATCTTACAGGTTTGAAGATGACATAGAATTCATGATTCGAGTGCGACCGGGCTGGTTTTGGAAAATAACATGGAAATTTGTGTCCCCCCTGATAGTCCTGGCGATTTTCGTCTCCAGTCTAGTCAACATGGGATTGAAACCAATGAAGTACACAGTCTGGAAAGCAAAAGAGGCAAGTCTCGGTCAATGCGAATGTTAAGTCAACTTTCTTTACATAGGAGGATTTTGATTATTGTTGTTAATGAAACTGGTACTTCTTGATTGGGTGGTTAAGACAAAGGTTTCTTTGTTTTAAGTCTGAGAAGCGTTTGGAATTGAAAATCGCTTTTGATAATCGATCGCAACGTCAGTATAAATTTGTAATTTGCTTATTGCTCTGCTTATTTTTAAGTTATCAATTTTTTGTTTGTTTGTTTCTTGTTTTGCAGGCTGAATCCGAAAGTGTAGAGTACCCTACCTGGTCTTATCCCATAATAGTTTTCCTCATCTGCTCCTCTTGTCTCTGCATTCCAGCAGTGTTCTTCTTTCGGTTATTTCAACGATTACTTACCAAGAGAAAGAGAGGCTCAGAGATAGTCCAAAATGTTTTTGAATCTAGCCACTGATATCGCATGAAGTAACACGTGTCGCGTTTCTAAGCCAAAAGAGCGGAAGAGCCGTCTGTTGTAAAACTGAACTATGACATCAGGCTTGGCAGCTGATTTTTCTTTTTTTCTTTTTGCAAAATGTAGCTGAAAATGCGAAGCAGAAACAGATAGTAAGCCCCATAGCCTGTGGACAATGGAAACAAGAAGTGTTCGTAGTGTTAAAATCCTTCATGATCAGTGAAAAAACTGGGAACTAAATTTCTTTGTTGTTTCTCATGTAAGGATACAAAAGCCTTAGGACCTAAATGCTATACGTATTTGCTATTTCGGGCTGGCCTTATAAACCAGCAAGAAAATTTTGATATTATCACTGTTATAGTGTGACTGTTCGATCTAACCGGGGCCACTTATAAACCAATGAAAATTTCAACCAAATTCTAAGGCGATGTAATGTATTACATAAAACGCTCTAATTGGCCCCCATAATGAAATAAGTATTTAGCTCTGTTCTGCAGTGCAAGTAAAGTTGTTTTCACTAAGTCTAAAAAATCGCGCTGTAATGTTGAACTAATTGTATAGGGTCATTTAAACGAAAAAAATAGCATTCGCGTACTCGTATAAATGGTATATAAGGCCGGTATTAGCATCCCAAGTTATTTAACAGGTCGCCTGTTACCTAAGATACGACTTACTTAAGACGCGAACAACAAATTGTTACCATTTATACGATCACTTTAATTGCGTCTTCCCTGGTACAAAAGGCCCTAATTCGTTATTTACCGCCATTATTCTTCGTGGATAAGAGGAATAAAGTGAGATAAACTGTTGTTCACCATTTCTCGACTTACTGAAAAATTTAACGAACTTTACAACGATTATTTCTGTGCAACGTCTGTCATCTGCATTTTGAAAATTAGTTTACCATCTTTTACAACAACAACAACGACAACAACAACAAGGCAAAAACAACAACAATTTCATAAGCATTGATACAGATACTAATTACAGTTTGTGCGGTAACCGGTAATTACGAATTTTTCTTTTCTTTTCTCCTATTTTTCGCGATGGAGACAAAGATTAAGTTTACTAAGGGAGGGGGGTCTGCATGATCGGAAGTGATTTATACAGAAAAGCAACTCAGACAGATTTTTAGACAACGTTTAAGTTTAAATTAAAACAGAAGGTTTGGTTTTGAAACAAATCAGAAAAAAACACAAATAAAATAAACTATCTTACAAACTGACTGTTAAATTAATTAACAGAACTCCAGGCCCGGTTGTTCGAAAGCCGGTTAACACTAATATAAGCAATCGTGGAACGATCGATCAAACGAGCGCGCAGTGAACATTTTCCACTTCTGGCCTTTATGACGTCAGATTTTCACTTGCTTCTGAGTAGTGAGACGAGTTCAGTCGCGCCCAGTTCAGAAAGGAGAAACATTATTGAAATGCGAAAAAGTCTCAATACAGTTTTTTTCAGCATGGCATAAATTGTCAGAAAGAGTTCAAAGCGCACAGACGAGACGTTTTGAGTTTGCGTGGGGCTTCCAAGCCGATTGGTACAGAATGATATTTTTCTTTCGAGCAGGGCGACTTCATCAGTTCTAAAGGGAAGGTAAGATCAGTAGTTTTTACTGAGAGTCCTTTTCTTTGTTTGTCTCTTTGTCAAAAACCCTACTTATATGTTTAAGTAGATACCAAAAAGAAGAAAAGGATCCGGCCGTTTTTTTTTTCAGTAGGAAAGGTTCAAAGCGCGTGCAAAAAGCTGCTATTAAGTCATGATTTCGATGATTATTGTTTCTGTTATTAGTACCAACGGATATTTGCTACTTTTTAACTCAAGTTACTATCAGTGTAAAGGTTATCTTGAAATATTCTCCAAACTGACGACACTATCATGATCAGCTGTAAATTTCCGACTTGCTTTAATTGATAGTTGCTATGGTTGGTTGGTTGGTCATTCTTGACGTAACAATAAACTGTGCTTGCTACCTCGATTTTTTTATTTTTTTAACTTTTCCTGCTCATACCGGGAAAGCTGAAAGGCCCTGTTAACACGTGTACGTTTTTACTCCTCTCTTCATGAAAAGAAAGATATTAGACGCGTTTTTAAAAAGATTAGCCTGTTCCAGGCGTCCAGATAGAGGCGCGCGAGGGAAAATTATTGAGGGCAGAGGATAAAAAAGAGACCGGGGAGAGACTTGCTCCAGTCTCTTGTCGTTTTCTTTTTCTCTCCTCTTGGTGTTTTTCGTTCGCGCACCACTACTGAACGCCTGGTACAGGCTATTTATAGATTTGCGTCGAGACTACACGGTTTCATTCTTTTCCCCTCGTCTACACGTAAAACCAATCCTTCTATTCGAGTCTCCACTCGAGATAGCTCGTGGTAACCATGAGGCCCTTGTTTATGTCATGGTTTCAAAATACCTAAGGCTTTGTCCTTTTTTCGAGTCCACACTTTGAACTATTTTTCCTTCTTCAAAAATAGCCATTCTTGGTTAATTTTTATCTATAGCTTGCGTGTGAACGTACGGTCCGCTTTATAAAGTATAGAACTGTCTGTGCTTGGCTCGTGTTAAGTACGGCATTTGAACACGGCCTTCGATTCTCTGGAACAATACAACAACGATCGATAAGACGTGGCTGTGTGAAGCGGTCCATGCTTTGCAAACAGTTTTGCTACCAACCAGTTTGTTGCGCTATGTACATAAGGTTTTGGGACTCATAACTGCAAACGAAATTTTATTATTTACATAATCCGACACTTTTACGACTCTTTTGATAGGACCTGACATCACAGCGAACAGATATTATCTCTTTTTACTAAGAACTCACTCTCTTCTTCGTATGGCTCTATTGTTATAGGGCGCCTTCAATCAAGCCATTATTTGGTCTTTTACATTGGACTATCTTCCAGTCACGTACACCAAATAAACTTATCAAGGCTATTACTGTACACTGGCTGGTTTTTGCGGTTCTCTAAATCGATGCCACGATAACTTAGTAAAGTTTTTCTGTGTTAATTGCCTTTCCGTTTAAACATACCACTTGTAAAACACAAAAACAAGTCATTGGATGATGCAATATTTACACACATGGCACAATCGTGAAACTCCAAAAGGCTCTTCGCCGTTGGGAGATGTTGTAATGGCATCGTATTTTATTCAACTTAGGAGTTTTTCACTAGTTTAAATAAACGATTTTTAGAGTTACAACTTTCGTGCCTGTCTAATTAGCAGCTTTAACGACCCGTCAAACTTGTTATTGTTATGCAAAAACTGGTTTTTCATATTTATACTTATTCATGGTAACCTCTTTTGTCTGCTATAGCCCAAGGCAAGCGGTTGTATTCGTCCTTCGCGTGCAGTTTACTACACGACAAGAAGATGCCAAGAGATAAACGAAAAGACGGTCAAATTACATTGGCTCTAACCGGGGCGGAAAATGAGGTTGACGAATTGGCAGAAGGCAAATGCGATTCTTCGGAGAGAGATACAGTTAGCGATGTGGAGGTTATTGAGCGACAGACATGGGGAAATAAAGCAGAATATATTCTCGCTACTATAGGTTTTGCTGTGGGATTTGGAAACTTATGGAGATTTCCGTACTTGTGTCAAAAAAATGGTGGAGGTAATATAAATCTAGTCAGTAATTAAACCTGTTAAAACGGATACAAACTTAGATCTAGTAGTTATTGTTCTGTGTGGTTTACAGTAATAACGATTAACAACAGAAAATAGCTAGTTTATGACTGTCTTTCTTTAGATATTGACTTACGCAATAACATTTTCCTCCAGAAGTCTAATCTTTTAATCGTCCCTTCTTCCTCAGCGCGCTTTATCATTTTCATGATAGCACATGTACTAGGACAAAGGTTTTTGAAATGCGAGGACAGTCAACAACCCACGTTAACATAACGTGGAGCTATAAAAACAATAACTTTGCTACTCAGTTAAATTGAAATTTGAAGCAAATTGTCAAGGTGGCGAAAAAAATCTTCGGTTTGGCTACTTTAGGTGTTTAAGTACATGCAACAGGACCAATTAAAATTATAATATCGGTAACAGTCCGTTTAAATTGGATAAAAATTTGTAGCCGTTAAAACGTTCCGATCACAAAAGTATTGATAGGTTCTGTAGGCTCCTTTAAAAGTTATTTAAGTTGAATTAAAGAATCCAGGTCGAGAATTTTGCTAACTGGCGAAAGAAATTGCAGTGTTTTCTTGGAATATTATTGATGTGTTCATAAAATATTCATAATTATGTGCAAAAGTCGAGAAGTCCCGCATGGTCTTTTTACTGACAGTTGATGTTGTTCACTTTATAATCCCAGGGAAATTAACTCTACTTTCAAAACTAAGGTTGAGTCTGTAGGACTTGCCCATGCTTCTGTCTTGAAAACAGAAACGAAGATCTGGTTAGTGTACAGTGAACGCCATTAAACGAACATTGAAATCGGTTTTCACGTGTGGGCTTTGGTAACTGTTGGTAACAATAGATCGACAGGACCCGAGACAGGTAAAATATATGCAAACAAAGCTGATCACAAGAAAAAGACAAGTGTTAGGTTCTTTTATCTGCATAATGAAACCGACTTTTACGAAATCGTTTGAGTTTTCTGTGAAATAAAACGAATTCGGTACGTTTTGCTGTTATTTAGAACTCGCGAGTCATGATCCAACAGTTTTTGTATGCCAAAAAGAAAAATTGCCCAGACAAAGCATTAATCTTTTATCCATTTATCATTCTTTTGTATCCTTTCATCCTAGCATTATCTGACACGTTTGTGGCCTGTATCCTAGAGCGATAAACCAACGCAAACAAAACACCATCAAGGAAAGAAAATCAATTCGTTTTGTGCCGTTATGTCGTAGGCGGTTTTGGCAGTTTCTTGGTGTTGTGGATGTTCAGGTCACCAAATGACGTAAAACAAAGGATTCAAAAGACAATAAACAATACCCAGACCTAAACACAATAGCTAACCAACAATAGTTTGTGTAACACCCGCGATTTCTGGATGCAATTTTAGCAGCGAATTTTTAGCAGAGATTTTGGGCGCCATGCACTTCAATTCGCCGGTTTAAAAATACCGCGATTTTCGCTGCAATTTTGCCACTGGTTTGCAATATTGATAAACGAGGAGCATGCTCATGCGACGTGTGAAAAAACAGAATCTGTTTACATTCACATCGCATGCGCTATGCTCCCGCTGCTGTCAAACAAAAATCACGGGTAGTCTACATAGGTGATGGGAATCCACTCAACAATTGCCTGCTAAAGCCGCCAAAAATAGCCGGCGTGAACGTTTAAGTGTAAAAATGGCCCTCATGATGCAACATTCCGCGCGAACAAATTGCGCCGCCTTCCTTTTCCCGCATTTGATTTATGCAATATGGCATGCAACTGGCTGCAGAAATAAATTGTGATATAGAATTTGGTGAGGACATACTCCGCAATTTCGTTGCACGTATTGTTGCAGCGTTTGCCAGGCCTTCAAAACCTCGATTATCTTTTCCCCAGTGAACCATCAATACTTCAAACAGGAAAGTGCTAATTTTGGTATTGTTGTTTTCCCCAGGTGCTTTTCTTATCCCATATTTTGTCAGCCTGATCCTGCTTGGTATACCACTGTTCTTCCTGGAACTCGCTATTGGCCAAAGCGTTCGCCAGGGACCCATCGGCGTGTGGAAGGCTATTCACCCTTATCTGGGTGGGGTGGGGCTTGCTTCGGTGGTCGTATGTCTTCTAATTTCTATGTACTACAACATGATTATTGGCTGGTGTTTTTACTACTTGTTTGTATCGTTTCAAGACCCTCTACCTTACTCCTCGTGCCCTCAGGGGCCAAACTGCACCCTAAATGAAGGATGCAATCTCGCAGGTCGCACGCAGTATTTCTGGTACACTAAAGCACTTGCAGCGACCACTTCTATCGAGGACGTGGGTGATTTCCAGTGGCATTTGTGCCTCGTTTTGCTGTTGGCATGGGTTGTCTTGTATTTGTTCGTCAGTCGAGGAGTTCAATCGGCTGGAAAGGTAAATAGTAAGGCTTCAATCAGGGATAACTTGTAACCCCTTTTGTTACTGCATTGTTTGGGTGTGTTAATGATAATTTCTGGTTTAAAAACTGACGGCATTACATTTTTCACGAACATGGGACCGGTGAACCTCCGATCACCAGTCGAGAGCTGGCAGACTTGCGGTGAGCACGTTTCCTGCGTGTCAACAAAAGACAGACAACGTACCTACAGGGACTGCCCTTGTCCGTCTAGAACAGTCCTTGCTTATCTGGAACGAGACCCATGAAATCGTGAAATCGTATGACGTGCAGCCTCCCACGAAGCCACCCTGTCACCGTGCTTGAATTAATTTCGTCTTTCTCTTTCTTCAGGCGGTGTATGTAACTGCCACATTACCGTACATTGTGCTTGCCATTTTCTTTGGAAGAGCTGTTACTCTGAAAGGTTCTGTGGATGGAATTATACACATGTTTAAACCCGAGGTAATCAGTCCTTTATATGTTTTTTCAAATACAACATGAATACCGCTTCCAGTTTCCAAAAAATCAGTACCGTATTTTCTCGGTTTAACACCGCACCCCGAAGAAACGCCAGGTCTACAGGGCTGAATTTAAAATATACGACCCGGCGTTTTTTTGGGTCCCGGCGTTTATTTGAGGTTCCAGCGTTTATTCGAGATGGTGTCGTAACTGCATTCTAGTTCTTTTTTCTTTTTCTACACTTTTATCTGCATTTATCCACTGATAATCAAACCCAAGAGACCATTTACGATTGTACTTCTAACTAACTGATAGATGAAACAAACGACGCATCAGGTATCGCATCAATCTCGTAACTTTTCTGCAGGCTTGTCCAGCAAGGGAGGATCATCTCGAGGGTTTCTTCAGCGTTTTTCCAGCAGTTCCTTGAATCGTTCCATAATTTTGCCTTTCTCAATTCTAAATTGCTTTGCACAGTACGTTTGCGGTCGAGCAGTTGCCGATACACTTCCTCCGTGTTTCACGGAGAAATGTAACGTTAAGAAGAGTCCAATCACTGTTTCTGTCAGTCAAGTTTTTTTTGGCTCAAGAATCATTGAGATAAGACAAAGTTGGTGATATTTTTTCACTTTTTTTTAACGTTTTTGTTGAAATTTGGTTTATAATTCAATAAACGTCCATTACTGATAACAAAATAACAAATGGTTGAAAAATGCACTTAATAAATAAACGTCGGGCCCCGAATAAACGCCGGGTCTTCGAGGCTGAGTTTTAAATAAACGCCCCCGGCGTTTAATCGAGAAAATACGGTACACTAACTAATGCAGTGGGACCATAAGTGACGAACTCCGGTTCAGATCAAAAGAACTATCCGAGTTTGAGTTCTTTTATCTTCTGAAATAACTGACCTAATTAAAACAGGACCAGGAGCCATGGCTTCTGGGGGGACGTTATCAATAATGGCGGTTCTTCCTTCTTGAATAAACATGGGCAACACTGTTCTTGTCATTGATTGTCGTGGGTTTTATAAAACATTGTCATTTTTGTTTAAGACCACCGAGACGAACTGGTATCTGGAAACTAAAGGGTGAAGTATCCCGAACGATGTTCTTACAAGCTATGGTTTGTTTAAATATCTACTCCTGGCAAGGTGATTGATGTGCATGTCTAGATCTGGACTAATGAACGTCCTTTGTCCAGTTTTCTAGGTTGGCTAGCCCTATAGTGTGGTTGGAGGCCGCAACACAAGTGTTCTTTTCAGTTGGTGTTGGTTTTGGGACGCTCATCGCGATGTCAAGTTACAATCCAATACATAACAATTGCCGACGAGACGCCATCTTTATTTCTTTAACTGACAGTTTTACGTCAATCTTTGCTGCTGTGGTGGTATTCTCCGTTCTTGGATTTAAGGTACGTCTACACCACTTCATGGCAACCAGAACTAACTAACTAACTAACTAACTAACTAACTAACTAACTAACTAACTAACTAACTAACTAACTAACTAACTAACTAACTAACTAACTAACTAACTAACTAACTAACTAACTAACTAACTAACTAACTAACTAACTAACTAACTAACTAACTAACTAACTAACTAACTAACTAACGAGAATGGAATCTATCAGGTCTAGTGTTCACACTATACCAGATGGAATTCTAAGCTGGGACAGGAATCTATCATATCTAGTGTTCACACTGTACCGGATGGAATTTAAAGCAGACAGGGATCTATCGGTTTAATGTGAACAAAAAAAGCCACCCAGTAAAGCATAGTTGTTCAAAATATGCCGGGTACGACTTTTGACTAAGAAAATCTGAAGATTCTGTATGGTGTATCGACCGATCTGTTTACCGGTGCAAGGTGTTCCACTTTCCCTGAACGCCACTGAAGACTATAAACCGTGTTCACTAGTTCTTTTTCCCATTAGCCTGTTCCAGGCATTCAGATAGTGGAGCGCGAGCGAAAACTAGCCCTCGTTTTTTTTTCCCGCTCTTTCGCTCGCTTTATTTTTCGCTCGCACTCCACTATCTGAACGCCTGGAACAGGCTATTTTCCAATGGGAAATCCATGCAAATCTCATTCATTTAACCCTTTAAGCCCCAATAGAGACATGCATCTCATTTCTCCTGCTACAATATCACTACTTGATCGAACATATAGGTCATGAGAATAACGGAAATGATCACCAAAGATCAAACATCTTGATGTTTAAGCAAATTCTCCCTACTAATATCATAAGAACTATGTGGAAGAACGAGAGGAGAATATACATGTTGATATTAGAGCTTAAAGGGTTAACTTGCATCTACTGTTGACAGGCTCACGACTCGTACGACGAGTGTTTAGCAATCTATGGTGGAGCTAACAACACAAACCTTCAGGCTACCGGAATGACACTTGAACAAAAATGCCATAACCTGACATACTGGCTATCTGAGGTAAGAACATAAACGAATTTTGTCTTCAAGTTCTAGAAGATAAGTTTTAAAGATGAGTTGAAAACCGCTGTGAACTCCTGCTTCCGGGGTTACTCCCCATGGCGGGCAGTTTATGGGGAGGCTCTGCCTTTTTAGCGCTTGCAGTATAGGGTAAGGAAATTTGTTGTTTTAGTATTTTAAGGGTCGCCAAAATACACCTCAAACTGAAAGTATAGCAGCTGTTTCAAAGGTTGCAAAACTTTGGCAGAAACACAGCGCGAAAACTATACGAAAGCTTGAAGCCTTTAAGAAACAAAAAGGCCGTGATGATCTATATACTGTTTTTTCTTTTGCGCTCAAACCGGCGTTTTGAATCATGTTCATTTTTGCCAAATGTTTACTTGAAAGGCAGTTTTGTTTCCCAAATTAGGAGAAACAGAAGTGTTCTTTATAAAAGCATTGTTAACACTGACCTTTTGCTTTTCCCTTAAGTCCTTTCAAGGTCCTGGTCTGACCTTCATTGCCTTCACGGAAGCCATACTCAAGCTTCCCGTTCCGCCCCTGTGGTCAGTACTGTTCTTCTGCATGTTGCTGTCTCTCGGTCTTGGCAGCATGTTTGGTATATTAGAGGGTGTGCTTAACTCGCTACACGATCAGAAGCTGATACCACTTCGGAAAGAAATACTGACAGGTCAGTTGTCAGAATTGTCCATTGAACTTTTCCTGCAGGAAACTCAACTCTATCGACAACACCAACATCTATCTGGATAATTCATAGCTCTGGCTAACTTAATAAGAAAGCAGTTTCATTTGCTTTACTTTGTTACGCTAGTTAATCCTACTTCGAACCGTCATTCGAACTCCAGTTTCGTTTACCTGCAGTTTACCTCCCGAACGGTTCGAGTGATCTTCAGTTTTGTCGCTTGATTTTGTTCGACAGAAGCACTCGACATTGAATGACAGCTAAGAAGTTAGCGGGTTGAAAATTCGTCGGAATAAATCACTTCGTAAGAGTTAAAATAAAATACTTTGATATTTTCGTCGAGAAGGCAGGTCATTTGCAAATCTCCGACCCACATTTCACTCAAGTGCTGTTTTCGTCATGAGGAAAGGACTAACAGATATTTTCACGATGTACCCCATTGTACTTCAGCATTAAATAAGTATGCTTGCAAAAGACAAAGAAGATTTATATTTGGCAAAACACAGCGTTATCTTATGGACTGCCTTCGGTAACATATTTGCGTTGTACAATCTTTCCGCCAGGTTTGACGTGTTTTGTGTGCATGGCCGTGGGATTGCTGTTCTGTCAGAGGTCTGGGGAGTACTGGCTGCAGATGTTTGATAGCTTTACAGGAACACTTTCGCTTCTGTTCATTTGCTTCTTTGAACTTGTTGGAGTTTCGTGGGTGTACGGAGCCAACCGGTAAGACACTGGCAGATGATAGAATGTCAGTTTAAGCGTTAAATGTTTGAGAACTTGTTGACCATATTAGTTGAGACAAATGCAAAATGCGCGTGTATTTCTGCATCTCCCGACTAAAACCACAGACAAGACCGCACAAAGGCTTTCTCTCCCCATCCACTCAATCAATGTTATTTTGAAAGAATGGTAATTCATTAGGCTTCCTTTCGCCGGCAAAACAACATTGATAAATGCCGAGGGAGAAGGGGGACAATTCGTTCAATTAGAAGTGACTCAACAGTTCTGATCTCTGAAACGCGCCGAGAAATATCACATTTGCACTCAGCTAATTACCAATTTATTAATCAACAGGTTTTATGATGACATAGAATACATGCTTCGAGTGCGGCCAGGATGGTATTGGAAAATAACATGGAGATTCATATCTCCTCTTATAGTCCTGGTTATTTTCGTCTGCAGCCTGCTCAATATGGGAATGAAACCGGTCACGTATTCAGCGTGGAGACAAAATGAGGTAAATTACTTGATTTTGTCTAATTTCCACATTGATGGGTGTTAATGAGACTTTATCCAGCTATAGGGATCCAATAACAACACCTGCTTGCTCATATCCAGGGATTGTCTGTACGTAACGACAGTTATTGCCACTGGTTGAGTCCCTGAGGACTCAACTCATACCCTATGCGTAGATGTCTGCGCTAAGGCTAATGACGAACTGAGAATGAGACCTGTGCGTGACAAGAGTTCTCGTTCATGGTAACAAAATCCGTAATTCGAACGCGGTAATAGTGTACAGTAAACACCTATTTTCATTGTTCCCCCTGACCTGTTTTTCGTTTTCATGTTTACTTGTAGGTAGATGTTAGTAAACAAAAATAACAGGCTTAAGTTATAACCTTTGAAATACGTTTGCAGCCTACTTTGCACGCAGATCATTGTCATGCTAGATTTTATGTAACCAGCCTCCAGACAGCTAGTTCATTTGGCCCATGAGTCCTTTGCGTGGAACATGGCAAATACCTCTGTGTTTGTTTTTGAGTTTGGTTTGTCCAAATTGGGAATTTGGACAGCCATTTTTAAATGACCCTCCACCAACATGACCTCCAAGTTTCAGGTGTACTTTGCTTTCAGGAATTGTGATCGGTCTGGGGAGCAGAAAAGGAAGTCGCTTTACAAGAAATGGTTGCTTATGAGAAAAGGGGTTCCATAAAAATAGTCGCTTGAGGGAGGCTTTCACTAGCTCAGAAGAGTAGTCGCCCACAGACTGATTAAATATTCTGACAGCGGACAAACCTATGGCGCGTGCGCAGCTCCCGCCTTACAGACAAATATGGAAACTTTCACTTTAACCGCGAGATCTCAACGCCGTTTTCAAAACGATGCAACTGTTAGCCACAAAAGTTTTATTGGCACTAAAAATGCGGTCATTTTTATACGAGCATAACGCTCATTAACGTTTCAGCTGATTCAGATTTCAAGGCTGGCTCTGAAAACAGGAGGGGACATTGATTTTTGCATCTGTCCGCTATAAAGAATCAATACAGAGGCATAACATAAATTCTTTTCTTTGTTTCAGGGTGACGTGAAGAATGTCGAGTACCCCACCTGGTGTTACTTCATTATTGCATTTCTTATCTGCGCCTCTTGTATATGTATACCAGCGGTGTTCCTCGTAAGATTATTTCAGCGAATTGCTGCGAAGAGAAGGAGAGATTCAGAAATAGTGCGAGATTTGCTTCATTCCTCCACAAACAAGAAATCACTGAAATCAAATGAAGAAACATGAGTTCAAAAGACAAGTAGAAGACTTTTAACTTCAAGGGCGTTATAACATGGAAACAATGTTACTTTTCTGCTCTGTATGTCAAATGTGAATCAGGCAGGAAAATCTGATCTCTTCTGGAGTCCGCCAGTAAAAACCTAACGAACCGGTATAGAATATCCCGGGAACAGAACCTTTCACTTCACTCCCATATTTCAACCTTTCTTCAGGTTATCAAAGGGCGGGCGAGCGGAGGCGTGGAAAGGTTCTTGGAACCTTAAAGCTTCTGTTGTGTTCCAAGAGCCTTTCCACATCTCCGCTCGCCCTTACGTTTTTGCTGTGGTACCCGGGGACCGAATGATTTTCCGGCCCTTCCGTACCCCCTCAAAAAAGAGAGACGATTCTGGTTCGTTGAAGCCCTGTAAAGATGCACTGGGGTTCCGTCTTTTCGGTTGGAGCAAGCATTGCAGCCCTTCACCCCTTTGGGACACTGTCTTAACAAAACTTATCCATTAGAATAAGTAGCGATAAATTACTTAGGCCAGCTGACCTCCGTCAGTGCTAAGGGAAAACCATTGTCTTCACCTCCTCACATAAGTTAACCTTTGCTTGGTGCTCTTGTACTAAGACAAGTCAACTAACTGAGAGCGGGTAAATAGGGTTTTACAAAGCAAACAGTCGAAGTTTTTAACACTAGCAGAGAAACAATAACCTTTTTAAAAATGATATCGGAGTTGTGGAGAAGGGATGTAGCAGTACTTGGAGCGCTCACTTCCCACAAAAAATTCCCGCGTTCGATCGTTTGGTCCTCTCGTTGCTCCGAAGACCAGCGCTTTCAATTCCACTTGGACAGTGCTGGAAAATGCTCAAATTGTTTAACGCAGGTTTTTCAAAATGGCGGCTATTTCCAATGGATTTTCCAGTTAGAAAGACATAACTGAAAAACGGTTAGGACTTTTCTCCCTCTCTCCCTCTCTCTTCTCTCCCTCTCCCCGGCGCGGTAGAGGGAGAGAAGCGAAGGGGCCGGCCGCGAACGACCTCGGACGTCTGAGAATCAGGCTAACTTGACTTAGGAACAATTTTCGTTTCGACGAGAACAGGAGAAAATTGCTTTTAACTCAAGTGTGAAGACCCCTATAACGAGTAATTACGGTGGTGCGAGGCATGCGCATCAGAGAGTGGGACCTACATTAAACCGGCTCAACTAGGAGTAAAATGGCCTCTCTAAATTTTATTTATTTATGAATGTATTTATTTAAATCAGTTGTCTTATATGCCGACTGTCAAAGGAGATGGTAGAATGCTGACTGACTGATAGGTGAGAACGGTACGACATCATTTCAACAGACAAGTGAGAATTTATCACCTTCATTTAGGCCCTCAATTCGACTTGCTCGACGTTAGTGACTTCGTTGGCATGAAACCGAAACAGGACTCGGTACTTAAATAATGGGCAAAGGAAGTTGTTAACGTTAGTAAGATAGAATATGAAAATATTATGAACGTTTCCCTCCGTGTTCTCTTGTCAAGGCAAGGCACAGCTGACATCGATAAATCCATTCACAAACCATGTTATTTGCGGTCTAAGCAACGTCATTGGATGAAAGTGCATAAACCTAGTACCTTAAAAAAGAGCTGTTAAAAGCTCAAAAGCTGTAAACAGAGGTATGTAGTACAATACTGTACATAGACACAAGTTAAAATATAAAATGGTTACAAACCAACAGTTTTCTCGCATTTGTGTCATACTTCATAGTCATATTGCGCAATAATTACTAGAGAGTAACATTTGAGCAGCAGGTGTGGAGATCTCATGTTTTTGCGGGAAACTAAGGCGGGAAACGTGGCAACCACGAGGCAAGAAAAGAATGTTTATTTGCATAAAATTTATGTCGTCTTTAACTCCTTTTCGTAAACTTCAGCTGAGCACATAGAAAATATTCATCTGTATTTGGTTTTGTTAGGGAAGGTCGTGTAAAACAGCAATATCTGCAAAGAAAAACCACTTAAAAGTGAATATTTACAGCCCCGCGAAGAGTCGCAAATTAGTTCCCTTTATTCGGCGAGAAAAGACATCAGCGCCAACGTGAATAGTAATTAGTCTCTGAACGAAAACCTATTTCGGTTTCGTGAGAAGGTAACAAATAACGATGTTGAGTTTAAAATTGTCCTCTGAACTGAATTTCCAGCTCTTAACGTGAAAATGTAACTGTTGATAGTCCTCCTTTCATTTTCGAATGTGTCGTAAAATGAAAATAAAAACATTACTCCGAATGATTAGTTATGCATGAATGAAAAAACGACGTTTATTTAAAACAAATTTACTCAAGGAAGTAATACCAAGAAGGCTCGAAAAAGCATGTTTGAGATAAAATTTTTTAACAGTGCATATTGTAAGGAATTTTCGCTTCAAGTTTATAAAGTATGTCAGTACCACGCAAGAACAGGTTTTTTCTTGGAAGCCTGGTTCTAAATTTCACGAACACCGCAAACACAACCTCAAGCTAGCATAATAGCAAGCATGAGAATCCATACCAACTCTCTGAAACGAAAGAGCAAGCGTGTCGGAGGGTCTTCTAGACTCCTTTGCTTCAGGCTGTGGTTGCGTCGCTATAACAATCAGGTTTAAGTTCAACGGTACTTGTTAATCAACCAGTTTGCACATAATATCGTTTCAAAGTGTATATCAAACGAATGGCAAAGGGTAAAAGTTATATGTCATCGGTCGTTAATACAAATTGGTATTTACCCTGCACCTGCGTAAAACTAAGAGAGGAAGATATATACAGTATACAGGTAAAACCTGTCTGACGAACGAGTCACAAGACCCAATAACTTGCGCAATGGAAAGAGAAAAGGGAATGAATTATGCAGCTAAATTACTAGAAGGGCGCTGATTGGCTGGCTCGTTCCCGGTTGATTTGTCCCATTGTTTGCCACACTAAATTGTAAATTATGGAAATCGCAAGAACGAAATATTGATTTGTACGTATTCCACGTGGTATCGGCGACGAACTGTTGGGTTGTTCTTTGGATCTCTTTCATCGGTATGTTTACGGTCGTTTTGTATTATTTAGATGTCATTTATGTACACGATTGGCGATTTTTGTGCTAGATTATTAAGACACACACTCACAAAAAAAAAACAGCTAAGACAATCGACGAAGTTTTCGAACTCATTCAAAAGCGCAGCCATCTCAAGGTAAACAGCGCCGTAGATTAAAAGCGAAAATCGCGAAAAATAATATCAACCAGGTCCTTTCGAAACTCTAAGCTTGTTCGAATTCAAATAAGGCGTTTTCTGACTTCCTAGGCTAACAAACTCAAGATGTGTTGTGATTCTCACAGCGAATCTATCTCTGAGCCGTTTCGCGCCCTTGAGTTGAACACATGTAAACACGGTGGCGCTCGCAAGAAGTTAAACATTAATTACCTCGAAAGAGAAAGAACCAGTCAACATTTTGATTTCTTTCCGCACCGGGAAGCTATTTTATACCATAACACCCCATTAACAAGAAAATATAACTAAATACGCAGATAATTTCAATTATCTAAGGGTTGTCTGCTGTTCTTTTAAGCTTAAAGTTATTTATTCAAAGGTTCGGCCGCTCCGAATAAAAGTTATAAAAATTTATTAAAACTTTCACGTGATTTTAGGTTTAGGTCGAAACGTGGTGATATTCTTCAGCAGTCTACTTAAAACTGGGACCATATTTCAAAACATCGAGTTGTTTATTGCACAACTCTTTCATATTTAATAGTAGGCTTAACTCTTAAACGTTTCCCCAGAGTATTTGAATTTAACGCACTCGTAATTCACACCAATACAAGCACCGGCCTCGACGTTCTGCAATTGACATAGCTGCCACTATTCCATGAAATCCAGTTTTGGACGAGAGCTAAGCTTATTTAAATGATATTTCTGACGTTTAAGCTTAGTTTTCCGTATACGTACACGAGCAAATGGCTTAAAATGCTCGTCACATTTGTTTTTGTATCAAAACAATACACAGAACACATTTGTGTTTAATATAAAAGAACCGTCTTAGTCTTAGAAGACAAGAGGGCTTTTTAAATGTCGGTATACCACTGTCATGGACTGCGTATAAAATGTAAATTGGTTGTTTCCTTTCGAGGAATCATTTAAGCTTAAAGGGAATTCAAGCCTAACGAAAGCAGGAAAGCTCGATTAAACACCTTGTATTCAACTAACAAGTAAACCAAATAATTTGCATAAAATTCTGAGAAATGCACCAAGTTTGATACTTGAATAGTAGAAGAGCAACCGTCTACTCGCAGGCACTTTTTCGATAGCCCAATCGTAAACTGGCACGAAAACTTTGCTGTCTGCGTTGCTGTCTCCCATTTTGCCGCCACCCCGCCACGAGGTTTGTTACTTAGCAACCTTACCTCTGATAACCGTGGGCTCAAGAATCAATTCTCGGAGTTAGGCACATAATATAATGAAAGATGTCTTCAACAGAAAACATTTTGTGTACCAAAATAATAATGATAATAATAATAATAATAATAGTAATAGTAATAATAATAATAATAATAATAGTAATAATAATAATAATAATAATAATACGATAACATACAGAATTTCAGAAATAGGCAGTAAGTTTTAAAACTAGAAAGACGACACTTTAAAGGCAACTGAAGCGATTGAAATATGAGTTTTTTGGCAGTTAGCATCAGCCTCAAACGTTTAACCCAGAAGCATTTAAAACTGAAAATTCCTGGAGAACAGTTAGAGGAGTACTGTCATTTTAATGTTGCAGCTCCATCATATGTTGGGCGGAGGTGGGGGTAGATCACATGACTTCTAGCTGCAGGAAAAAAACCGCAGGTGTTTACAAATCATTTAAGAGAGAGATTGGGCATCGCGTTTATGGCAAACGGCAAACGGAAGAAATAACCACATGGCCTTGATTTTACCGATTTTGCGGTTTGTGGTTTGCCGTTTCTATGTGAGGGAGAGAAGTTTCGCGTTAGCCGGGCACAAACGCAAGAATTATCCTGCACTATTCTCATATCGTTATTAATCCTACTGAGGAAACATAAAGGGGGGGGGGGGGAAGTGACTGTTGCCGTTTGCCGTGAACGTAGTGCTTAGTCTCTCCAATAATCTGAAAAAAAAACTTCTAAAAAGCTTAAAATGCCTAAAAATGCCTAAAAATGCCTAAATGCGTCCAAAATGCCTAAAACAAGTAGTCGTGAAATTGCCAGGGGAAAGCATCGCTAAATTTAGTTGTATGTGAAAATATGAATCGTTAACGCAACTGGTTTAAGCAGCCCTTCATTCCGCAGTAAACGCCAGTATTTAAAAGTTTAAAAGTACAAATTCACTTTTTAAGGTAAAAAAAAAATGACAATTGAAGTGAACGAAAAATATATATCCAAGGACACATTTTCATTCATGCCGTCAGGTTTATATGTCAAAGTTCAAGCTTCCAGATTATGGGCAATACGGAAAGAATGAATCTAATGAAACTGAAATATTAAAACGTTGAAAGTTACTTCCTCTTTCAACACTAACGCTGTTAGTTAAATAAGTTTTATTCTAAATCCACCTGATGAGACACACACACGCACACACACAAAAAAAAACACACAAAAAAAACCATGAGATTTTAAAGAATGATTTAAATGGAGTTTTAATTATATTCACTGATAGCGACATGCACGTTCGTAAATTGATTGGCGAGTTAAGGCATCAGAGACGAAAGCGCGTAAAACCTTGCGTGACCCTTGCGGTATGTAGTCAATATATGTCAATCAAATTTTCTATTGTCGTGATTATGCATGCACCTTAGTACACATCAGTACAATGGCGCCGGGGTGAAAGCAGCATGAAACAGAAAAGAGTGTCTCTTTTCGAAACACCAGTACATTGTCTTCGTACAGAGAGCAACACGTCTACGCCTGTACTTTCCTTTGCGAAAGTACAAGGTGTTGAGGTCGTAAATCATTGTGCTGTATCATGAGATGTATATACTTGACGTGTTTTGTTCAAGCCTTATATTTACCTTGAGGGCTACTTACACAGACAGCTTAATACAGGTCTAACATTTTTCTGGGACCTGTCATGTGAATCGATCTGAGCGAGAATATATATATATATATAGCGTGTATCCAAAGATTTTCAATAAATTTTGTTGCTGAGAATTAACGTCTCAGTATGACTTGTTTGAGCCGAGGTAAAGTTGTAAACATGAACTTCTAGGCGGTGGGCAGACAAAGACGAGTCAACAAGGCAGTATCGCGTATATTTTACCTAGCGAAATTATTCTTGTCTCTTTGTTACAGATGGCGTTCTTTACTTGATGTAAAAGTGTAAATTCTTCGGTCTCAAAACAACTGTTTTTCTGTGGTTAACCGACGGTGGCGTGCTTCGTCTTGTTTGTAGTTCTTTTTAAAGTTCGTTAAGTGATAGCTGTAGGTTCTTGGCGTATGCACCCTAATGGAAATTTTCCAACGGAGATAACAACCTCGTTCCCAAGGTTGCGGAGATAATAGTCCATTATAAAAATTGAGTTTCACGTGGACTTTCAGACAACAATAAAAGTCCACGAGTAAAAACAATTAAACACAAGAAAGTTATTTTTAGCTGCTTTTCAAATTGTTAGTCAACACCAAAACATTTCTCCAAAAAGAGACACACCGAAATGCTTTATGAACTTGATAAGCTTATGCATCAGTCAATTCCAGCTGCGCCCATGCCCCCCCCGGGCTAACCCCCGGGCATTAGCAATTTTTTTCTCTCGGATGGCAAATTCCCGGGGGTGGGGACACTTTAGCTGCCAAATGCCCCGCGGTGTGGACGAAGGAAGAGGGCAAATGTCCCCCCCCCCCCGGGATCGTGCGTCCCCAATCAACACTGCGGCAGTTTTCATTCATTGCACAATAATACCACTTTCAGCATTTTTATGTGTGATTTTTCATTTCTGTAGGCCTACCTCTCCGTCTTCTATTGTTTGTAACGGCACTATCCGATGTTAATAAAGTTAGTATAAATGCCAAGTGATGATATTTTAATACTTCGCAGACAACAATATACTACATGATAGTTGATTGTTACTTTAATGTTTTGTTTTAAACAGTTCGCTAGTAAACAGAAATCTTGACATTATAAAAGTCTGTTGTAACGTCATCTGTTGTGAATATTTTAATAATATGCAAAAGTATAAAACGACGATCCCTATACACATGTTTAGAATTTAAGAATCATCGCGACTGAATTTTATTTAAATCCTTAAGAAGAATGCGTACGTCGATTCACGTTGATCGTTCCCGATCTCGCTATATTAAGTGATAGTTGTGCCTTGATGAGCAATGAAGAAATGCATAAAATCGAGAAAACCTCCACAAGTTTGTCCAGTCCTTGGCAGACGATCCAATCTGCGACGAACGGCTGGTCCTTTGCGATAAAATCCTCCATGTTTGGATTTCGAGTCGGAAACCACATGAGTGTCAAAAGCCCGGGGTTAGGCAAATGCCCGACCCCCGGGTCGTGCCAAATTTGCTAATGCCCCACCCCCGGGACTGACAAGGCACGCAAATGCCCCGCAGTTGCCCGGGGGGGGGGGGATGGGCGCAGCTGGAATTGACTGATGCATTAACGTAACGAAAAGGCATTCTGACTAGCCAACTTTGGTCTGATTTCAGTGCCGTTTTCGCCAAAGATGATTTTCAACGTGTTTTAGATCGCTACCAACAAAATTCATTACGGATTGAAACAAAGTTAAACTTGCCAAGTCAAATTTGATTATTATTGTACTTTTGCCCATTTATTCATACCAAAACTCAACCCGCGATAAAAAGTAAAATCTTGACAGTTTTTGTCTGACTTCAGCACCAAAGTTTCTTATCTTATCTCAGCACTATATTTAAGAGGACAGGTTCTTTCCTTTTTTACCGTATGTGCTGCCGAGTGCATAAAATCAAAAATATAACTTTCACTTTCGTGATCCCGGAAAGGTCTTCCAGGTTGTCAACAAAAACTACTATTTGGTTTCGGTTAAGTTTGTTATATGCCCCGCTGACCAAGCAAGCTTGAGATGAAAGCAAGACATGTTCCTTTGGAAAAAAAAAGAATCACACCGGGTGAATAGAAAGCACTCGAGATTTTCAAACCGATAACCCGGTCCCAGAGGTTTCTCTTAATTTTCTTTTTCTCAAACCAAATTGCTCCGCAACGCGGCGGCGACGAGCTGCGAAGCAGCGAGAATGACCTTTGATATCTTTGAATTCAAGGTACAACCGATTAAGTATCCTATTGGAAAACATTCAAGAATTTCTCTTTACTTGATTATCGCATCAAAACAACTTCAATTGATTTTGTCGTAAATTTGCCACTGCCGATCTCAAGCGGGAACAGGCTGGCCTGATAGCTATGATCATAGGTTAATAAAACGACAGTTCTCTTCAATTCTTTGCCAAATTAGTTCGTCTTCTCGTTGCAATAAGTTTGTCAGAGCCTTCCTTGATTGTCGACGGTGAAAATTCTCCCGAAAGGTAAGCGCGCCTTGATCTGCTAATTCTATCATGTTAAAACAATAGAAAGATTTTTTCAACAATCGAAGCGTCTTCTCTGCTCTAAAAAAGCCAAACGCCCAATTCATATTTAGTAGTTTACAAGAAACTCGTCAGACGGAAATTAATTCACGTTACTGACCGGGTTCGTGTTAAATGAGTTCCTTTTCGAGACAAGTTTCCGGTCTCCGATATGAATTCGGTCAGTCGGTGTCGATGTAGTGTCTCAGTGCAGGAGCTTTTTAGTCTCCCGTTTGATTTGAGTCTGGTCTCACAAATTTTCAGAACCGAAATTCTCTGGACAAGACCGTTATAGCAACCGTCCTTATAAAAGTGAGATATCACTCTTTATTACTATTATCAAGTGCTACTGATCTAATCAACTGCCACTGTTGGATTAACCGTACCAATCAACAAGTATTTACATAACTTAATGGCCGGATATCATTTAACACATTTCCTTTTTAACAAGATTAGCTTTTCACTTTGATAAATCGATGATTTTTCATCGTCCAAAATTTTATGGCCTTTAAAATATCACGGAAGAACAAAAGTTTGAAACAGGGCCGTTCCGTTATAGTCGTTCTAGAAAGAAAAACACAATTGCACTTGAATTCACACTCTTTCTTGGTTGAGCAAAGTTCCAGCCATTACACGTTCGGGATTTGGTTGAACATAGTCCAAACAAAAACAAGACTTAATCCTGGCTTCGAGTTGTTTTAAGAGTTGGGATAACAAACTCATGTGCAATTTTGTCAGGGCTTATGTTTCTTAATAATAATAAAATAATAAAGTCATTTTTGTCATGTCTGTCCTAAAATGTAACTTTTAAAATTATGTTTGGCAAAATGAAAGTGTAATATATTGTAACTGAGACAAAACTCTGCGTCCAACTTGAAACTTGTCAACCATGTAGATAGAAAAAATCAGGAGTTTTGTATTTAACGAGTAGTGAAAAAAGACTCTGTCAACTAGGAGAGTATTTCTCGAATCAGGTTTGAAAAATGCAAAACTTTGATTTTGCGAATAAAAAGTAGTCGCCTTGAACTGAGTTTTTGTTTTCAGAAATTCACGCCCTTCCAAAGTCTTAAAATTATACTTTAACCTACTATGCGATAATCCAAGTCCATTATTCAACAGACTGAAAGTTCACACTAAGTTTTTTTTTCTGAAATTCGAGGTCGTTCTTCCAAAGTCTAAAAATTAAACTTTAGACAATGTGATAATCGAAACGGTCCTGTATTCAACTGATAGACTGATAATTTAAACTGTTTATATATTTCTTTAGAAATAAGCATTCGCCCTTCCAAGGTTTTCAAATGAAACTCTAACCTACCATGCGATAGTAACTTTTAGATTTCTAGTTTAACTCTAGAGGAATATGTTTGGATGAAGCCATGCTCAAGTACCGGCAAGTAGACATGTTGTCAAACTCGCGATAAGGAAACCTAGCGTCGTATACACTGAAAACAATTTTGTAGGAGTTTTCTAAAAAAGGCGGTTGTTTCTTCGTTTTCGCAGCTTTGCTGGCGAATGGAGGCGTTTATTTGTACGTTTGTTCTAGTGACCATAACGTCACAAGCGTGGCTAGCTATAGAAAAGGTCATGTGCTTTAGTCACCGTGGAAATAAAAAAAACTTTTATTAATTTATAGACTGAAAGAAATACAAAGTCTGACTGTTTTGGCTTCCGAATCAACTCCCAGTTGGTTTTAATACTTTTTAAATAAACTTGGTAGTTCTTATCTGATTCAAAGTGAAACAGTGCAGTATGAGTGAAAAAATATGCCTGAATAATACGACGACTAAGTTTCAAAAATTGTGAGTAGCTGGTTTTTTGTAACTGAGTATTAAGGATGAGGAAAAGAGTATATATGTATGAAACCCTAACCGTCAATTAATCGTCCAGAATTTCAATTTGTTATTTCAATAACCCATTTTATTTGGTACAACATTTAGTTACACCTTGTTGAGACAGACATCTTAAAGCGTTATGAATTTCGGCAATTACGAACGACATGAAAGCATGGACAGTTGTTTCTTTTAATAGTGGGCTGGCGCTTTCTGTGCGTCACCTAAACAACGCCAGTTTGGCACAAAAATATTAGTGACTAGTGACTTAAAGCGGTAGGAGCGTAACTAATTCAGAGATCGGCAAGTTAAACATAAAAAGCTTTGCGTTGGTGTAACAAAGACCAAGTCTGCCAATATCATCCATATTTATGATGCCTCGTGACTCGGTCTACAACTCAATGTTGTGTTTTATTTTGCAGTAAACAGTGACTTACACGGTTAAAGCCGAAAAATGGCCAAAGAAGACGATCTCGAGTATTCGGATACCAAGAAGATCACGTTCAACGTGGAAAAGGAAGAAATTGAAGAGATAAATAACCCACATCCTACTACGGATATCGAGTCCAACGGTGTTACAGTGCGGATTTACGAAGCCGATACCGACCGTGGTAAATGGGGAAACCAGATCGAGTTCGTTCTCGCCGCGATCGGGTTCGCCGTTGGATTGGGAAACGTTTGGCGTTTCCCCTATCTTTGTCAGAAAAATGGAGGAGGTAATTTTCACATTTTCCTATTTACATCTGCTTCAGTTGCTTGGCTAGACGACGAGTGAAGGCTTTATTCCTTAATTTTTTGCGTACCCTTTCAGCAGCTAGTCTTCTTAGCGCTTACCGTCTTTATGGTATGAAAAGAAAAAAAAACTTTAAACAAAACTGAATTGTCGCCAGTAGTAAATTAGAAATGGTAAGCCTTAAATTATTGCGAGAGAATAATATTCTCGCGTTAAAATCAACGCACGTGTTTTGTTCGGTTTCAAAACATGTTGCGTTTCCGTTTACGCCAATGGATCAAATAGGCGCAAACTGAATGTTTCTCATTCATGATCAATTAAATATAAAGAAGAAAAGAGTACTTTCTAAGTTGAAATTCATAGTACACCTTCCGAACTTGAGACGTTTAGTTTAGAGTAAAATTACCTCCTGTGAGAGTGAATTGTTTTCTTCGTTCATTCATCTTCTTCGTCAAAAGACAAGAATAAACAAACTTGAGCCATGATTTGTTCGCGAATTTCTCTTGATATACGACATACTAATAATCTGTAATTTCAGAAATTTTTATTTGGTGAAAAGGACGAAACTTTTGAACAAAACGTTTCCTATATTCAGCTAAAAACTCTAATACGTACGAATAACACGTACGATTTTTCTAAACCGGTATTTTTGCTACGTCACATGTAAACATAGACAAAGAGTTCCCTTTCGACTCCTTTTCAATAGCGTGAAATACTGAAAAAGAGAATTCACAGAAATTCTCAGCTAAATATTACGCAATAATATTTTCATTCAATTATGAAGGCTTCATTTCAAGTCCCTTTTACTAAGGTAAAACGTTAAAAGCAATATTGACGAATTCTCTGTCGCGTATTCTTATTAGCATAATTTAAGTCTTCTGAAATCATCTAGGCAGACACCTTTTCAAAATTATGATATCTCTTGAATAATCTCCTCAACTGTAATATCCCGATCTTATTCCTGTCCAATAAAAATAACTTAAAATAACTAAAATATTAGAATTAATACCCGTAGTAGTGGTAATGGTTTTATGATAATTTCTGAAGGTTTCGCTTCGTACAAGCTGGTATTGAATCACGTGTGTTTGTTTACAATTTCTCTGTTGTTCCCGCCATTATTTTCGCGCGCAAATGTATTTAAAATGCCATGTGACCGGAAACGTTTGTACCTGTCGAGATTCTGAAACTCCATGGAAACCACTATGCTGTAAAACACTTCAGCCGTTCAGCCGTTCGGCCGCCCTTTCCCGTCCCGAATCCCGGGGCTTAATAAATTTTACGCAGACGTCTTCTGTTTCAGCTGCTTCTTTTGCTTCTGCGTGAAGCAAAGAAAATAGGAGACGTCTGCACAAAGACTATGTGGTTAGGAATTTCTTGTAAGAGATCCTGCTTAAGAAGTTATTCAGTCGTTACAGCATAAAATTCGATACAATATTCATTGTAACAATTTCGCTATTTTCTCAAGAGTCGAAAAAGAGACAATTTCGAGGACGTTTATCGGGTTAAGTCCAGTTTTGCACTAGCACTAACTAGTAAAAGAAATAGGAATATTTAAAAGTAACGACCCTACGAAAACAGCGACGTTTTGACTTTTTGTAGGAATGGGGAGTTAGGAAACAGATAAAGGATGCCCGAGAAATGCTGTATATAAGCGAGACATCCGTGAAGGGCAAATTAATATTTGAAAAGTCATCACCGTTCGAGTGTTTATGATGATTTCGCAGAGATGAATCGACCCAGATTGCTGCTTCTGCGGTAGTCGTTTTTTCCAGCAAAAAAGTAGCGAATCTCGGAAAGTCACGAGTGAAAAAGTGAGAAATAAGAAAGAATGTGATTTTTCAACGATCTGTGAATAGCACGCCACGGCGTGAATCCGCGAAGCTATTGTTTCATAGAGATTATAATCTTTGTAAACATTATTTTACCGCAGTAATTTAATTTCATATACATTCTTTACCGCTTGTTTGCGCTGTCTGAGTTTCATAAAAACAGACAAGAACAATCCATTTCTACCAAGAGGCGGAAATGGCTGCCATTGTAATGTAGCCAATTAATAAACTAGTCAAATGCTATCTGCCACATATAAAGCTTTCTTTCGCCGCCGAATGCTAAAAATACGACAAGGCATATTTTATTGTCCAATTTTCAACGATTTTCATATTGCTGGCTGTGACTTGTATTCAGTGTAGTCATTACCCCAGGAGGCGGGGGACCCAAATTATCCGTTTTCCGTGAAAACGGACTACGGAGTACATTTATACAGTTTATCCACCTTGAAAAAGAAGAATAGAGCTGTGTCGAGACAGCATTTCACCACGTCAAATTGTAATTAAATGTTGCGGTGTATTAACTTGTATTTACAGAATTGAATAAATCTTCAATCTTTATTCTGTCCGTGTTACTAAAAGGGGCGTTGCTTAAGTTCCGGAAAATTCCTCAAGATGGCGACCTTACCTTTGACCTTTCTGCTAATGAAGATCCTTTGACTTCCATGCAAGCTCCAATCTTCAGTTCACTACGAAGCAAACGTTTCCCAAGTCATTTCGAGCTGTGAAATATGCCCAGATATATTTGCGCATCTGACCTCGAGCGACCGGGAGAGCAAATAGACTTTGCGGGGGAGGGACCCTGAACTGATAAGCAGCTTCGAAAGGCGCGAAAAAGATCGACAGCTGTCAATAATGTCGCTCGTAGGTTTGTTTCGCTCGCTGTACATTCATTCAAACTTTGACCCTTTCCCTGTAGTGTCGAGAGTCAATTTTTTGTTTCTCAGCTCTTGACTTTGAGGATTCAATAAGCTCGTTCGCTATTACTTGAAAAATCGGGTGTGGATCAAATAAACTGTGACGAAAAGCGGTCACAATTGAAATTTGAGCATTTCACGTGCTCTGCGGAGGAAGGTGTTTGTTTTCATCTCCGCGAGAGAAGCGAGAGAAGAGGCCCCGACCGCAGAATTGCTTTCTTTGCAAACATGACCTCGGCATCTATGAAAGATGGCATCGTGAATCTCACGGTCTCTCCTCCTAAGGAAGAAAGGTCGACTGCGGAGCAAAAAGCCGCTGAAGCGGCCGTATCTGTACCTTGTGTGGAAGTCGTGGAAAACGATCGAGGAGGATGGGGCAACAAGATCGAGTTCATTTTGGCCACCGTTGGTTTCGCGGTCGGCCTTGGAAATGTGTGGAGATTTCCGTATCTTTGCCAGAAAAACGGAGGAGGTATTTTGGATTTAAATGTATTCTAGCTTGAGGCCATTATGCGGCTAACCACTAAATGAGTGCGGATTTAAAATACCCAAACCTAGTGCCTCGCCTGGCTTGACCTCTCGGGTCCTTGCGCGTTTTTCCCGGGTTTTTCCTAACTTCATCGTGGGGCGCTTGTTTTGAGTTGTAACTGTATTTACTTTTTTTTCGGCAATAACTTTTTGAGATCAAGGGCGGGCTAGTTTAGCTCCTTTATTTTGTATGAATTTAAAGTATGAGCTGGTATTCTAACTTGCAAACGGAAAACTGGGTTCTAACAAAACTCGATCATTACATGTGCACTCTTACATCGCATCTGGTACTGTTACAGCAAGGCCAAAGACAAAAAGTTTTGATGTGTTTGGAACTTATATAAGCTTATGCCTCTACGCGACACGTATGTTCCCGTTTGTATTGCAAATCGTTTTCGTGTTTGTTTTAGCAAAAGACCAGTCATGATTGAATAAATTCTCTGTTTTCTCTGCTTAAGAGTGGAACATTTTCTGCAGGCGAGAGTTGAAAAAAGATGTTTTGTTCATTAAAAGTGGCTAGCTTCGTTATCTCTGTTTTCATTTGCGTTTGTTTTTCATATGTAAGAAGCTTAGATAATTTAGCGTGGACTGTCGTTGACCTTATTTGAAGTGTTTACATTTTCGCCTGCGAGAGTTTCTGACTAATGACTTGTAAATTATGCACGGCGGTCCTAGCCTATTGCCTTATCTCGTTAGAAAGATCATAAAGAATTGTTCAGCTTAGTTACACAGTGAAAGAACTATCTATTGTGCCATGATCAGTCACGCAAGGCAACTTGCGTTACTTTGCCTCACAATACACATTTCACAATAGGATTTCACAATAAGTTCAAATCTGAGTGGTTCTGGCATAAGTCGGCGAAGGACAGTGTACTCTTATAATTTGTTTCAATAACTATGATTAGTAGACAAGCCTAATGTTTTTGAAACTGGGGGTGGTTGGTGGAAATTCTTAACCACAGCAATCATGTTTTGATTTTTTCTTTTAACCTTAAGATGGCTCTTAAAATGGCATTCCATGGTTTCCAAAAATAAAAATAAAAAATATAAAATTAATAGTTATGTTATCTCAATTTTTTTGTTTACGTCTAGATGACCCAAGCATTTTCTTTGGATGAATGAATTTTAACACACGGTTGTCGTTGTGTATTTGAAACATATATCCTTATATTGCATATTGGGAAATAGGCATTCACTTATGTCATAAGACAATACTTACATAATGCCTATGCTCAGGGGAGACTGCTTTTCCATTGACTGGTGTCATCTTATGTCCTTTGAGTCAACCCTGAGTTAAAATTCAATTATTGCAACTTCATTGGTACCAATTAAATTGTGATCTTTATTTCTGTTAAACTGCAGAGAGAAACGTTGCTTGCAATGGCAAATTTTTTACCTCACTGCAAAGGATGTCTGGGATCATCAGTAATCGCATCAATCAGTCAGGGGGTTGGTCCATTTTCTGACTTTCTTTTGACCCTCCATGACAACTGTTGAATAAGGCTTACTGGTCTTGACAAGACGCATCTTTGTGTGGGTGAATTAGAACAAAGATGTCTCTGTTTTGTTTTCTTTGAGCTTTCTGCAAGGGTCTCTGTATCTGCAAGCATAATAAACAACACCTGCTAATTGCTAAATTTTATTCAAAACAACAAGGGTCATGGGGTTGCATTATACAAACAATCAAGTACACTGCACACTCAACTTTTGTTATAGCAAAGAATATCATTGAGGTTACTTTTTGATATTATTAATGTGCCAGCCAAAAGTCTATTGGCTAAATCTGAATAACCAAAAGAATGTTTGTAAACAGATAACTCCTAATTTCCCAGTGTAAAAATATGTTAAATTGTTCTAAACAGACACATAAACAAAGAGAGTTGAAACTGTGCCATGTTCAGTTTTCTATTCCTTATAATTCTTTCACAGAGGTGATCCTGTCTGGTGCAAGAATTTGCGTGTTAATAGTTGTGATTTGGATGAGTGATTTCATTTATATTTAATTAGGTCCATGTTTTTTTCTTTCAAGAATTGTCATTGGCAATTCATAGCAATCATGCCTGCTATGGCTTTGGATGTTGACAAATTCTTTTAATTAAGTTGTTTTCTCTAAATGTGACCTAATGCCAAGGCTACACATAATATTAATTTTTTTCATGTTTGCATTTAAACTTAAAGCTGCCAACTGAGTTGACAGTTTGATCAGACAAAACCATACCCAAGGTAGACTTTTGTTCATCACAAAATGATGGTCATGGATGTTTGAAAACATGTATGTACATATCATATCTGACCACATTTGAGATTTTATCAGCCATTGATGGCTTTATAAAACAATCAGATTGCTTATCTGCATGGTCAATGAGAAACAGTCATTTGGCTGTGCTTCATTGTCTATTCCCTAATAGAAAACTGTGACTCTCGGGTAGTTCAGGTCTTAACTAGCAAGTGCTGAGCTTACTAACACTTATTTTCGTGGGTCTTTTGCAGTCAGAGTAAAGGTTTGAAATCCCTTTTTTCCTGAAATTGACAAAATGAAGTCAATCTACTTCAGAAAATTGAAGCCCACATAACTCACAACTGATTTAAATTTTAACATCATAAATGTGTTTAAATTTTTGCAGGTGCCTTTTTGATTCCTTACTTCCTGAGTTTGTTTCTTATTGGCATCCCACTGTTCTTCCTTGAGCTTGCAATTGGCCAGAGTCTGCGACAGGGATCCGTTGGAGTATGGAATGCCATTCACCCTTACCTTGGTGGGCTGGGCTATGCTTGCGTTGTTGTTTGCCTGTTAGTGGGGATGTACTATAACATGATTATCGCCTGGTGCTTTTACTACCTGTTTGCGTCATTCCAAGACCCTTTGCCATATTCCGACTGCCCACGATTAGAAAATGGTACAGTGATAGAGCAGTGTAAAGAGGCTGGCCGCACACAGTATTACTGGTACCACAAAGCTCTTGATGCATCGTCATCCATTGACGAGAGTGGTGGGCTTGTTTGGCATCTCATCCTAGTTCTTTTGGTGGCTTGGGCTGTTGTGTTTTTGTGCATGATGAGGGGAGTTCAATCTGCTGGCAAGGTAGGTGGGAAATAAGAATAAATTCTACCCATCACTTGCCTGGGGGTGCGGAGGTGTAGTGGTTAGTGCATTGGACTTCAGATCTGAAGCTCGGTGGTTTGACGCCCAGTCCCTGTCATTATGTTGTTTCCTTCGTTAAGAAACTTTCCCCCACATTGTCTCATTCCTCCCAGGTGTATAAATGGGTACCAGCGACATACTGCTGGGGGTAACCCTACGATGGACTTGCATCTTATCCAGGGGGGAGTAGCAATACTCTCAGTCACTTCATGCTACAGAAACCGGGTTAAGCACAGGCTCGTGTGGGCCTTTGGCTCGTGTGCGATTACCTTTTTTTTGTTTTTTACCATGGCTTGCCTACTTTTCCTTTCTGCCAATAAGAGAAAGAGACAAAGTGGGTAGTGCATTATTACTGTTCAATTTGACTGTGATTATGACGTCTGCACATGTTGTCACCCGCTGTTGTCAACAGTTGTCAACTGTCATCAACAGTCCTCTTCAGGACTGCACTCGTCAGGGGTCACAAATACAACCTACTATTGACACGACTCCTGGCTAAGTTACAATTCACTGTGGTTAGCAATTACTGAACTACTTTACTTAATATTTTATACAAATGTACGTTTTCTTTGAGGACAATATATGTAAGCTTGATTGTTGAAGATTTATTGTATTAATGACGTTATTTTCAATATACACATATTAGCCCATATAAGGTGGAGCACATGTTTTAAAAACTATACCTAAAACTAGCAACAACTTGAAGATAATGACCTCCAAAAGTAACATTGTAAAAGGCTGCTTACACTGAACCTTATGTCGGTAGCTACTTTTGTAACTTTGGGACACATGTATGGGTATTTTTGTATCTTGCAAAGTCACATGTGCACAATGATTTACATATGTTTGATGTTGTTCATTCTCAGGCTGTATACTTCACTGCTACTTTTCCTTACATTGTGCTGACAATCTTCTTTGGCCGTGGAGTTAGCCTGGAGGGTGCAGGAGCAGGAATCGCTCACATGTTTAAACCTCAGGTAAAGCTGGTCACCCTCAGTCTTAATACTACAAACCTTTGCAGGCTGAGTTTTGCCAAACTTCATGCACATTAAGTAGTTTAGTTATTAATGTCTAGAGTAGAGGTTTTCTGAATTGAATTTGCAAACTATGTGAGTAACAAAAAGTGTGCATTTTGACAGCTTACGTTTGTGGAAAGAAATCTTCTACCTCTATAAGTCAGACCTAAAGTCATCAAGTGCAGTGGAAAGTTAATCAATCTTTTTTCTACTATGGTTTTCCTTTGGCCAAATTCAATCTAGTTGTGTTAGCTTGAGGGCCTTTGTTGATTCGTTATTGTATCAGAAAGAAAGGGCACACACCCCAGATTAACAAACATTTCTTTTTCTGTATGCTGGAACTTGTATCGTGGTTCTATCTTTTAAGTTCTGTGGATGAAATCCTGACAGACAGTGACCATGAAATTGAGAACTACTTAGGAGTACTTTTAGTAATTGGTACTGCTCAATTTTTTTCATTGCTACATTTAAGAGGCTTTAATTTTTGTTTTGCAGTTTTCAAAGCTCATAAATCCGCAGGTTTGGCTGGAAGCTGCTACTCAGATCTTCTTCTCCTTGAGTGTTGCCTTTGGAGGGCTTATTGCCATGTCGAGTTACAACCCTGTACACAACAATTGCCACCGTGATGCTATCATGGTCTCCCTCATCAACTGTGGAACATCTGTTTTTGCCAGTATTGTTATTTTCAGCATTCTTGGGTTCAAGGTTGGTGTTGAACTGGACTTACTTAAATATTCAAGTCACATTTTTCACACACCATGGAAACCAAGTCAAACACCTTCAACTTGATGTTTGTTGCTGCTCAAGTACTTGAGAAGTCTTGTTTCTTGACTGACTTTGAGATTGCTCATTTCGACTCTTGTTGTGGGCTTGCAGACACATAACACTTCAAACCTTTTGGCCCTAACATGGCGAAAATGAAATCACTCTTTACATCATCACTGCTTGTTGACTTCAAACTTTCAAGTGATGAGAATAAAGGAAAGGATCACCAAGGATAAGCTGTCTTGATATTTAGACAAATTATCCTTATGAGTTCCATACAAAATGTATGGAAAATAGTAAGGAGAATATGCATTTTCATATCAGGGCTTAAAGGGTTTTATTGGTCTTTGTGTTGTCTTGCTTCCTCTGGTATGCTTTGGCAAAGATTTGAAGGCACAGTCACAATTACACTCAAACTAAGAAAGCCATGAACACTGAAAATATTTCTGGAATGTTTATTGTGTTTTGACCAATTAGGTGGGAGACTGCAGAAAACAAATGGGTTTCTCAGTCACATAATGGATTTGTTCTCAATTTGTTTCTGAAGACCTCAAGATTTAACCTATATCTTAACTTTAATACAGGAATTTAAATTGTTATTTCTTTCTTTCACTTGTACTACAGGAGTGAAAAATGTTTGAGTGGTCTTTGGCTTGTTGCGGCCACATTGTAGCAACAACCGCAGATTGTCAAAACCAGCGTTCGTTATTCTTCAACAGCCTAGTGTACCTTTGCTAAATTTGAAAATGTGTCATTTTCAAAATTTGCAACTAGACATCGTATGATGCAAGCCCAGCTTGAAGGCAGTATGATTCGGCCTAAATGAATTGCGCCAGTTGTGCTATCAGAAATAACAGCAGCTTAGGGCAAATTTTGAGGAAGAACATTGCAATTTTTACATAGGTGAAATAACTGCTGCTTGAGTTGCTTTTATTTGAAATGTTGGAACCGCTAATTGTTGCCTCGGCTTGTCGAAAAATTGAATTCTTTAAAAGTGCTCAAACCTATTTTCGCTTGGCAGTGCATGTGGCTCTCAGATAGATAGGATATAGCAATTTCAATATTTCCTGGAAAATAAGATAAAGGTTAGATCTTGAGGTCTTTCGAAACAAATCGAAAACCAACTCAATTCCGTGAATGAGAAACCCATTCGCTTTCTCAGTTACAAGGTCTTGCATGTAATTCAGTGTAAATCCAGTTTGAAAAGTTCAAATGGTTGTTGACACCATCAAGAATTAAACTGCCAGCCTTTTGTCACATGACCAATATCCCAGCCTTGGGCCCCCATGGTGTTCTCAATTGTCTCCTCTGTTTTAGTTTTTTTTTAATTAATTAAGTGTTAAACTCATTTCTTTTAAACTTACAGTGTAATTCATGGTTCTTTTCCCTGTTTTTCCAGGCCACTCAGTCCTTAAATGACTGTCAAGACTATTATGGAAAAATGAATGTCACAAATGGAACAACGGCAGACTTGGTTCAAGAAAAGTGCAAAGATTTGGAATACTGGCTATCAGAGGTGGGTTGTAAAACTTAACCCCATATGTAAGTGGAACACTTTGTGGCAAAATTTGGCAAGATGCCTGCATGGCCCCATACTTAATAGACCGAGGTCATGGTTAAATCTCCTAGCTTTATTATTTTCAGATGAATGAAATGTACAGCCTGTTTTCTATGATCTCTCTTACTCTGAGAGTGCATATACTGTAATTCTGGAGACTAATCGTCATTACATAGTCTGTGATTGTGCTCTCCTTTCCTCTGTGAAAGACAAGCTAAGGGAAAAGTTGTAGCTCAAGGAAAAGTATGAAAGTGAAGGAGGGGGAAGGAGAGGCTGGTTTGCTGACTACAGGTTGACTTAACAAGTTGTTGTTTCTGTTTTTCAGTCTGCCTCTGGCCCTGGATTGACTTTCATCGCATTCACTGAGGCCATTGTAAAGATGCCTGCTTCTCCTATCTGGTCTGTGCTGTTTTTCTGCATGTTGTTGACTCTTGGCCTGGGCAGTATGTTTGGAACTTTGGAAGGAGTCATCACTCCATTTTATGACATGAAGATTGTGCCTTTCAGGAAAGAGATCATGACTGGTATGTATTTACCTGAAATATTTTATAAACCAATTTACAGTGCTCTGCTCACAGATTTAAACCCCCCAAAACAAACACTGTTCAAGGATGAGTAAAACTAGCTATTTTAATGCCATATTGTACCTTGATTTTTTTTTCAGCAATGATCTGTGCCTTTTGCTATTTCATTGGATTCCTGTTCTGCCAGCATTCTGGACAATACTGGCTCCAGATGTTCGACAACTACTGTGCCACTCTGCCACTGCTTTTTATTGGCTTGTGTGAACTCCTAGGCGTGAGTTACATCTATACAACTGAAAGGTGAGCCCCTTAACCTTGGACTTTCATGCTGTGGTCATTGTTTTTCAATTGTCCAAAGAGGGAATTTGGGATCATTTGTGAATAGAAAATAGTTTTTGTTTTCTGATCAATTGATGTGAAATTTCTCTTACAGATTTGAAGATGACATTCAGTATATGCTTGGCTTTCGGCCGCACTTGTACTGGAAGATTTGCTGGCGTTATGTATCACCGGCTCTCATCACCATTATCTTCATCGCCAGTATCATCAACCTGGCCATCAACCCAATGCAGTACTCAGCTTGGGATGCCTCACAAGTAAGTTTGATTTTGCTTTATATTTGTCAGCTCATTAACCCATTGCTGTTGTTTAGTACTTTTCCTGTCCACATCTGGGTGTAAACCATAAACCTGAGAATGTGGTGGGAGCATTTTGTGCAGCACATGCACCATGCCATGGAGGTTTTTTTTGATCTCACATATAGTAGGGTAAGGGAGGTTGTAGCCCTGTCCATGTGATGTTCCAATAAGAGAGGTTTGACTACATATTAGCCTGCAAGACAGAGCCAAAAGGGGAGGGAAATAGGGAGTGACAAGCACAAAGAAGAAGGAGAGTACCTTTTTCCCTTCCCTAGTGTTCTGGGCTTGCATCTTGCACTTCCTTATTTCCACTCTCCCTCCCTTTTAAGTGCCTACAGGCAAATTGCATATAAAATCACTCTTTCTGATATCTTCAGTGGCAGATCAAGCTAATGTTTTTCTTCTTGCCTTTTCAGTCCAAAACAGTGGATACCAACTATCCTGGCTGGGGCTATGCTGTCATTGTTCTGTTAATCTGTACCTCGGTACTCTTTGTGCCCATCGTTGCTGTCCTTCGCTATTTTGGCATACTGAAATACCAGAAACCATCGGCACAAAAACAAGGTGAGGGTGTTATTGCCCCAGGGTCAGTGACTCCATCAATGTCACGTGTACCTCTGCCTCCCATGGAAGTGCCGCTGGCTGGAACCCGTGATGACGAAGACTAGTGATAAGTTGACTTGGGTGTTTATGGTCCTGGTACTGGTACAACTGTCATACTGTTACGAGTTCACCTTGGTTCCCACTTTTGCGTTGTATTGGTTATACGATACCTGTCCAAATCTGCTGTTGGTACAAGACATACTGGTTCAAGTTCACCCCAGTAGCTGAAAGAGATTGGGGTTCTCATTCAGATCTAAGGGCTCGTGACAGTTTCGTGCAAATTCGGTATGACTGTTCATTCATATCCCTTTAGTTTGAGTCATTTCGTTGTATGGTGAAACCTGTATGAAGCGGACCCCATATTAAGCGGCCACCTTAATCAAGCAGACAAGAGCGTCAGTGAGTTCCGTATTTTCTGTGAAATGAACCTGTATTTAGCGGACATCTTATTAAGTGGACACTAGTGAGAGTCCCATGGGTGTCCGCTTAATGCAGGGTTCACTGTAGAAATGAGTTATATAGTTTGGATCCGTACCAGAATGAATGTTGTACTAGTATCACGTAAACACCCCCTTAACTGTATATAAACTAAATCAGAGTCCAGGGGGGATTTGCTTCTTTTTATCTCTATAACAAGTCTACTCAATAGTGAAGAAGACACAACCTGAATTATGTGTGTTCTTTATTGGGTTCTTTTAAAAATGTCTTTTAATAATAAAATCATTTAAAAATAAGGCAATAAATATTTTAAAATAGTCTCTCCACTGTAGGAGGGAGATTGAATTAATATAATGTAGTGAAATAGGATCACATTAGTAAATCCTGCAGGTTTGTTGTGTATTACTGTTAAGTGTAAACGGTCATGTGTTTAAAGTAGTCTTGTATGGAGTAGATGTGTTTGGTAAAAAGCACAACTACAGGGACTATTTTCATGAGTTTGCAATAAACAGGCAATTCAACTGCACACTATGTAACAAACAAAGTTGTTCACATGAGGCTCTTGCCTTTGGCATGAAAGGCACAATAACAATAACAAACCATTGCCAGCCGTGATTGCCTTTGGCATGAAAAATGGAACTCTGGAGTGTTGTAAACAATCACCTTTTTTGTGTCTACCTTTTTAAGATATAAAGATTTAAATAGCCTCTGGACTGTAGGGTCTTAACTCATAAACAAATGTATTCTCTGGGGAAATGGGAGTTGTAGGAAATGTAATGAGAATGAGGGATCAGATATTATTTTAGGTATTCCTAACATTGCAGTATGTCTTTTCATGTTTGATTGGTAAAATGATCAAAACTGTTGTGTCTGGTGTTGCAGTTGTAAGATGGAGAATGCGGTTTTTATGTGTCCTGGTGTATATGTGGGTCTTAAAAATTAGTTGAGGAGGGTTGAAAGCACAGAGTCATAATAGTGCTGTCACATGTTTAGGGTGTTTAGTTTGCCTGGGTGTGGTATTGTTTACTTGCATCTTTTTGCACTATATGCCAACCAAAAACAAAACGCTGTTGCTTAAGATCAAAAATTTACTTGTGTTCATCTAAAAACTTGTTGATTAATGTTTAATTGCCCTGCAAAAATAATGGCACAAAAATTGATAGTCTTGGTTTACTATCTTTGGTGCAAACTCCCATAACTGCAGGCCAGTTGTTAACTTTTCCTAGTAATGTGGTGTAAATTTTCTCTTAAGTTTCCTCTTTTTCAGGTTTTTATTGTTAATGTAGTAGTCCTAGTGACTTTCCAGGTGAATCAGATAATTATATGTTTGCACCTACAATACTCTACCAGGAATGAATACGGAGAACTTTTCCGGTATTGGAAACACGTTTGATGACTTGAACGCAGGAGTATCAGTGGTTTAATTGTTGTGTCGGTCGTAAGTCTGACAACCTGAGCAGTTTTTTCAAAGCCCTTTAAAGTACATATTAGATGTCATTAAGTGTGTGGCTGTTGAGCAATTTTTCACATGCATTTAAGTGAAAATCAATGATATTTTGCCTTCTCATTTACAAAAAATCCTTCATTCTCATTACTCGGCCTACATTAGCATTTGATAATTAGTAAAGAGGTTATGTTTTAAGTGCTTCCAGGGTTCACTGGATTAGGTGAGGTGAGGTGAAATATGTATAATTTAGCATCTCTCCCAAAATATTTTCTGAATAAATTATGTGCAAGATAATCAAATCATTGGAAAAAAAATTGTTCAATCTGGTAAGATTTTCCTAAGCTTTTAAATGTTTTAAAAAATGGTTTCTTGTTTCAAGGTAGTTGAATTTTAGTGCTGTTTAATCAGCTTGTAATTTGATTTACTGCAGACCAATCATTGTTCTGTAGTTAATTACCCTGTCAGTTATTTGCCATGTGATCTTTCAGTGTTTGAATTGTAACATGCTGCCATGTATTTATTGCACTGCAGTGTTTATTACGAGGCTTATTGTTAACTGAAAACATGGAGCTTATTTCTTTACAGTACCTAATCATTATTCAACAATTTTCCTTTCTGTGCAATGCACTAAATTTACCAAGTTTTATTGATATATGTTCATTACAGAATTCAAATGTCTTAGCCATTGTAGAGTTTGAATCTGTTTTGCTGCAATGGGTTCCTTTATATCTTCCAACACTACAACAAGCTTTCTCTAGAGAGGTGTATTTGGAAGGATTTCTGTAAAATAGAACATTGGTGTGGTAATGAAGGTGATCAGTGATAACTAGAATATTTGGGTGCTCTCTTAGTAGCCTAGATTGTGCCTCTCTATAGTGCTCTCTCTTTTTTCATCTTGGCATTCAAGGAGGGTACCAGAAATACAGTCAAACCCTACTCAAGGACACCTTGTTATTATGTGAAGTTATGCAAGTGCCGTCCCATACATTTTCTTTACAATTAACCCACCTATTTTGGACACCCTGTTAATACTGTTCTTGTGTTATTATGGTGTCCATGACAACAGGGTTTGACTGTACGAACTTGCCTTCCTTCCAGTAGTAGTTCTTCAAATAAAAAGTAGGTAAACTGTAATTCAGCAGTATTGTTATTCTGATACTGTACGTGTGGGACAAAATGAAAAGATTTTTACATCTTTATTTCAAACCTAACTAAAATATTTCCCCTTTTGCTGGCCAAAATGGTCAAAATTGTTAAACTGTTTCAGAATTAAAGAGCTCGAAAGCCTTTACCCTTTGGAACCCACCTACACCCTCCCTGTTATTCTGGCCACCAAAGAGCTACAATTAACTTGGGGGAATGACTTTGCCGCATTTTGTCAGGTCAAAATGTGAATGTAAGGTGGGGTTCCTGTGTACTTATATTATAGCTTATAAAGGGGGATTACCCCTCCTGTTACTTACGCAGCATTTATAGATATATCATATACTACTCAGTTGCCTTTAATGATACTGGGTCGTTACACCAGGCACTGCTTCAAAGAGCAAATTGAGTGTGTCAGTGGGTTTTATGAATGACTTTCTGTTACTGCAGGATAAAGGATGTGCACTGTGTAATTATGGTATCTGCTCTCTGAACAACCTGGGCCTCAAGATTATAATCGCATTTGGTTTCATATAGTTTGCTTTGTAAATGGTGAAAGAGTCTTCTGTAGTGACTGTAATGATACTGGTATAGCGTCATTTGACGAATCAATAACGCGATGAACCAATCAGAACTTGAGTAATTATTTGTAAACAAAGTACATGTAGTGGAGAACAATAAATTGTCTTAGCAAAGCAGGGTTTTGTTTCTGAAAGGTTCAAAAGATGAACAAAAGTGTGCGCTTTGTTGTACCAGAATATGTTCCGTAAACACCAAATGATAGTCATTTCAGGACCTCTGTTATAGCTAAAGTGAAACACCTATCTTGCTTAATTATTTACTATAACACGACCTTTATGTGATTTAAAATAATACAGTCGGGGAAGTACCTTTTCTTTCCGAATCCTGTTCCTTGTAGAATGGCTGCTGCTTCTGTTTATAGTTATTTGATATCTTTTCAGTGCTTTCACCTTTTCCCTATCTCTTTCCGAATGTGAGGTTTAGTACAAAGCCTGCCAAACCAATTCCGCTTGAAAGCAGCTTCCACTTAGCCTCGCTTTCAAATCGAGGCGATAGGCAACTCCCGGTGGAAACGGAAATGGAAATTGCTCCTTTGATTGTTGATAGATTACCAAAGATATACTTTTTGGAGTAACTTAAATATTTTGTGATGTCTAATATAATTGTTGACTTAACATAATCAGAACCTAAAGAGTTGTTGTAAAATTATCTTATATATATCATGCGCAGTTATTTCCGATTTACTGTGAGCCTGCCACGGGCTGTTTAGTGTGAAATGTAAAATAAAGCTTCTCATAAAACTAGCGTGTTGCGGTTTCTTTTCGTTTAACAAAGCAAACACGATGATTGATATGCCCCTCCTCTCCCCCTTCCTCCGGGAAATGAGGTGTTTGGAATTTTGGTCAGGGGTGTGCTTGAAACCCTAGTCGGGCAAGAACGTCATGCTAGCCCACGTATAAGGCACTAATAACATTACAATCCTATATGAATATATACAACAACTGATTAACGCACCTACCTCCACTAACACACACTTCCTTCACTTGTACTCACTTTCCTTCATTTGTACTCGCTTTCCTTCATTTGTACTCACTTCCCTTCACTTGTACTCACTTACCTTCACATTAGTGCCTTATATGTGGGCTAGGATGACGTTCTTGCCCTCTGAACAGACTCCTTAGTGAGGAAGAGGATGCAAGGAGAATGGGCGATCGGAGCGAACCCAATGCAGAATGGGAACGGGGCAGGGTCCATCGTCCCGTTCCCCAACACTCGCACCTTTCACTTCGCTCGACGATTTTAGCTGTGATCTAACCGCCACATAGTGGAGATGTAGAAAGGAACACAGGGGAATCGAACCTCCCGCTTCACGTACGTTGTGCACGCCCCTCCTGTTTAGTTGACTCCCTCTTTCTACTGCGAAATATTGTGCTTGTGTAATTCTTCCGCTTCCAGCCCTCTTTTCCTGCCTCTCTTGCACTTCCCGCCCTCTCCTCTCCATGGTTCTCGTCTTCGCCCATGAGGAATGGGTCATCTCGTAGTCTGGTGCTCTCCATTTTCGCAGCCCTGCATGGCGAGCTTTTTCGCGATCATTGCGCATTGCAGGTGCAAAGAAATTATAAGGCACGATTGTTAGTTGCGTGCGTGCGTGAGGTGTCATTACTCACAGTGTGGAACCTTTGTTTGCAGTCTAGACCTAGACGTTTCCGTCCGCTGACCACTAATTAATTTTAACCAAAACTCGATGAGTGTTCATAGCCAGGGACTACTTCAAAACAAGTCCCATAAGACATTTTTAAACTTCTTTACAGTTATATAACCTTTAGATGTAGAGGTCCCCACGACGCGTAAATAAACTGGACTGGTTCGGTATTGCCGGATCTCTGTTGTAGAGAGGCTGGAGCCAGACGTCACTTGAAGTGTAATAGAACAAAACTGAATGCAAAGACTAATGCAAGGCTGGCTCTACGGCATATAGTTCTGGTCCTGAGGAAGGCTAATTTTGTTAGCCGAAATATTGGCCGTTAAATAAATCAGCCCTTTGCCTTAGAGCCAGCCTTGCAATCAGTTTTTTCAAATTTTGTTTTTAGATAGTACTTTGAAGAAAACATAAAGAAATTCTACTGAGGAACCGAAGCCATCCCAGACCATCACAATGATTCATTGTTATCGCTCAGTCAAGATTATGTAATTTAGGATCTAGACCACAAAAACCAAACTCTAATGTTTTTGTTAGTTCTGTTGAAGAACATCCTTCCTTTTCCTTTCTTCACTTCCATACCAACGCCAGGGGTGGAGGGGGGGGGGGGAGGGGAAGAGCACTTGAGACCCATGTTTGGGTATAGGGGTGTCGCAGAGGGTTGCATCCTGTTTAGGATACCTACCCTGTGTAGGACAACATCCTTTTTAATTTAAAAAAGGGAAAAAGTCCTGGGAACGAGGTTGATTAAGTTACAAAAGGTGAGAAAAGCGTGAGTGGTTATATCTAGTAACGGATAACTTCTTTCACAGCAAAATCGAGCCTACATATTTTGTTCTTATGTAATTGTGAAAAAAAATGTTGCTTTCGTGATGTTATTTGCGACGATAATGCCGTTTTTCGCAAGTTTGTAACCATACACTCCTTTTATTTTTTATAAGAACGTCTAATTTTGCGGCTGAGGCTGAACCGAAACTGAATGTTCTTATTTTTTTCAGGTTTTGAGCCTAAAATGTTCTTAGCATGTTCTTAAGTTACATGGTATAGAAGTTCAGAAAACTGATATAAACGTGACCAGGAAACCTTAAAACGCCCATTGTGCGCTGTATCATACCAAATTTCTTTGACATACATGCTGTTGTTGTTTTTTCTTCTTAGCAAAATTCGCTTTATTACTCTTCCACAGTTGAGAAAGAAAGAAAATATAGCCTGAGCTCTACGTTAAAAACAAAACAAAACAAAACAAAACAAAACAAAGAAAATGTGATTCGATAGAAATTCATGTTGTTACTCATGATGTGTTTTTAGCTCAATGCAAAAACGGCTGCAGAGCTGAAAAAAGTTACTGCCTTGTCTCTTAGTCTCAGCTTGGGTACGTTCTTAGTATGTTCTTAAAATCTGGGTCAATTTCAGCCTCAACGTTCTTATAAAAAAGGTTCTTATAAAAAAAAAAGAGTGTACACTCTGTTTTTTTTCTTTATAAGAACGCGTAAAATTTGGCTGAGCCTGAGGATGTTCTTATTTTCGCCCATACATTTTCTTAAATTTGGAGGCAAATCTCAGCCTCAACGTTCTTATAAAAATAGTTCTTATAAAGAAAAAAGAGTGTATAGCATGTCGATAGAACTGGTAGTTTGAGTATAAACGTAACTCGTTTAAAAACCTGTGTATGCATATACAAAAAAAAAAATAGAAAACCTGATGGACATTAAAAAAAATAAAAACAAAAGTAAATAAAAAATGCCACAATGTCTTTTTCTCGAGTCAGACCTCACCGTTTTTTAACCGAGTTCAGACCTTGAACTTCGAACATGCCGGGAAAACTTTAAGTCTGCTGCAAATTTTATTCCAAGTTAAAACGTTGTTACAATAAGAAATAGTATAGTGTGGTGTTTAATTTGCCAAATCAAAAAAGAAAAAAAGAAAAGCAAAGAAAAGCAAAAATTCGAACGTCTTGACTTGAGAACGGCGGACACCGGAAGTTGCCCTGCAAAATGGAACACAATCCGAGGTGTATGTAGATGTAAACCGGAAGTGTATTACAAGCACGAGACCAAATTCACTTACTCCGTCGCAATTTATAATTTATTTTTCTCGTCGGCAGAAGTGTTTTTTTCGTAGATATTCTTGAAATTGAAGAAGTCTGTTGACAAGGTGAAAAAAGAAATGCCCGGAATTGAGCTTGCAAGGGCAAAGACAATACGTCCCACATGCGCTGTGCGGGCTGGCGGGATAGACTTACAATGAAAGCATGCGTACAACAGGCTGTGTGAACAGAGCGCTCCAGGTTCTATAATTAGCGGTTGATTTGTAATGGCGATCAAAACATTGGGTTACTACACTGGAGCGTTGAGATAGCATCCATCTCGAGCAAAAAGTCATCAGTTGGAAGTTTTGTTGGAGTTGTAGAACAATAGCTCTAACAAAAGTCGGATAAAAGGATGAGTTATCTTTGGACGTTTGTCAATTTCTCAGGCACGGTCTGTGCATGGCGTTGTTTCGGTAAGTTGAAGCTTGTTGTTGTCCTCTTTTGACATTTGTAAGTCCTATCTCTAGATAATCTTTGAAGCAAACACGATAATTTGATCGAGTTTAGAGTGACTCTACGTCGTGGTTTCTGCGTGTCAGATGCTTTGTTTTTGGGAAGGGAAGATCGAGGGTACACTGCTGGTGTAAAGTTAAACCGTTTATCCAAACATCCATCCGTCATTTTTGTAAGCATGTGGAATTTGCACCCAGTCATAAGCTTCTTTCTCTATCTAGTCTTTACGAGTGATGGTTATTCCCCCTTGCTTTTGATTTGACATTAGATAGCTCGTAGTTTGTAAAGTTAGCTCTAAGTGTTGCCTAATAACACTTTGTATTAATCTTGAGTGGAGTTTTGCAAATCTGCTCTACGCTAGCGGGTATGTTCGTACGTGATTGTGGATTTATTGGATTGCCACCATTTTAATGCTCGATGTCCATTAAAAATGTAACGTCTGCCCCACGAACAAGTAAGAATTGAATGTTGGCTCATCGAGAAGTTTCACCGGCCAAAATGTTGGATTAACTTGCTAGAGTAAACAGTCTTTGAGCACGATCACATTCAATTTGTCAATCTAGCCGTCTCCTCTCGCTCAGTGGTAGTAATTTCTCCTTTAGCACTCCCAAAGATATTTAGCTCATATGCCTATTACTGATGCTGTTGAAGTGGTGATCTTGGAGTAGTTTCCACACGAGTGATTATTCATTGATAGTCTTTTATTTGTTCTTCAACTGAGGTCATTGTGATTCACAGCCACTGCAGTTGTTTTAAATAAACGGTCTTTAAACTGCATTCGTTTGATCATAATAAAGTACTCAGTTTTAATGAAAAGTGATTGATACATGTAGCAGTGGAATTTGACGTTGAAACTTGAGAATTGAATACACTGAATTTGCAAGCTATTTAATGTGAAGTCAAATTTTTTTCTTGGTGGAAGACAGGACTATTTTACCTCATCTTAGGGTCTTGCAGGTAATAATAATTATTACCTGCGAGGATAGTACGCTGCTTGAGTTTTCTTCCAGGGCAGTCTGCTCACAGGGAGGTAGACCTATAAACTGGCATTGAAGAAATAATGGTTTAGTCTACAATTTGTTGGGAGTAATATTTTTAATATTGTTACCTCAAAATAGAGGCAAAGCCTCACATTCTCTGATAAAAGACTTTGCAAGACACAAATATTTTCGCCTGTTGTGTTTGAGAAGTTTAAAATTAGTCTCTAGGGGCCAAGGTTTCCTTCAGGGACTGAATGAAGGGCACAATCAAGTTGTTCTAGATATCTCTCTAGAACAGAACACTTGTTCTCCTGGTTGGCATATTAGCTAATCAAGTGTAATATTGATATTGTTTCAGTAGACAATGAAAATGACTATGTGTCGGTAGTTTAGATTAGGTTCACTACAGAAGTCAAAACAAAGTTATCTTAGATTTTCAAAAACATGCATGCAATTGGTCAGTTATAGAGATTTGTGTGTTAAAAATGGGCAACTTACTTGTACAGTAAGGGGAAGCACAGATGGTCTACATGGGAATGACTTGATCTGCAAACCATGATTTGCAAATCATGGGAAGTTAACTTCCTTTGTTTTTTTTTCTCTTTACCAAAGGAGGGGAAATTCTTGTTTTGGTGTTTGATGGCTTGTTGTTATGGACACAATGGCACCAAAGTGCATCAAAAGGGAACCATTAAGTTTGGTTTCAGGCTGTGATCAGTGGTGCTCAAGTTTTCTAATTAATAATCCTGGGTAATAATTTACAGCAGTGACAGATTTGTTCTTGTTACAGTGCTGCTTTTTGCTACATTAGGTTTTGAGACTGTGGATAAAATCTCCAAGTGTGCCCGTTTATCCCAAGTTGTGTGTGTGTGGATGTGTGTGTGTGTGGGGGGGGGGGGGGGGGGGGGTACTATGGACCAAAACTAAATTTATTCCTCTAATTATTGCCAATAGATTCAAATACTTAACCCATAAAATACCATGCCCCTTTTCAAATTATCCAGTGTAACCTTTATCTCAAATTATAAAAGGAACGGAGTGGACAAACGATTCTTTATACTGAGAAAAAATACCCACCAAAATCTCGCTATACACTGGGAAAAAAAACAGACAATATGAAAAGAATTTTGGACTCCCTAAAAACATTGTGCCTCCCTATCACTGAAAAGCTTTGTCATCCCTTGGGCTGTTTATTATGCTGTACAGTTGGTGGTCCTAAAGTCTGAGTTAAGATGAAATTTTATTGTGTAACTACATTATATTTGTAACAAATGAAAATTGTTTTGAAACAGTACTTTCCTGTGACATGCTGACCATTGACTACAATCATGGTAAATTTTTATCACAATTTATAAGAAGAAGAAATTTCAGAACATTTGTACTTTGAACTTTGAGGAATCAAAGAAAGAATTTAATCTTAATAATTTTTATCACATAATTTATAAGAATAAGAAATTTCAGAAAGTTTGTACTTTGAACTTTGAGGAATCAAAGAAAGAATTTAATCTGCTTCTTAATCTTTGGCAAGCATTGTTTTTTTTATGGAGACTTGGATCTAACTTTAAGGGATTTCATAAGAGTCTTAACTGAGGGGTGTTTCAACTGACTGGATTGTTATTGTCCAAACAGATGCTAATGTGCGGTTTAGGTTTCAAGTGCAGTGTCTATGAATGGGATATAATACAGAAACAAATAGGTCCGTTATGCAATGAAGGTTCGAGACTTGTATAACAGCTGTGGCTTCAAAATTCTACAATTTTGTCAGACATAGACTGGTGTCTTTTCCTTTTTTGGTGGGGGGGGGGGGGGTATTAGTCTAATGTGGTGGAATCTTAATTCGTGCTTGCGATAGGATTGAATATCTTCATGCATGTGAAAGAATATTATTACTTAGCAGTAATATAATCCAAGGGCTGTAGTTGCCTTCTTTACTAAGTATAAGATGAGGATTTCAGTTGATGTTATTAATGATCCTTGTACTTCTTGATTGGATGCCTAAGACAAAGGTTTCTTTGTTCAAAGTCTGACAGGTGTAGGTTGGTGTCTGTTTATATGCAAGATGCCCCCTGCTTGGAAGTGTTCAGAAGTGGAAGTTCAACTGAAAGTCCATTTGTATTTGCCCAGGGGTTTTGTTATTATCAAGGGATTTAGCCCTTGGGTTATCATGGGTATTTAATATATGGGTGATAATACTGTACTTCTGGAATGTTCTAAGGGGTTTTAGTTCACTCAGGACTTCTGTTCAATTACTTATTATAATAATGTTGTCGTTTCTTTTTGTCTTTTCAGTTTATGTGCTTTTCATGGTGGTTATCTTTGCTGATGGAGAAACCAGTAAGTTTTCAGTTACTTGGGTTCTTGTAATGAACACCTGTGATAATAGTGTGCTTGTTTCAAGGCACATGCATATGCTCTGAATCTTGGGTCCATACATACTGTAGTACAATATTAGTCCAGTCTTTATTTCTCTCTGCCAGTGACACTGAAGTGTTTTCAGTCACTTGAAACATGTAATGTGACTTAATGCAATAAATACATGGAAGAATAGATTCCATTTTGCACTTGTGCATCTGTTTATCTTCACTTTAAATTACAGATGTGGTCAAAATGTGGTAACGACAGAAAAGTGGCTGACGAGCCATTTTGATGTCTTCTCTGATCGATAAGTGCACTGGCCTATATCCACAGCAATCTGGAATCTATTTGTTTAGTAGTTTATTGGCAAAGAAATTTACAAGTATCAATTTAACTGATCCCTGCATTATTTTGTTTTCCTGAACTTGTGAAAACGTTTAAAGAAATGTATTTATCATTGCTTACAACCATGTACTTGAAAGTATAGAGAGTCAGCTGGAACGAAGGTTGCAGACAATTTTCTGAAACAAAGTAACCTTTATTCCTTTGGGAAAATTTCTGAACAAACTCAAAGAACCTTTTAATTAGTTAATCACATGTGGTCATTGTCCTGACATTTGTGATCGACCTCAGCCATTGTTGGCTTTCTCCAATTTTAACCTTTAGTTATTGCCTCACAGCAAAATTTCCAAACATTTAAGGATGTGTCACTGAAAATATCCGGTTGAATAGAAACTTTCCCTCAGTTTTTGTCTGCAACATAGCAAAATACAGGGTTGTTTTCAATTGTTGTCAAACTAACCTGCGATCAGGCCGAATTTTAGCATCGCTCTCATATTCTCTTACGTGGGTCGCTCGCTAAAAAGTGGGCGGCAGACGTTCTGTAGAAGGATTGTATCAGGCCCTATTTTTCGTTTCGCCTGTCCCGCCTGAATGTTTCACCGAGCGAAACGAAAATAGAGCCTGATTGCAGGTTATTGTCAAACTGTCTCTGGAGTCTGAACCTTGATCTTGGTTTTGAGGACTTCATACCATGCACAGATGCCTTCCATGTTTCTGTCCTAATTTGATGGATCACAGCAAGGACAAATCGCTGCACGTGTCGTATTTTCATGGTGTTACATTTGTAACTGCTAACACCATCTAATAATAACAGTACAGCACTGTAAAAGCAATAATTGCAAAAAGACTTGAGACACTGGCTCATTACACTGTATATTGACTTTCGTTTTCTGACATTCTCACAGTCAATACACATCTACACCTCCACCCCAGATTTAGTAATGACATTCAAACTAACAAGCAACAACATTGAAGGGGGGGGGGGGGGAGGGGTGAGAAATATGTTTTCCATTTGTTTTCAAGAGTGCAGTTTTGGATGGAAACATTGAAGGAAGAGGGAGTCAGAAATGTGTTTAAGTTTTCCATTTGTTTTGAAGAGTGCATTTTTAGATGGAAATCCAATTTTTTGGAAGAGTTTCTTAGCCATTTTGCAACTGCTTGTAGATCTACATTTGCTTCATTATTGTGGTGCTTGTCTGGTTATGCTAGTCACCAGTCCATTAACATGTTGAATCATACTATAAAACCGTCTTCTTTTTGAGGTGGGGTGCCTAAAACATATTGTAGGGGAGTTAAGTTTTGGATCTGGGATACAGTGGCGCTTGATTTTGGGAATTTATGAAATTGGGAATTACATATAGGAAAGTGAGATCAGGGTTGTACAATGTAAGATTGTATTTCACATGATTAGTATAAGTTTTTTGGCCCTGTTCTGCTAAAACTACCCATCCTAGTTTTGGTTATTGTCTACCCTTCCTTTAAGGCTGTTTTTGAGACAGGTCTAGCAACGAAAACTGTAACATTTTTTGTTTCAGCTTGTGGCGGTGACATCATCCTTAATAAAACAACATTGTCTGTTTCGTCACCTGGATATCCAGATGTTGCTTCAACAGGCGTAGAATGTACATGGAGAATAATAAGCCCAAGCAGAAAATCGGTTGCCATTCAAGGCATCAATCTTAGTTTTGGATCTGAAATGAAAGATGATTGTAGTAAAGGAATGCTCGAAATTTTTAATGGTTGTGACTCAGAACGCTTTCTAGTTGAGAAGATCTGTTTACGTAGGCCTGCAACTGAGAAGCAAGGAATCTTATGGGTTTCATCTGGTTCATGTGTCACCATAAAGTTCTTATCAGGACAAGGAAAGAAAAATAAATTTCGTCTAAGTGTTGATGAGACTGAAGGTGAGATATGAATATACAATACTAAACTTGCTTTTCTGTTTGTATATTAATCTTATGACAGTATGCCATAAGGTTCCAGTTGAAACACACAAACAAAAAGCAATTTAGGCAATTGCTTTTTAGCCTGAAAAAAAAAAAAAGATTTCAAGGCTACAATGGGATTCCATTGTAGCCTTGAAATCTTTTTCTCAGGCTAAGAAGCAATTGCCTAAATTGCTAAGCACTGCGAAGATCATTCCACTCATTTCTTGTAAATACCGCGGTTCATATACATGTCTTTCATATCTTCACTACATCAATATATTTATTACATATACATTTGCCCATGGCCAGATGTATACAGTTTGCTTGGCCAACACAATCACCCCATCTTCTGGCTTTCACTTGGATCAAAACAAAATGACTGTTTCTCTCATTTATCTACTTTCCTGTTATTGCTCATCACACCATATTTATTTGTTTAACCAGATATTTTGCTTCATTTGTGGGACCCTTTTTTGTGGACCATAAAGATCTTTTATAAAGTTAATACTTGTGCAATTTCATGAGGACGTCTTGGTTTAATCAAAATACATAATTATGTACAGGTGTAGTTGTCACTGCTGTGATATTTGACTGGGTGTTTTTCTACACAGCTTCTTGTGGAGATATTCTGCCCAACACAAACAAGAATAAAACATTTGGAGGCTCACTTTCAGCAAATCCAGGGATTCACAACAAGTGTGTGTGGATTATTGTGGTGCCTGTGGGAAAAATTGAGCTTGTATTCAAAGACAGATTTCAGGTGACCAACCCTGGAAAAAGTTGTAAGGAAAATTATGTGCAAGTTCGGGATGGAAGATACAGGTAAAGTAAACTAAGGAGTAATAACTTTGAATTAGAGTGTTAGTGGAATAATCTAAGTGTTTGCAAAGCAATGCTTGGTCTCTACTTTGTATTGTGTTGTTATCTTAAACGAGAAACTTTACGGAAACATTGCCTCTTTTCACCCATGCGTACAGTGTACATACCGGTGAAGTGTTTTCAGTTATTCAGACTTCTCTGAAGAGACCACCTTTCCAAGGAGTTGACCCTTGGTGAGGTTAATTTTTAAGTGGGTGCCTGCAAGTCTTTCAACTATTATTATTATGAACTATTATTATTATTATTATTATTATTATTATTATTATTATTTTATTATTATTATTATTAACTGTACTTTTAGTTACATGCATTGTACTTAAGAATGGGCTTGTCTTCAAAAACATTGCAGGACTATGATGATTACATTTGACTGTGCACTATTTCAGTGATGGTGTTGAACTGTTGACTACAGGTGTAGCAAGGTGACTTGAACACTATGAGCAAACTCTGGGTGTGACGAGTTTTGTGTTCAAGTACTGCTTTATTAAATTTGACGTCCAAGTTACAAGTCCTCCTGGATGACCCTTCCACCTCCTCAGTTATAATTCTCTTAGGTCAAACAGCCCCCTACCTCTCAAACTCCTCCTGTAACGTGGTTGTACATTTTGTCATCTTGGATTCTTATCACTTTATATTATTAAACATCTATTGTTGTTGTTGAACAGTACATCAACTTTGCTTGGTACCTTCTGCGGGACTTCAAGACCTTACCCAGTGTATTCTTCGGGTCGATATCTGCGGGTGACATTGCATGGTAGTGAAACTGGCATGAACTTCAAGCATTCTTTCAAGGCACAATATAATGTTATTGACAGCATACCAACACAACAGGCAGGTATGTAATCTGATCTAAAGCCCTTGGAAAACAGAGATGCAAATCGTAAGTCGGTTTGATCCTCCGGATGAGTGTAGTCGTGAGAAGGACTGTTTTGACATTGACTGACGTTTCGACAACCTGCCGAGTGGAAGTCCTGATGAGACATCATCACAAACAGTCCTTCCCAGGACTACAATCACCCGGGCGATCATACTTTACCGACTTCTGACATGATTTCTGGATTCAAACCATTTACAGTGAGAGATGCAAGTCTACGCAAGTTTGGAAGTGCAAACTTGCATAAACAGACCTGCAATGGGTGACCAAATGGACTTGCAAGATGCAAGAATAAAGGGGTTAGTTCCTAAAGAAGCTGTGTTACTGCGTCGTTGGGGAAGTTAAACACAAAAACACAAAAGTCAACACAAAAGACAAAAGTCAACTAGGTTGATAACAAGGTGGATTGGTCACTTTACAGAAAATCCAACAGCTGATATTTCAAGCATGGCAAAAGGGCGAACGCTCAAAACGTTAGCTTTAGAATTCCTTTACAGTGAGCAATTCATCTTATCAACTCAGTCACTCGATAAATTCAAATTCTTGTGTTTTGCAAGGTGCAAAGGTTGACACCGAAGTTGCAAAAAAGCCATTTGATTTCAGGCTTGTGCGCGTGCCAATGGTCAAGAAAGCAATTTGTTCTTGATTTGGGTGGTGCAAAGGTGAAACGTATGCACTTGCGCCAGCGTGAATGTGAGTTAAAATCTTGATCGAATTGAATGCAAGGTATCGCAAGTACCTGCAAGTAGCGGCCAAACTGTCACAAGGTCCACATGTGTCGCTGGAGGAGAAAAGCCCATTTTTAGTTTAGTGTGTGGCACTAAACTTTTGCGGGTTCTAATTTTTGCGGGTTTTTTCACCGTCCGCCAAAAAAAAGTTCCCGCGAAAAAAGCTGTAGTTGGTGCTCTACTTGTAAGTATTTAACTGTTAAAAGCTTTAACGAAAAGGATCGTCTGAAGGTACTCCACTGATTGACTGATTAAAGTTTTATACATCTGTGCACATGTTGTTCACCTGTATTCCATGGTTTGTACTTAAAAATCGAGAATGTTATATTCCAAATAGAAGGCGACTTCCTGAAAATCGCAAAAATTAATTCCCAGCAAGAAAAACCAATTTCTCTCAATCGCAAAAATTAGTTCCCGCAAAACACAAAAAATCGCCATTCGCAATATTTAACTCCCGCAAAAATTAAGTGCTACGCGGTAGCATGTTGGATAGGTTCCACTGCAGTAATAAGTAGTCGTATGTGGCTTGTTGTTAAGTTACCACTCAGGTCTATTTTTTTATATTATTTTATTATTATTATTATTATTATTATTATTTTTATTTTTAGGGCTCCATTGCCAAGATGACATTTTTTTGGATTCAAATAGCGGTACATTTCATACGCCACGTTACCTGGAGCAGTACCCTCCTAACTTACATTGTATCTGGAAAATACAAGTCTCAGAAAATAACAAGATTGTTCTTAGATTCACGTAAGAGCTTTGTAACTCAGCCTTTGTAACTCTAATCAACTTAAAAGTTTTAGTTTGGTCGTCCAGAAGCCTGAGAGAAAGCCGACATTTCGTAGCGTTACCACTTGGCCCGTTGCCCGGTGGACACGAAACGTCGTGTGTTTTCCTAGGGTAGTCCTTGGCATGAAAGTGTCGCTTTCAGCCGACATATATCTGAAAAAGGAATGTGAAATCCTGTGTACATCTCTC